>OU343223.1:211243520-211345147 GCA_910596185.1 Chrysanthemum makinoi | reverse complement strand
AAGGGGGAGATAATGGCTCGGGCTCATTACACATTCCGCCTCGCATCTTCTTTTTGTTGAGACAAAAAGGGGGAGAAATATATAGAACTTGGATATATTTGACTTTTCTGAAAAAAGTCAAACTGCATACATTGACATTTGAAAAAAGTCAACATCATGCTTCAACTAGTGAAGACTTTGACTTTTTGAAAAAGTCAAACATCATATACTTGCATTATCATTTCTCTTTCAAGTTCTAAAACTAATATTTTTATAACTCTGGTACAATCTTTATATCTTTTATAAAAATAAAATTTATATTTTGTCCTCAACAAAAAGGGGAGATTGTTAATACAAATATCATCATTAAACGTTATTTATATTTTTGATCTTTACCGAAGTTTTGTTAACGACAAAAGTAAATTTAATTTTTATAAAGCTTAAAGCTTGTCAAGTTTAATAGATATTAAAATAAGCTTTTTTCATCACTCAAGCATTTACATTGGGAATAATCATATCTTGATATGACTCTAACCATAATGTATGATAGTAGTTTTTAGAATGTTTTAGTTTCTTAAAACTAAACATTACTTATGTATTTGCATATTTCTAAAAATAGAAAAACAACACATGACATCATGTGATGCATCATGGAAATCATTGGAAGATTTCATTAGATATTTTGTATAGATTTGGACTCTTCATATCTTACACAATCTTGCATAGATATGGTTGACTTTGGCTAGATCTTGATATCTTGTTGTAGGACCTGTACACAAAACTTACACAGTAGGAACCCTTTTAGGGTCCAGGTCCGTGGTGCTTCTGATGGTTTGGCTATAAATAGCAAAGCCAAAAAAAGTAGTTTTTAATCCCTTTCTATCATACTCTCATACATATCTTCTCTCTAACCTTTCTAACTCGGTTTCATATCATATTAGTGATCTCTTTTGTAGCAAAAAAGATCAAGTCACATTCAAGCTTCAACGAGAAGTTGGAAGTCTTGTTTGTTAGTTGTTGTATGATCTTGTGTTGATTCATACTTCATTGTTGTATCAAACCATCATAATCTTTTGAGTGTGAGTGGTTAGTATTTTAGTCCTTAAAATACATTGTGTGTGGGAGTGGTTGTACCCTTGAAAAGAACTCGACATCTAGCTTAGTGTCGGAAATAGTGTGTAAGAGAAGTGTAAAGGTTTTCTCCGCGCGGTGAAAGGAGCTTGTTGACTAGTGAAGTTAAACTCTCGAGTGTGAGACTCGGGGAGTGGAGTAGGGTAAGGATAAAGAGTCCTTGTAGACCGAACCACTATAAACAACTTGTTGTGGTTTGATTATTTCTTTCCTTATCTACTCATTATATATTGTTTGCATATTTCACTAACATATCAAAGATCAATATCAATTGATCTTCAAATAAGTTTCAAAACAAAGTTTTTAAATCGGTAAACTATTCAACCCCCTTCTAGTTTTTCACAATGTTTATTGCTCACCATTTTGGAGATTGCAAGTGGATTGACAAAATTAATTTTAAAATAAAAACCAAGATTTTTGTCAAAAATAGTAACAAGATTGTTTATCCAGGCGGTTAACAAAAACAGCCTGATAAAAAACATCACCATCTCTTTCACTCTACCTACACATTTTATCCACCCACACTTCACCGTCTGAATTCCCCAAATCAATTTCACCACTTTGCATCATCAATCTCTACAAGGTAAGTAATTTTCATTGATCTTTAATACTCAATTGCTTTCTATTCCTCTTCCAATTTTGGTTTCCTTTGATCCAAAAACCTCCCAATTAGTTTGATTAATGATAAATAATCGCCTATGAATCGTGTTAATTAGGCTATAGATTGGCCGAATGGTAGTGTTGTCATGTGGGTTTTGATTTTACCTGTGAAGCTTTGGAAGGCTTAGGGACTAAACCACCTTGCCATTGCACCACTGCGAGTGTTGGGGTAAAGGTTATGGTTAAAAGCTTTTGGATTTTCCTTAGCAAATGTCGGATTTGAAAATTTTAGTTGGAGACGGCGTCAGCCATTTGGTGTGGCCGTCGAACCTTCGATGTTATTTAGCGGTTTGATCACTACTCATTTTGTTCCCAATTTTTGATTCCTTGTTTGAGAAAATGGGCAAGAGTCGAGGAAGAAGAACAAGAGGGCAATCTTCCAGCACACATGAGGTAGTGTTGGAAGCATCATGTTGGGTTGGGGAGTGTTTTACTTCGGGCGCACCCCAAAACGCTTCTAGCGAATTGCTCCACCAAACTATTGACTTCGGCGATTCTGGATTGGATTTTTCTTAATGATCATGATCTTGCATGGGATTTCAGAAACAAAATTAGGAGGGACAAATTCTTGACCCTCAATGGGAAATATTTTTTGCATTAAGTGTTTACATTGAGTTGGTCATTGAGTTTTCAGCTTCTTATTCCATGAATGTTCCTGGCTTGTGGGGAGTATAGATGCTCGAGTACAGTTGATTGAGTGGATTTTGGAGGAATATATATACGTTTTGGAGTTTGGTTGGAGAGTAGGTTGTGATATACGAGAGGAACGGTGAGAGCCCTATCTTTAGAGGCTGGCTTGGGTGCAGGATTGGCCACAGGGAAGATATGTGGGGATTCAATTTTGGCACCGTTGGCCAAGGAGTACATGGTAGGAGTACCCTTGCCTCTTTCAGAACCAGCGAACAAGGCTCATGTGCCCTTTGCATTGCTTTTACCATAGTGGGGTGCAAAGGACCTTGCGACTCATTCGTGTCACTGTGGACTCAGATTCTATCTTTACTACATGTATGTTGATGATGTGTCTTGCAACATCTGTCTTTGGTTGTAGACTATCGAGGAGTACTAGTGGTATGAGGCAGGAAGATAGGGTTTATGGTGGTATGTTAGGTCACCAAGTTAGTTGAGTCCTATGACATTACGGCAGGGGAGGTTCTATGTACCTCAATGTTATGGCGGAGCCCAAAGTTATTAGAGCTAAATCTTTGAAGGCCATGGAATCATCATGGACATAGGGCGCATATGCATGGTGCAGCCCTAAAACTGCGCCCGGCCCGAGTTGATGAGAGGATGATGATGATGACCAGCAGCATTGCAGCCAGGTACGGGGGATGGGCGAGGTAGCTTCACTGCGCCTCTGAGGCACATGTCGATGAGTTGGCAGGCCCATCAAGGAGCATGGGTGGGCACGATGGATACGTGGATGCCTCAGCAAGACTGATGCTGGTTTTACTGACCAGGTTTTAATATTTATATTGTCTCGTTATACCTATGGTCTACCCTAATGCACTAACGGGCAGTGTACCCGGTCATGTGTAGTGTAGTATTCGGTAAAACCGAGTTCATCCCAAGAGCTATGTGTGCGGATTTAAACTAAGTCTAGGTGTCACAGATTTTAATAGATATGAAGGATGAAATGATTAACTAAAGACAAGAAAATAAAAGATAGCAAGTAAGGCAAGGGTTGTGATCAATAGGGGAGAAGTGTGTTAACCTAGTTAATCTTCCTATCATGTTAAGTTTACGTTTAATTACTTCCAATTACTTCAAGTGGGGGTAAAAGTCATTCTAGGACAACATTTGTCGATTCGGTCCTAACCTATCAGCAAATGTTTCCGGAGATGCTTGGTGACCCGTTGAAAGTCAGTTGTTTTAGTCCCTAAGCCAAGTCATTAAGTACCGCTACATGCAAGATTCATAATAATGAGTGCCGAGGCTAGCATCTTAAACACTCATCCCTGACTTCTTAAAGCTCATCCAAGCGGTAGGTGTCAGGTTGGTCAAATTGCACAAGCGAAGAAGGGTCGTCAGTTTGTCATATCTTACCCTTCCCACTTAGTCTACCTACTTAGGGTCATTTGGTCATATCTCCTAAGTAACTAGCCACTACATGCATTCAAAACTACGAAACAAGGGTAGCTACCAACAAACTATTCATGCATACACTAGAAATAATTATAGAAGCAAGTAAACATAAACAAAACAATTAAAGAATCATAACTAGGCTAGCACCAGAGGTGCTTAGCCGCTCATATTAACTAAATAATCTATTCAATGTTTAACATTCACGAAATACATGAATTAAAGTAAAGAAAAGATAAAATGTTGATGCTTATCATTGGGAGGGATTTCTCCCTTGGAGATAGCTCCGTATGCTCTCTAAGATCTGCCTTCAACCTTCTACTCACATTCACTGATGTTGTGTGTGAAATGGGATGATCAGAAATGATGGAATTTGGGTGGTATTTATAGGCCAAATCTTGTTATGGCATAACTTAAGTTAAGAGTTCTGCCGTAACATCCATTTCTTCGTAATTTGCTCTCTAGAAAATTTGGATTTCGGGTAACGCTCAGGAATGAGTTCTGTAATATCTTCAATAAATCGTGGTTACTCCATAATTATGGAATTGGTTATGCCGTAGCTACTTGCGGGCGGAACCTCATTTGAAATAATTAGTTACGACGTAATCCTAGGAGCGTGTTACGCCGTAATCTTCCGTTTAGTTTGGTTTGAGCACGCTTCTTTCGGGTAATGTGAGAGGGATACGCCGTAACATCTTCAAAATGACATACTATCATATATCTTCAATAAACTCTCCAATCAGCGTCTCCTTAGCTCCAATGCTCAATTTACCTTAAAGTGAAATATAAAGGAAAAAAAGCGTAAATCCATATAAATGATATAAAATACGAGCATTATCGGGGGAAATTGACACTTAATATTGAGGACTATTTGATGTTATCAAATATCCCCCCACTTGAACTCTACTTGCCTCAAGTAGACCTTATTAGATAGATTCCTAAAAAGATATCTCCCATTACGGAAATGTAAGTTTAAATCCTTATGCTAGAATAAAACAAAGCCGAAAACCTCACAAAATGGGAACAAAACACTCAAATCTCTCAACTATTCTAAGTGTCAATTTAGGGGTGATCACTCATCGCTTGTCATAGTATGTATTCTATCATAAGCTTGGCGGTTACACAAATCTCTACCATTAAAGGACAAAACAATTCTCGAAGGCAATATGGGTAGACACGACGAAGGTTAAGGGTGTTTGTCATTATAACATGTCACGGCGAAGTGGACAAAATCAATGATACATGACCAAATCCATGGCCAAGACACCAAGATTGCTCGCTGCATCACCTAGACACGCTTCATGACTAAGGGTAGGAATAGACATGGGATAAAATGGTGTAAAAATAAAATCAAGTAGATAGTCTAAATCTATAACAAGTCATCACCACTTACCATTCACCAAAGTTCAAGTTTGAAGTTAAGAAACGGATCATGATAATACAGGGAGTAATGCCATTAGAAGTCATGATGGGCACATTACCAACTTCATTCATCAAATGTGACCGAGGTGGCCTCCTCGATACTAAATCTATAGTAATCTAATAACATAATGCTTATAACTTCACACTTTACAATCAAATGAATAACAATAGCTATTATTTTTTCGAATCTCGTCATTTTTTTCTTTTTTTTTTTTTTGAATCATAACAACTAGACATAACATCCCCCCACTTGAGATGGACAATATGAGAATTTGGGAAGTCTTCAATGATCTTTAAGAATATGTCATCGACAAAAGCGTGATTCCCGAACCTTTCCACTTGAACCTTGAATTTAGGCAAATAATGACTTCCCAATTACAAATAAAGACTACAGGGTAGGCTAAGGTGTAAAGGGCAAAACAATATATTTGGGTGAAATGAAATGAATGGCTCAGATGGGTGTATCTAGGGGTATCTTGCAATAAAGGTGAGTGCAACAAAGGGTTTAACATGGTGGTCGAGAAGTCGAGGTGACTAATCGATAGACGCACAATGATAGGCTATTTGGTTGATAATCCTATAATATTTCCTTCTTAAACTGAAAAGTCCAAATACATCGAGCTAAATCAACATACCTCGTCTATGGTCTCGTAGTGATGTAAAGGCCAAATTTTAAAGTTTACAAGCTACCGGCACAATCATAATTTGGTGGATTTGGGGTAAAAATTTGGAAAGTGATAAGGCTAATCTCACCATATAATATCAAGGGTTATAATGTGCTCGGCTAAGTTCTAATCTAGTTAGGTTAAGAAAAACATGTCAAAATTTTAAAAATGGCATAATTTTTCAAAATAAACTAGAAAAACGAGGGCAAAATAAAGTTCAAGAGACAATTCTACTCCCGTCCTCCCACTTGAGATGTACAAAATCCCTTTTGTACTAAGCGTTAAATAAAGGTGAAGAGAAAAGTAGAATTGAGCTTGAGAACTTCGAAATTGTTTCAAAAGAAAGGCCGGCCGAAATGAATCGTGTCTTTGCATAAGCATCCACGAGCAAACTTCAATCCCTGAAATCACACTACCGACAAGCATAAAAAAAAGAAAAAGAAAAATGAAAAAGAAACCTAACTCACTTTCATAGGAATCACGGTTCCACTTGTTGTCCCAAGTGGACGAGTGTAGTCTCGTGAGGGCTTACAGGGAACATACCCACAAAGTTCATTTAAAAGCTAATACAAGGTTATTGTGTTATAAAAAGAAAGAAGTGTTACAGAGGATAGTTACGTCGTAACTCCCATAAGGAGTTACACCATAATTAAGAAAAAACACAGCAGACGTTATAGAGGTGGCAACGGCGGCCGTTGCATCGGATTACGCCGTAATTGGTTAATGCTCTGAGAAGCTACTGCAATAAGTATGTTACGGCATAACCATAAGAATGAGTTACGCCATAACTGTGGACAGATCAGGTCCCTGTTCAGCATGCTGCAGCAACTTTTCTCCGAAATCCTGCAAATATTGTTAAAAACACAAAACCCAACAGAAATGGAAATAAAACAAATGAAAGGGATAATTCGGGTTGTCTCCCGAAAGAGCAATTTTATTTATTTACGAGTCTTTAAGTTAGACTCAAAGCCTCGGGGCTTTTTGGTGGCCTTTCGACTTGGCCAACTTCCTCCATGTCCTTCATCAAATTATGTATGACCCAAGCAACATTTGTAGCAGTGTGTAGGTACTCTTTAGTCTCGATCTTCCGAATTTTACAAAACTTTTCATCCGGCCCCAAGTGGTATCAAGTAAACTCATATTTTTCAGCTATAATCGGTGGCGGCCTCTTATACGGAATGCTAAGAAGTTTGCACCTTCTTTCGTATGAAAATCTTCAGGGTCAGTGAATCCATCTTCCCCCTATAGTTCAAAGTAATCTGTATCATTGATAACGCTCAGATTGTGCATGTTTTTAGTAACGTTATGTGTGCTTTATATACATTTATTTGGTTATATTTGTGATTATAGTGCTTAAAGCGCATCAAAGATGTTTGTCTAGTGTTTATAACCAAGTCGAGGAAACGGAAGGAAAGTAAAGAAATGTGACAAATAAGAATATTCCCGTTTCAGTGAAGCTTAAATCAAGTATCTCAAAGACCATAGTGATTGAAGAACCAAGTTCTACAAGATAAAAGAAAGAAAGATCAATTTCCGTATCTCAGGAGATCCAACCAGATCGGTTGTTCATGCAACCGGATCGGCTGGAATAATGTCAAGAACAATACTATGACCACCACAGCCCAGGTCGGTGCAACCATAGGATCGGTTGGCCCTTTGTAGAAGACCAACCGGTCGGTTGGTCATATGACCGATCGGTTGGAGAAGCGCATCTGCCAATCTTCATCACTAAGCTTCCCCGTTGCATCCAAACGATTCTAGGTCTTTCTCTTGGTGTATTCTAGTCCCTTCCTTACTCCTTGGAGGCCAAGTTCAGCAATTAATACCCTAGGCTTTGGAATTATTATAAATAGAGGCCTATTGTGAGCATATGAGACACACCTCAAAATACAAATCTCTCTACTCATCAAACAAAGCCTTAAGATCTCATAATTCGTCCTTAGAAGTCCAGGGAAGTTTGGAGTTCCAGAAGTTCCACATTTGGAGGCCAAATCACCAAGAAGTCTACCCCAATACTTTGGGAATCATTACTACACCATTTGTAATCTTATTCCAAGCATTGTAAGACTTTTAATCATGTAATGTTCAAAGTTCTGAGTTTATGTTCATGTTTGCTATGAGTGGCTAGCTTCTTTATGCACTTGCTTAAATGATGTTGATTATCATATGATTAGTTAGTGATTGTGTTAACATGTTTTAATTCAATTTCAAGTTGATTCTAAGATCCAATTGTGATAAAGTTTCATAGTGACATTTGTTAATCAAGTTTGGCTAGTTGATAGTAATCGTTGAGGTCGAAAGAACTTATTGTTATTCAACTAGTCATAATCATTTTGTCTATGGATGATTGTTTTTACCCATTATTCTTGATTATACAAAGGAACTAAGGTGTGGTTGTAATAGAAACGCTTTTTTGATTGTCAAATTGGATTGGTTGGAAACATCTAAATGGTCATAAGATTAGTTGTTGAGAATCAATTGTAGCCTTTTGTCTATGATCGGTTACCTTTTTTATTGACCATTTCTTAAGCAATTTGATGAACAAGTGGATGTTTTTGTGTTTAAGTTTATGGATGTAGACTTATGAAACTGGAATTGATCTTGAATTGATTTGTTAAACGTAATGCTTGTTTTTATGAACTAAAATCTTGACGAAGGTTTAACTTGTAAGAACAATAGATTAGTCCATCAACTAATTATCATAACCAACATGTTAAGAGGTTAACACAATCACATTAATCTATGATATGAAACTAGTTTAAGCAAGTGTAGTTTTTAATCATCTGAATTTCACTATATCTAGTTGCTTTGTTATATGTTTTGGATAGACTCTGTTAATTCAAACTTGTGTTTAGATTCACTCAAATCCCTGCGAACGATCCCGACTTACCTTCATAATCTTGCTATAACGGACGACTATACTTGCTCGTATGTGTTATTGGTAATATTGGTAATTCACCTTTTATAAATTTAAAACTTGTACACATGTAGCACATCAAGTTTTGGTATTTGTGCTTAGGGGGATTTGATTGTGTTTCAGCAAGTTTTTGAATTTCCCTCAGTCGATTCAACCAAAAAAAAAATTCTCTCAGAAACCTTAACCGGATCCGGTTGTCTCTCAATAGAATCGGTTACGATTTTACCATTTACCCAACTGGTCTAACCAATCGGTCGCAACCCGCAACCGATCCGGTTATCCAATTTGACCCATAAAAACTGTTTTCGTTTTTTGTCCGTGTGTTTAAATATTGCCTGGATTCTCTAGGACATTGTATGAACACTCGAGCAGCGAGAATAGAACCAATTACACCTCTTACCAACCCCGAACGTTTGATTCGAAGAAGAAGAAGAAGAACACTTTTCATACCATTAGAAAATCGTGTACCAAGAGTACCAAACCCACCATTTGATAACCTCGTAGAAGCCAAAGTTGTTTACAACCCTTTCACCAATTTACCTTTTCCTATGGTGGACGATCAACCCATGTAGGAACCAACGAGCCGTAGCACCAACTTCCGGAAGTGCTATTGTTGCTATCAATCTTGGTGACAACTTCACCGTGAAGGGACATCACGTTTCTATTATCAAAGACCGTCAATTCGATGGCCGTGCACGGGCCGATCCACACAAGCACATTGCTGAATTCATTGAAATTTGCGGCATGTTCCGTTATGGCGACACTGATGTCAATGCCATCAAGCTTAAACTTTTCCCATCATCACTCGCCGGAGATGCTAAAGTATAGTACAATGAATTAACTCCAGGAATCATCAATACTTGAGAGGAGATGAGGCAAGCTTTTGTAAGCCGATTCTTTCCACCTGCCATGTTTGATCGATTAATGGGAGAAATTCGTTCTTTCACCCAAAATCCAAACGAATCACTTGTCGAAGCTTGGCTTCGAATGAAAGATTTGCTTCGTAGTTCTCATGGACATGGACTATCCAAAGGAACCATTATCCAAATCTTTTACCATGGACTAGATGAAATCTTTCAAGGCATCCTTGATCTTGGAGGAATTTTCTCTATAAGACTCCCAACGATGCACATCAATTGCTCGAAGATCGAGTACTTCTCAAACTTGATTGGTCCAAAGATTCCAAAACCAAACCTCTCTGAAAAACTGTTGCTTTTGTCGAAAACACCGATGCTTCAAAGCTCATGGAGAAGATGGAAGCGTTAACCTCAAAATCGACTCGCAGTACAAAGATATCAAAGATGAAATGAAGGAAATGCGAGACGGATGTAACAATTGTGGACAAAATCATCCATCGTCCGAGTGCGACGATAAACCTATGGGTGGACCAAAGGAAGGAGAAGTGAGTTACGCTCAAGGAGGATACCGTGGAGGAGGATATCGTAGCAATTATTACGGTCGAAATTCTGGAAATTGGCAAGATCGCCGACCAAGGGATGACAACCGTGATTCTCAACCACTAACTGACGACCCACCACCACAAAACCCAGACAAAAAGATGGAAGAAACCGAATTCGAGAAAACTATGAGAGAATTCGTGGCTGCTCAAAAATCCTCAAATGATTTTATCTAAAATTAATTTTTCAATCTCAAAGCCAAAGTTGAGCAAGGAGAGAAAAATCATCAAGCATCTATCCAAGATCTTGAAAACAAGTTTGGCAGACTTTCTGACCAACATTCCTCTAGACCATCCGGTTCATTGCCAAGTAATACCCAATCCAATCCAAAACCATCAAATGATAAGACGTACCATCCACCACAAACAAGAAATGAGCATATCAATGCTGTCTTCACAAGAAGTGGTCTCTCATACGATCCACCACCAAACTCTAAGGGGAACACTCCTGTCACCATTGATAGTGAGGATGAAACCGAGGAACCCAACACAAATCAAACCATCAAAAAGAACACTCCATCCGTCAAGGCATATACACCAAAGATTCCTTATCCTCAACGCCTAAAGAAAGAAAAGATGGAAGAGCGTTATAAGAAGTTTATTGAAATAATCAAAGAGGTTAGACTCAATGTTCCTCTCGTTGATGTTTTAGCCGGAATGCCCCCAATTCACGGGAAATTTTTGAAAGAACTTCTTAATAACAAAAGCAAGCTTGAGCAAATATCAGCAGCTTTTCTTAACGAAGAATGCTCAGCTATTGTCCAAAACAAGATCCCACCAAAGCTCGGAGATCCTGGGAGCTTTCTTATTCCATGTACTTTCGGAAATAATGTTAAATGTGATGCTTTAGCCGATCTTGGCGCAAGTATCAATTTAATGCCTTATTCGCTGTATTCCAAGTTATGCAACAACAGTCTGAAACCAACAAAGATGAGCATCCGATTAGCAAACCATTCCTATCAATATCCTGTGGGTATTGCCGAGAATATGCTCGTTCAAGTCGGCAAATTCATTTTCCCTGTAGACTTTGTAATCTTGGAAATGGAAGAAGATAGTAAAGTTCCACTCATTTTAGGAAGACCTTTCCTAAATACCGCCGATGCAATCATCAAAGTGAAAGGAAAAGAACTCAACCTTGGAGTTGGGGAAGATCAAATCACTTTTCTAATTGATAAAGCAATGCGCTACCCACATTCCAATGATGACACTTGTTTTAACATCGATATTATTGATGAAGTCACTGACGAAGAATTGGACGCATTATACGCGAATCGACCCATTCATGACTACTTCTGAAAAAAATCAATGAAACAGACTTTGACAAAGAGTTTGATGATTTCATGAAAGTAGAATTCGAAGGAGATAACTCAGAAGAAGAAGAAATAGAGGAAGAGGAAGAAAATTTTGAAGAAATAACTTTCAATGACGAGATGCGAATCAAATCATCTATCGAAGAACCACCCACAGATCTCGAACTCAAACCTCTCCCAAATCATCTTGAATATGCTTATTTGGAGGAAAACTCTCTTCTTCCAATAGTCATATCTTCATTGCTCGAGGATAGTGAGAAAGAAAGTTTAGTTTCCATCCTCAAAAATCACAAACAAGCTTTTGCTTGGAAAACATCCGACATCGGGGAATTAGTCCTAATTTACGCAAACACAAAATCAATTTTGAAGAAGGGATTAAACGTGTGGTAGAACGTCAACGTCGACTCAATCCCAACATGAAAGAAGTTGTTAAAAAGGAAATCATAAAATTTCTCGATGCTGGAATCATTTACCCAATTGAGGATATCCCTTGGGTAAGCCCATTCCACTTGTGCTCCCAAGAAGGAGGAGGAATGGCGGTTGTGACTAATGAGCGAAATGAACTAGTTCCAACTAGAACTATCACTGGTTGGCGCGTTTGTATTGACTATCGTAAGTTAAACAAAGCCACCAGAAAAGATCACTTTCCACTCCCGTTCATGGATCAAATGCTTGAAAGACTGGCAGGAAATAAATTCTTTTGTTTCCTTGACGGATTTTCAGGGTATTTCCAAATTCCTATCGATCCTAACGATCAAGAAAAGACCACTTTCACTTGTCCTTTTGGAACCTATGCATATCGGTGTATGCCTTTTGGTCTTTGCAATGCACCCACGACTTTTCAAAGGTGTATGATCGCCATATTCCAAGACATGCTAGAAACCTCCATGGAAGTTTTCATGGATGACTTTTCAGTCTTTGGAGACTCGTTTGAAGCTTGTCTTTCTAATCTCGATAAAATGCTCGAAAGATGCGAAGCTGCACATCTTGTCCTTAACTGGGAAAAATGCCACTTTATGGTAACCGAAGGAATTGTGCTTGGCCACAAAATCTCCAGTCATGAGAATGAAAGTAGACAAAGCAAAGGTCGATGTTATCTCGAAACTTCCACCACCAACTAACGTCAAAGCCGTTAGAAGTTTTTTAGGACATGCTGGCTTTTACCGCAGATTTATCAAAGATTTTTCAAAAATATCTCGTCCGATGACAAAACTTCTTGAGAAAGAATCTATCTTTGACTTCAATGCAGATTGCATAAAAGCTTTCAAAACACTGAAATCTCAACTTACTAGTGCTCCGATCATGGTTTCACCTAATTGGTCACTACCATTCGAACTTATGTGCGACACAAGCGATTTTGCTGTTGGAGTCGTCCTAATGCGTGAAGGAAAAACACTTTCGACCTATATATTTGCTATGCAAGACCTGAATAGTGCTCACAAAAATTATACCGATCAGAAAAATTATGCGTCGTTTTTCGCATTTGACAAATTCGATCATACCTCGTGCTTTCAAAACGGTCGTTTTTACCGATCATTCGCTCAAGTATCTGTTCACCAAGCAAGATGCTAAACCACGTCTTATTCGATGGATTTTGCTACTCCAAGAATTTGACATCGAAATCAAAGATAAGAAAGGAGCAGAGAATCTTGCTGCTGATCACTTATCTCGTCTTGAAAATCCTAATCTTGAGGAATTAAAAGAAGAAGAAATTGATGATTACTTTCAGATGAAACTCTCACCATCGATGGAACTGGCGATCCGGTTTCTTTGACTGCGAATTACCTCGTGGGAGGAATTCTCAGAAAAGGTCTAACTCATGCTCAAAAAAGCAAATTCTTTTCGGAACTTAAATACTATTTTTGGGAAGAGCTATATCTTTTCAAAATGTGTCCGATGGGATGATCGAATGTGTTTACGGTTCCGAAACCCACAAAATTCTTAGAATGTCATCATGGTCCAAGCTGGGGACATTATGGTCCTTCCACCAACTAAAAAAGTTTTTATCTGGATTCTATTGGCCAACAATATTCAAAGAAGCACTTGTTCAAGCGTGACGCTTGTCAAAGAACCACCAATCTCTCGAAGATGAAATGCCATAACACATTCAAGTGTGTGAAATATTCGATATTTGGGGAATAGATTTCATGGGACCTTTCCTAAATCCCACAAATTCGAATACATTCGTTGCTATAGATTATGTGTCCAAATGGTGAAGCTTTACCAACAAACGATGCTCCGTGTCGTCGTTAATTTCCTCAAAAAGCTTTTCGCTCGTTATGGAATTCCCAAAGCCTTGATAAGCGATCGAGGAACCCATTTCTGTAACCAACAAATGGATAAAACCATGAAAAGAGTTCATCACCGATTCATAGCGACTATCATCCACAAACAGGTGGTCAAGTTGAAAATACCAGAGCTCTCAAAAGAATACTAGAAACGGTGAAGGACAATCCTTCAGTGTGGTCAAAGAACTTGGCGATGCTCTGTTGGGCATTCGTATAATTATAAAACTCTAATTGGCACAACTCCTTACAGACTCTTGTATGGACAGACTTGTCATTTGCCGTTCGAAGTTGAACATCGTGCTTATTGGGCTCTATGTAACACCGATCTCAAAATAGGCGGAGAAAAATATTCCTGCAATTGCACGAACTCGATGAATTAAGACTCCAAGCTTATGAAAATTCCAAACTGTATAAAGCTAGAACAAAAGCTTATCACGATAAAAAGCTACAAGTTGAAAAGAATTCAAAGCTGGAGATAAAGTTCTGCTTTTCAACATGAAATTCAAATTCAAAGCTCCTAAATTACAACCAAAATGGTTTGGACCTTATATCATTAACATGGATATCCATCCGGGTATGTCGAACTCTATGACAAACAGGGTGGAAGTTTCATTGTTAATGGGCACCGAATCAAGTTATATTACGACAAGGAGCAAAAGAATGAAGTTTCATGTGCAACAGTTTCCCATGAAAATGAATTCGAGACTATCACCTTTGTAGCACCATTTCCAGGAAGAATCCACAAATTGTTCCATGGAAACCATCTGCTGAATTCGTCTGGGACGATATTGAAGCTCTTGGTGAAGAATTCATGTATATCCCCGAACTTTTCAAAATGTTCAAGGCTGCTCTTGTAGTCAAGTGAATTCGGAAGAAGATTCGAGTCGGTGATGACTCATTAATAAAACAAGCGCTTCTCGGGAGGCAACCCGTGTGTTTTAGATTTTCTGTGGTCACTCCCCAAAATCTTAACCTTTGGTTGAACTTAAGTGTGGGGGGTGCCACCCTTTAATAAAACCTTTTGTTTGTTTATAAGATTGTGTGCCGGTAATGATTTCTCCAATGAACGCCAGGAATGAAGGAAGATTTTAAGCTGACAACTCATTGACATATCTGGTTTCATCTCTATTTTCCCTATTTCTATACTTTGAAGTTTATTTTTCATTGAGGACAATGTCTAACTTATATGTGGGGGGGGGGGTGAATAGGAAAAATTAGAGTTTTCATGCTTAAATTTTTAATTTTATTTGCCCTTGTGATCTAGTTGTTTTCACGCTTTTAGGATTATCTATTAGAATAACTGGATCAATCCACTGGTAAAACTGGTAATATTTGAAACTTTGAGATGTGTTCCGATTACTATTGCAATCCATTCTGGGATCGATAAACATTTGCTAGCACATATTATATCCCTTTTTCACTAAATTGTGAGGATTTGAGCCTATTTCATAAATATCATACATCTTTTATGCTTGGATCTTTTGCTATGAGTGTGCCGGTGAGTTTATTTATTCTAGAACTTGTGCTTGTAAATCATTACCAGACCGCAGTGAGATTGCATTCGTGCGATATAAGTAAATTCGCGTGATAAAGAGGCACCTTAGGATTTAACCCAAATGGCCTTCCATTTTGCATTTAATGATATATTAGCTATCCGCATTGGTTAGTTAACCACCCACTTGGACCCATTTGTAGTGCTCATTTTTAGCACTAGATACCCCTAGTTACACCCTCTGAGCCATCCTTTTCATTTGTGCTCCACCCAGAAAATACAAAAAGATTTTATACTTTAAACCTTAGCCTACCCCGTATCAATGTCTAAACGGTTGGTTGCTAGTCGCCTGGAAAGTGAAGATTGTTCAAATGATTATGAGTACCACATCCTATGTGATTGATTGAGCCATGCATTATGTTATGTTAAAAAAAATGAATGAATTATGAGAAAATAATAGCCAATGTGCTATGATAGAAGGATAATTGTCATGGCAAAGCAAAAAGTTGTGGAAAGCAGAAAAGAAGAAATTGAAGCTATAATCGTTTATTTGGTTCGTGGAATGTTTGGTAGCTAGCAACACGTGTATTAGACATGATTTCATTTTTATTTTAACACCAATTTCATATACATTTCCATGCCTTATCCATACCCTTAACCCTTAGCCTATCATTATAACCCGAATAAAAGTCCTCTTTAGATGTTTTTACTTGGTGCTCACGCCACGTCGGTGGAGTTTTGTTTCTTGTACAAGCTTATGGTAATAATCTAATCATGGCTGAGCAATGAGTGTGATTTATCTTGTTACTCCACTAAAATGAGTGATTGAGTGAATTATATTTCGTTCCTTTTTCGTGAGGTGTTTTGAAATGTTAATCATGCAAGAAAATCATTAGATATTGTCAAACATCTTGATATTTCACCTTTATAAAGCATAATTGATGAATCTTCTCTCGTATTTTTACTTGGTTGATTTGCATCACATTTTTCATAATCACGATCTTGTACCAGTGGATGTTTTTCCTAGATTTGCTTGAGGGCAAGCAAAGTTTAAGTGTGGGGGAATTTGATAATGCTCAGATTGTGCATGTTTTTAGTAGCGTTATGTGTGCTTTTATATCTGTTATTTGGTTATATTTGTGTGATTATAGTGCTTAAACGCATCAAAAGATGTTTGTCTAGTGCTTATAACCAAGTGCAGGGAAACGGAAGGAAAGTAAAGAAATGTCAGCAAATAAGAATGTGGAAAACTAGAAGGGGGGGGGTTGAATAGTTTTACCAATTAAAACTTCCTTTTAAATATTTAGATCGACTTATGTCAATCTATTTGGATGTGTGTGTTGGATGTTGATAAACAAGCATGTAAAGATAAGTAATGAAAAGATTAGAGTAAGAAGCACAAAACCACAACACAAGTATTTATAGTGGTTCGGCTACAAGGACACCTTCCTTGCCTTACACTCCGCTCCCGAGTCACCTCTCGAGAGTTCGTAATCACTACACCAATCTCCTTTATGGCGGGAGAAGCCTTGGCGTAAACGCTTAATCTTTTGGTACAAAGCTAAATACCGAGTTCTTTCACACAAGGCTAACACACCTAACACAACGTCGCCTACCCTTTTATCGGTGCTAGGCTAACCACGAGTTCTTTCACACCTTAGGTGAACTACACCGCTGTACACGTCGCCTACCCTTTATTAGGTACTAGGCTAAGTACCTAGTTCTTTCACACCTTAGGTGAACTACACCTTCACAACGTCGCCTACCCTTTATTAGGTACTAGGCTAAGCACCTAGTTCCATTGCAATGGAGGAACTACTACCACACTACACCAACGACTAATCCCAAAGGAGATCTACTCCTTTACAACATCATCAAGGATATCAATATCCTTGGAACTAAAACTAGTCTATCTTGTACATCGAAACACACCATATCAAATGTACATCTAAGGCACCTTTCACTAATGCCTTTAACTAGATCTACAAGACACCTTTCACTAATGTCTTGTGTCTTCACTTCTAAGCACCTTTCACTAATGCTTCTTTGTCTTGACTTCTAAGCACCTTTCACTAATGCTTCTTAGTCTTGACTTCCAAGCACCTACCACAAGTGCTTTATACTATAGACGATAGATACCCTTCACTAATATCTTCGTCTTGACTCTTAAGACATCTTTCACTAATGTCTTCAACACTACACTTCTTTGAAGAAAGAAAGGAATCATCAACAAAAAGACTTCAGTAGCTTTGATGATGAGGAAGCATGGCAACTCATGGACTTGAGCTTGCTCGACTTCAAAGGTGGTGATCTTGCCTTTAAGAGGAACCTAAAAGATCACAAAAACAAAACTACAAACATAGATCTATTGGATCTAAGGTTAGTGAGATTTAACTCAGGGGAGAAAGTATATTGAAAGGGGGTGAGAAACAATGAAGAAATGGCTCACTATTTATAGAGGAAAAATCCTACTGTTCCTCGGATCCCACGGATCCCTACCACAAGGGATCCGGCTAGCACAAAGCTAGGGATCCGTGGTCCGCTCCTCTTTGCCCATGGGTATTTTTGGTTATGGGTCATGGGTCATGGGTTATGGGTTGATCCATGGTTTTCTTTCTAGATACAATGAACTTGGTTAAGTGGTATATATAAAACCATGGGTTGTGGATCAAAACCATTTGCTAGTATTTTACCTATTTAGTATACACTTAGTTTTTACCCATTTTAGTATACTTAGTTTAAGTATATGTTTAACCCAATATGTAAACACTAGTTGTTGTACATATGTATCTAAATCATAAAATCACTTATACTTGTTTTAGTGTTTTATGTGAAAGCGTAAGTGTGTTAGAAAACTATTAACTCAAACTATTTACGTACTCTATTTGTTTCGTTAAAATGATTTTACTTTTGTTATCGACAAAACATTAGAAGATCGTAAAATATAAATAAACGTTTTTACGGCTTATTTGTATTAACAATCTCCCCCTTTTTGTTGATGACAAAACATAAAATTATTTTAAGGAAAAAGCTAAAACTTTTATAAAACTTTTATAAACTTTTATAAACAATTTTAGAGGGTTAGATCTGAGGTTAGTGAAAGATGTCTTAAGAGTCAAGACGAAGATATTAGTGAAGGGTATCTATCGTCTATAGTATAAAGCACTTGTGGTAGGTGCTTGGAAGTCAAGACTAAGAAGCATTAGTGAAAGGTGCTTAGAAGTCAAGACAAAGAAGCATTAGTGAAAGGTGCTTAGAAGTGAAGACCCAAGACATTAGTGAAAGGTGTCTTGTAGATCTAGTCAAAGGCATTAGTGAAAGGTGCCTTAGATGTACATTCGATATGGTGTGTTTCGATGTACAAGATAGACTAGTTTTAGTTCCAAGGATATTGATATCCTTGATGATGTTGTAAAGGAGTAGATCTCCTTTGGGATTAGTCGTTGGTGTAGTGTGGTAGTAGTTCCTCCATTGCAATGGAACTAGGTGCTTAGCCTAGTACCTAATAAAGGGTAGGCGACGTTGTGAAGGTGTAGTTCACCTAAGGTGTGAAAGAACTAGGTACTTAGCCTAGTACCTAATAAAGGGTAGGCGACGTTGTGAAGGTGTAGTTCACCTAAGGTGTGAAAGAACTCGGTGGTTAGCCTAGCACCGTATAAAGGGTAGGCGACGTTGTGTTAGGTGTGGTTCGCCTGGTGTGAAAGAACTCGGTATTTAGCTTTGTACCGGAAAAATATTAAGCGGACGTTGTGAAGGCTTCTCCGCCATAAGGAGATTGGTGTAGTGATTACGAACTCTCGAGTAGGTGACTCGGGGAGTGGAGTAGGGCAAGGAAGGTGACCTTCTAGCCGAACCACTATAAATACTTGCGTTGTGGTTTTGTGCTTCTTACTCTAATCTTTTCATTACTTATCTTTACATGCTTGTTTATCAACATCCAACACACATCCAAATAGATTGACATAAGTCGATCTAAATATTTAAAAGGAAGTTTTAATTGGTAAAACTATTCAACCCCCCTCCCTTCTAGTTTTCCACAATTGGTATCAGAGCTTCGTTACCAAGTTTTTGAAGTATATTGTACTTTAAAAACTTGATACGATCCATGGTTAATAGAAAACTACAAAGAAGGTCTTTCATAAAAACAAACACCATGTCTTTTAAAACTATATGTTTGGATGTTGATTTGATAACAACATTTGTTTCTTATTTATTTTTAATTGCACTAATCTTCTTTGTAATGTTGATTAGTCAAAGCTCATACCCACCAAGCTTTAGGAGTCGCTTGGTAACAAGAATACCTTCCTTAAGAAGGTATCTTAAAGGAGCAGGAATCGTCTAAGTGACATTTGTTGTGTCATTTGTAAAGACATTCCTAAGTACGCTAGAGGTATGATTTTCCTTTTACTTTGCTTGATAATTAAGTATACCTATTTAGGTATTTATGTGATTATCTTTTGTGCTTATACATATTTTACATGAAGCTTCATTAGGAAGCCTTTTTCTCACATACGTGTTTTATTTCTCGTCTAAAAATAGTGGTATATAAAACTTATGTTTTGTTTCTTTTAAATCCAATAATAAAACAAAACACGAATTTCAAAAATTCCTCCTTCCCTATAAAACCCCACCGTCGGCCATTCTACCAAATCCTCACTTTTTCAAAATCTTCCAATTTCAAAAATCTTCCCTCATTCAAAAATTTCATCTTCCTCCTCACTCCATCTCAACCGAAACCAAGAAAGATCCGTCTTCAACATGGTTTACATCGCACTCGTGCTCATCGCCATAACACTCACCGCACTTGTGTTCCCTATGTTGAAGTTCACATACGGAGACATTTACTTTGTGTTGTTAATCTATATTGGGATCATATACCCAATCCTTTGTATCATCCTTAGTATTGAAATGCAATATTATTAATAATCTAGTTTATCTAGGTTGTTGTTATCATAATGTGTTTGTCACTTATTTTTTATCTATATGTTTTATATTCTTTTGTGATACATTAGAAGTCATGTATGCATGCTAAAAGAAAATGTAGGTTAAAACATATATCTTGGTATAAAATTATGAGATTAAAAAATCTATGAGTTTTCATATAATCTGGTTCTTTAATTACAG
This sequence comes from Chrysanthemum makinoi, assembly GCA_910596185.1. Lineage (NCBI taxonomy): Eukaryota > Viridiplantae > Streptophyta > Magnoliopsida > Asterales > Asteraceae > Chrysanthemum > Chrysanthemum makinoi. The sequence goes on along the minus strand of OU343223.1, from coordinate 211,324,624 downwards.
ATCTACGGATCCCGGAAGTTATACTAGCCGGATCCCTTTTGAAAAGGAACCGTGGGATCCGTCCTACTGGAAAACAGTTTTTCATGCAAATAAAAACCTCTTTTCGTCTAAGAGTAATACTCCACTTGTATGTCAAAACCATAAGTGAGTTAAGTGTATTTCCTATTAAAAACCATTGTTAATAAAAATCTAGTAAAAACATTAGATTAACATACGTTGACCACAAACATTTCCTTTTATTAACTTGTCATTTCTATAGGTTCAACTATGACGCATGAATATGAGTTTGATTTTTCACTCACTAGCGTCTACACTCCGAACATCTCTCTCGAACCCAACACGCCTGGCAATCATGTCCGTGGGTTCAATAATCTCGAAAACCGTCACTTCCACGAAGGACGTATTGTAGACACCTCTCTACAATTCGAATAAGGTATCAATACCTCCTTCCGAGCCATAGGACTAGAATGTCTTCTTGAAATCAACGAGAAAATATGTCCAAGGTTCATAATGGAATTCTTCCGTCAAGTCGAACTCGTTCGTAACGAGGATCGCTCTCTATCTCTTTGGTTTTATATCAAAAACCAAAAGTTCACTCTAACCCTTGGGCATTTTGCTCACATCCTCCGAATTCCAAATCATGGACAATGTGCCTTCACCGAAGATTGGTTTCTTGACTCTCTCTTCAACTTTCGTGAAGAAAATAGTCCATATTGTTCACACATACCCTCTCCGGAAGATTTAAATCACATAATATGCAAACCTCGACCATATTACTCCGATCCAAACATTATCCTTACAAGGGATATCCGAGAAGAGTACAAGCCTCTTGCACTCATCCTACGTGAAAATGTTTGGAGTCTTAGGGGAAATCGAGAAATCCTTCCCGCTTGTTGTGCTCACATGTTGTACTGTTTGCTAACACAACAACCATACAATCTCGCCTACTTCTTCGCAAGGCGAATTGCAAATCTTCAAGGCTCCAAGAATAAACTCATCCCTTATGGAATGTTCTTGACACGTCTCTATCATAATGTTATGCACTTCCATCCTCAATTTCAAAGTCCGTTGTACGTACTTGTGAACAAAATGATGGAACCGCTAAACATATCCCTCATAAAGACTTTCTTCATTCTTGACTCCACCAACACTCATCAATCACTTAATGATCCTCCTAGCGAGAACACTCAAGGAAACTAATAATATTTCAAAATAGGATCAAATCTATTGTACTCGTGCTTTATCAATGTAATCCAATTTCCTTCATGAAATAAAACATTTGATATCTTAGTATTTAGAACTCTCTTTAGACTATCCTTGAGATATAATGCATTGTCAAGATCATTGCATACCTTTAGTAAAGGTCCTGCTGAGCAGATGGGCAGATCCCAAAGTTACACTAGACGGATCCCTACTCTTAGGGAACCGTGGGATCCGTCGAACAGAAAATGCAATTACAAGCATTGTATTTCAAAGACATTCTTAGAACACCTTACACTAAGCTAAACATAGTGTCTTAAGGCAAATTAAGTCCTTATCAAGATAGGTTAATCTTTCCCATTCATACATAACTCACCGAGGTTACACTCTAAAAACGCTTGTAGATCTACCGTTTCGTTTTAATCCATTACTCTTCCGCTCTTAAACTCACACCTTATTCTCTACTTGATCCCTCACATCTAGTCTTAGAAATCTTTCAATTATGGCAAAATTGATCATAAATCATCCTCACCTCCAAATTGATCAAATTTGATCAAAATCTAGTTTTCTCATCTTAAAGCTTCTAGGATATTTTCCAAAACACTATCCTAAGACACAACCTGATCTCTAGGATCATCTAGCTTCAATTGACATTCTTAAACTTTAGTGTCATCATTGTTCATCCATTGGTACTCTTGAAAGTTCCAAATCCTTCCACAAAAGACAATCATTAGCTACATCATTCATTACCTTCAAGTACTCAAGCATCCCTTCATTTAAAACACTTAGAATAACTGAAACACTCAAGATGATATAGGTCTTAGATCTTATAAACATCATTTCCAATCTTTCATAGCTGCTGAGAGACGGATCCCTAGGATTAGCCTAGACGGATCCCTCTGAGGAGGGAACCGTGGGATCCGTATGACAGTATAGGTCAAATCTTGCTAAAGCAATCATTTCAACTCATCTTCCTAACTCAAACACTCCATCTCATCTTAAATGAGTTCCTAGATCAGTACAACCTCTAAAGTTGACTCGTGTGCATGTCAATCATCACATTCCAATGAATCCTAGTGGCTTGAAGCTTAAATGCACTTGCCAAATCTCTTAGTTTATAAACCACCTTATTAGGACCTCCATAGTCATCACTTTCAGCTCTTGCAAACTCTTGAAATCATCTCATCATGAGGAAAACCCCAAGTAGTAACTTATCCACCAAAGAACCACCCATGAAAAGAGCTCGTGTTATACACGAAATTTCCTCAACCGAATCATCTTCGGTCAAGCCGACAAATGATAGAATCCTTCATCATCCAATCAAACCAATTTCTAAAAGGTTAGTACCCACAAAACTACCTTTGCCAAAAACCACCATACCTCCTAGGCCAAACAATATCATCTCCACCAAACCATCACCATTGGTTCCTAGAGCTATTTCATTTACATCCCCACTATCATCACCACACCTCTACAATTTAGAGGACTTGCCTCCTAGGCCGTCTCATCCGCTTCCGCCGACAACATACTCCTCATTAGGAGGAATAATGGTTCAAAATCAAGGTGTTGAGTCAACACTTGCTCCGGCTTCCTTCTCGGCGTTTTCATCACATAATCCCATTTGGATTATGACAAATCATCAAAATCAACCACCCGACCATATGGAAGTTGACACCTCTCTACCACCACCATCATTCTTGGTTGAGTCATTCTTAAATGCACCTCCACCAATCCCTCCATCGTTTGAAGCTCCACAAGCCGCTTCACTTGATCCTTCGAATCAAGCCATTGCTACCTAGCCATGGCAAAGATTGCTATCATTGTCAACATGTTGAAAGTTTGATACATGAAGTACGAGAAGACCAACATTTCATGTTCTATCATCTCCTCGAACGTTTCGACGAGATTAAACCTAAACAAAACTTGAGCTAGAAGATTATAGTGGTGTCTTAGCTTCAAGCGTTAGGGGATCTAGAAATTCCTAGTCATGTATTGTCTATTGTCTTGTTTTTCGAGTCATGTATATCATAACTCTTGTTTATTAAATGGAATTACATGCTACTTGCTATATTTCTGAGTATGTGAGTATACTATATAATCCATATCTCTTTTTAGTATTAACATTTCTTGTTATACCAATCTTTGCTGACTTTATTCATCAGCCAGACGGATCCCTACTAGGAGGGAACCGCGGGATCCGTGAGACCGAAAGCCTTCTTTCTACTAACTTGAATCACATTTGCAGGAAATTGTGAATTATACTTGATTTCTAACCTTTGTTTTGTAGTTATTCAATTTACATATGAAGACTTTTACATCATAAAGCTAGGGGGGGCTTTATGTCAAAGCAATACATTGCAAATTACTTGAAATACTAGGTTTACATTTCGTGACATCCCTTTGCAATAATTGCAATCATCAAGGGGGAGCACATTCGTCTCGTAGACGATATCTTTTGCAAACTTATTTGCAAACAAACTAGATTAGTATCATTTACTTGACGCCTTTACATAGGGATGGACTCGTCAAGGGGGAGTAAAAGACGAGATCCTTTCCCGTTATTTGCTCTCTATCTCTTTTTACTTATAATTCTTTCACATGTTTTTCTTAAAAACAACGTGTTGCCTTCCTTTAAAAACTTTTTGTTTCGACAAAAAGGGGGAGAAGAAAATAAAAAACTGCAAATTCAAATTATTTACGTACTCTATTTGTTTCGTTAAAATGATTTTACTTTTGTTATCGACAAAACATTAGAAGATCGTAAAATATAAATAAACGTTTTTACGGCTTATTTGTATTAACAAAGAAGATTCCCGTTTCAGTGAAGCTTAAATCGAGTATCTCAAAGACCATAGTGATTGAAGAACCAAGTTCTACAAGATAAAGAGAAGAAAAGATCAAGTTTCCGTATCTCAGGAGATCCAACCAGATCGGTTGTTCATGCAACCGGATCGGCTGGAATAATGTCCGAAAACAATACTATGACCACCACCGACCGATCGGTCGCAACCCGCAACTGGATCGGTTGGCCACTTTTGTAGAAGACCAACCGGATCGGTTGGTCATATGACCGATCCGGTTGGAGAAGCTGCATCTGCCAATCTTCATTACTAAGCTTCCCCTTTGCATCCAAATGATTCTAGGTCCTTCTCTTGGTGTATTCTAGTCCCTTCCTTACTCCTTGGAGGCCAAGTTCAACAATTAATACCCTAGGCTTTGGAATTAGTATAAATAGAGGCCTATTGTGAGCATATGAGACACACCTCAAAATACAAATCTCTCTACTCATCAAAAAAAGCCTTAAGCTCTCATAATTCGTCCTTAGAAGTCCAGGGAAGTTTGGAGTTCCAGAAGTTCCACATTTGGAGGCCAAATCACCAAGAAGTCTACCCCAATACTTTGGGAATCATTGCTACACCATTTGTAATCTTATTCCAAGCATTGTAAGACTTTTAATCATGTTTTCTAAAGTTCAAAGTTCTGATTTTATGTTAATGTTTGCTATGAGTGGCTAGTTTCTTTATGCACTTGCTTAAATGATGTTGATTATCATATGATTAGTTAGTGATTGTGTTAACATGTTTTAATTCAATTTCAAGTTGATTCTAAGATCCAATTGTGCTAAAGTTTCATAGTGACACTTGTTAATCAAGTTTGGCTAGTTGATAGTAATCGTTGAGGTCGAAAGAACTTATTGTTATTCAACTAGTCATAATCATTTTGTCTATGGATGATTGTTTTTACCCATTATTCTTGATTATACAAAGGAACTAAGGTGTGGTTGTAATAGAAACGCTTTTTTGATTGTCAAATTGGATTGGTTGGAAACATCTAAATGGTCGTAAGATTAGTTGTTGAGAATCAATTGTAGCCTTTTGTCTATGATCGGTTACCTTTTGTATTGACCATTTCTTAAGCAATTTGATGAACAAGTGGATGTTTTTGTGTTTAAGTTTATGCATGTAGACTTATGAAACTTGAATTGATCTTGAATTGATTGGTTAAACGTAATGCTTATTTTTATGAACTAAAATCTTGACGAAGGTTTAACTTGTAAGAACAATAGATTAGTCCATCAACTAATTATCATAACCAACATGTTAAGAGGTTAACACAATCACATTAATCTATGATATGAAACTAGTTTAAGCAAGTGTAGTTTTTAATCATCTGAATTTCACTATATCTAGTTGCTTTGTTATATGTTTTGGATAGACTCTGTTAATTCAAACTTGTGTTTAGATTCACTCAAATCCTGCGAACGATCCCGACTTACCTTCATAATCTTGCTATAACGGACGATTATACTTGCTCGTATGTGTTATTGGTAATATTGGTAATTCACCTTTTATAAATTAAAAACTTGTACACACGTTGCACATCAATCATCATTGTCGGACTCGGTACCTTTAAACCATTTATTGTCGAGTAATTCTTCCACTAGCACCTGCTTGCATTCCTCTTTCTCATTTCTCGACGAATCTTTGGTATTATTATCCGATATTACATTTATGTCATTAGGAACTTCTTTACTTGGGTCGTCTTTACTCATACATCCATTCCATATCTTCTCCTTAGTTAGCGCATCTACCTTTCCATATTTGATTTTGATCAAATTGTCGAATACCAAATCATCTAGCCAAGGCAATTTTGTTCTTTCCAAGTCATTAGTTGAGGTCTATAAGAATTCATCTTTCCCAACTCTCTCTATACTGCTTCCCCATTACACTCATAATCAAAAGGGTTGCAAGATGCCCAAAGAATTCCGTCAGGGGTTTTTATTTTCTCACACCAATGACTTCGAGTTCCTTCGTCATCAATGTTGCTAGAAGGAATATCTTTGAGTGGTTTAATAGACTTTCCTTGAAGAATATGTTTTTCATATTTGAGCTCCAAATTTCTCAACGAAACCGTATTAATGATTGCATCCTCGAACCTCACTAAATACCAATCACTGAAGGATAGGTTTCCGAAATCAATGTCATGTCTTTCTAATTCATAAAGACATATCCATACTTTGTCCTTGATATTGCCACCCCCGTTACAATACTCACGAAGGGGATTATATATTGGCCATGCTCGTGTGGACTCATCTTCCGTGATCATTAAGGGACTGCAGCAACGCCTGATGGGTGGTTCCTCCTCTTCATCAATCGAGAATTTAGCTAATCTTTCTTCATCGTTAAGTGCAGTCCACATGTATCTGTCATCATTAACTCTTTCATGATCGACCCCTCCATCGTAGGTTTCGTTCCGAGGATCGCATGAAGCCCATAGATCATAACACTTTCCATTATCAATTGCGATAGCTTTACACCAATGATTATTCCTTTTAGATTCGTCTAACTCAGGAAACTTGTCACCTATCGTATCCTGGTTACGCCGTAGCTCTAATGTTTGGTTACAGAGTAACTCTCTTCTGTCATCAGCATTATTATCTTTATTAGACTCATTGGTGGATTTTTCATTCTCAGAAAACCCGATCTTACATGCTGTTGACTTGCTCTTTTGTGCCTCATTTCTTCTTTGCACTTCGTCGCCAAGCTTCCCTATCATGGTTTCCAAGTTTTTCAGTGATTCGTCATGGCTAGAAAGGCTCTTGTTTGTATTGTCTTGGAAGTTTTTCAGGCATTCTTCTTGCTCCTTTTGTCTCTTAGTTGAATCTACGAGGTACTTGTTAATAGTTTCTTCCAAGTTAGCTCTTCTTTCACCAAAATTTCTACGATCATAATATGGGGGAGGCCCTCCACGATTACCATTACGATCATCCCCGTAAAACGGTAGATTTTCTCCATATTTAGCTTCTTCGACTGTGCTATCTTTGTCAATGTGGGGACAATTTTTGGTAAGATGTCCTCCTCCGCAGCTCTCGCATCCTACTTGGATGGCATGAACAGTTTCTCTTATCTTGAGCATGTCCCGACCAATATTTTCTAGCTTGTTAGTGATGGCGGCAATTCCATCAAGACTTCCACCTAGGTTTCATTTGCTACCTCCATCGTGCCATTCTTGGGAATGATCAGCCATTTTTTGGATGGCTTCGATTGCGAGAGTAAGGGTCATGCTTGGAATTGGTCTTTGGTAGTCCAGCATATGTCTTGTTGTCACGTTGATTCCTTTATAAAAGATGTTGACCTTTTGCTGGTTGTTTATATCATGTGTAGGACACTTGTAGAGGAGATCGTTGTATCTATCCCAGGTTTGATACAACGTTTCATCGTCATCTTTCTTGAAATTATGGATCTCCATGAGCTGATTAGATATCTTCGACGGAGGACACTATCTTTGGATGAAGTGATTTTTTAGTAGAGCCCATGTATCAACTGCCCCGGCGGGCAATCTTTCGATCCATATTCTTGCCCCCCCCCCCAGTAAGAGTCATGGGGAACACACTTAGCATAACAGTGTCATGAGACACACCCGGAATGTTGAAAAGGCTTGCAATGTACAAGACATTCTCAACGTGCTCGTACGCATATTCATCCCTGTTTCTTGAAAAAGGGTTAGCACGAAGCTCCCTCATAATTTGATCTTTAATCTCAAAATGGACATTAGCTCCAATCGCCGGTCTTACTAGCCCCGACCCTTGTTCTTCTCTTGTCAACGCCAAATATTCCTCAAGAGTAAGGTAATCAATGTTAACAACTTCCATGGTACCTGAAACTTGAAAGAGATCGTGAGAAATTGAGAAAATTTTAAAACAAAACAGAAATGAAAGACTTGATGAAAATCCTAATAACTCCCCGGCAGCGGCGCCAAAAACTTGATGCAGGTTATACTGACCAGGTTTTAATATTTATATTGTCTCGTTATACCTATGGTCTACCCTAATGCACTAACGGGCAGTGTACCCGGTCGTGTGTAGTTTATTATTCGGTAAAACCGAGGTCGTCCCAAGAGCTATGTGTGCGGATTTAAACTAAGCCTAGGTTTTACAGATTTTAATAGATTATAAGGATGAAATGATTAACTAAAGACAAGAAAATAAAAGATAGCAAGTAAGGCAAGGGTTGTGATCAATAGGGGAGAAGTGTGTTAACCTAGTTAATCTTCCTATCATGTTAAGTTTACGTTTAATTACTTCCAATTACTTCAGGTGGGGGTAAAAGTCGCTAGGACAACATTTGGTCAGTTCGTCCTAACCTATCAGCAAAGGTTTCCACTGGAGATCGCAGGTGACCCGTTGAAAGTCCAGTTGTTTTTAGTCCCCTAAGCCAAGTCATTAAGTACCGCTACATGCAAGATTCATAATAATGAGTGCCCGGGCGCTAGCATCTTAAACACTCATCACTTACTTATTAAGTTCATCCAAACGGTAGGTGATCAGTTGGTCCAATCGCACAAGCGAAGAAGGGTCGTCAGTTGGTCATATCTAACCCTTCCCACTCAGACTACTTACTTAGGGTCAGTTGGTCATATTTCCTAAGTAACTAGCCACTACCGCTATTCAAAACTACCGAAACAAGGGTAGCTACCAACAAACTATGCATGCATACACTAGAAATAATTATACGAAAGCAATTTAAACATAAACAAAACAATTAAGGAATCATAACTAGGCTAGCAACAGAGGTGCTTAGCCGCTCATATTAACTAAAACAATCGATTCAATTTTTAACATTATGAAATACATGAATTGAAAGTAAAGAAAATATAAAATGCTAATGCTTATCGTAGGGGAGTGATTTCTCCCTTGGAGATAGCTCCGTATGCTCCCTAAGATCTGTCTTCAACCTTCTTCACGTTCACTGATGTTGTGTCTGAAATGGGATGATCAGAAATGATGGAATTTGGGCGGTATTTATAGGCCAGATCTTGTTACGGCATAACTTAAGTTAAGAGTTATGCCGTAACATCCATTTCTTCGTAATTTGCTCCGGAAAAGCTGGTTACGGCATAACATCAGGAATGAGTTACGCCGTATCTTCAATAAATCATGATTACGCCGTAATTATGGATTAGTTACGTCGTAGCTTGCAGCGGCGCGGAACCTCATTTGACCTAATTAGTTACGACGTAATCCTAGGAGGGAGTTACGTCGTAGTCTTCTGTTTAGTTGGTTTTCTGAGCCACGCTTCTGTTATGGCGTAATGTGAGAGGGGAGTTACGCCGTAACATCTTCAAAATGAGCATACTATCATATATCTTCAATAAACTCTCCAAATCCGCGTCTCTTTAGATCCAATGCTCGTAATTTACCTTAAAGTGAAATATAGTGGAAAAAAAGCATAAATCCATATAAATAATATAAAATACGAGCATTATCGGAGGATAATGACGCTTAATATTAAGGACTATTTGATGTTATCAAAGACTAGCGGGCTAACTGGACGTATGATCACACAGTTCGACAGATGTAGTACTTGTCCATGCATGATCATCTCGAGCCAGATCTGCAGATCGATCCATTCCCCGGGCGAGAGGAGGATTATCCGCCCTACGAGTACACTGGCCACATTCCCCCAGGCTATGACTACCGCTATAGACCCCTTGATCAGTGATTTGTGTGTTTGTTGATGATTTGGTTATGAAAAATTAAAAGTGGATGTTTGTTAAGATAATTTAAATTTGGGTTTATAATAGCTTAGTATTATCTTGACACAATTGGTGGTGTGGTGACGTGGAACAATTTATTATGTATGTATATGTTTGTGATGTGGATTATTTATTTCTTGTTTGGTTGTTTTATTTCTATGTTTATATATATACCTTTTGTTGTTGTTTATTCTCATGTTAGACTTTGTGAAAATGTTTTATTTTGTCTTTAACCTCGTCTTAATTACATATAAAGGTATTTTACAAAAAGATAAGTGTAGGGAAGATCACATACGTTTCTAAGAACATGAAAATGAGAATTGCAACTATCGAAATTGATATATTTGTGTGTTTGTTAGAGTCAAATGCTTGTATCGAGTCATAATGGATGTTTTGCAGGAATTTTTTCAGGTTTTAATGATGTAATTTTTCCAGAATTTTTCCAGAAAAACGTAGCAGACCACTTTCTGTCAGGACAACCAGCCGGCGTCAAGATTAAATCCTAACGATGTCAGGCTATGTAGAAACAGATTACTCAGTTTTTCGTTTTCTGTGAACTATAAATTTTTGAAAATTCCCAGGTCTTAATTTTCCAGAAAAACTGCAAACATCCATTTCACAAGCATTATATCTTACTTGCTTTCTTATAAGTATGCAGGCTATATTGGGCAAGAAGAAGAAACACAAATAGGATGAAGCTTATAACTCATGCATTCTTCTTGTAAAAGAATTTAACCGCAACTTCATACATATCCTACCGAGCTAATCAGGGGAGTACTAGTTTATTTTCCTTACTTACCTTCCTTTATCATTACTTTGATACTTTCGGGGAACATTGGAGACAATGTTCAGTTTAAGTGTAGGGAGGGAGAATAAAATGGAAACTTAGAAACTATTCACTCACTTGATCATTTATCTTGTCCTTGGTAATTTTGTAATAAACTATGAGAATATTCGTTAGGGCAATTTTAGCGCCAAATTTAAAAAAATTTATGACATTTACGAGCTAAACTTTAGTCTTAATAAAGCTTCTCATGGATAGGAATTATATGACTAGAACAAAAACCGTTTACCACTCAAATTCCACCCCAAAAACGTGAGGTTCGCCCCTAGATCTTTAGAAATAAAAGCATTCATCTTTAATGCTTAGAGAGTGTACCGGTAGTATAATAGATTCTAGAACTTGTTTTGTGATGCATTCTGAGATCGCTAGTGAGACTGCACTTGTGTAGTTAGGAGTAACTAAGTGAAAAGAGGCATTAGGATAACCCTTGTTTGAAACCTGTATTATAATTACATCTTCCACATCGGTTGAGTAATTACCCCACACCCTTGCGATGTACTCATCTTTAGTACACGATACCCCTAGTTAACCCCTCAGAGCCTATCCTTTTCACGATTCTCGTGATGTTTCAGTTTTCTGGAATATCAATGAAGAACATTGTTTACAATCCACCCCCAAATATACACCCAAATCGCCTTAGCCTACCTTGTATGCGCTCATCTTTAGTGCATTATTGTTATCATTACTAAACCCTTAGTTCAAATATCTAGTTACTTGCATGGTTACTAAGTCGAGTAATATCTTTTGTACCCAGTTTTGGGATGATTGGGACTCATGGGTAAAAAGTAATATTTTATGAAGTAACGGGAAAGAACGATGAATTCAAATTCCCATTGTCTACGTAATTAAATACTCCAAGCATTTTGATCTTTTCAAATCGGGTCAATTAGTGTTAGAGAAATAAAAACTCAAGTGTAGGGATGCTCCTATAAGTCCCTTATATTTTGATGTTATCGTAGAGGATGGTAGAGTAAAAAGGTATGAAAAAAAATCGAAAAAAGAGAGTGTTAAAAAAAATGAAAATTTAAGAAAAACATACGGGCTACCATCCTACATCTATCTTTATGTTTATATTTTTAAATGAGTTAATTGCATTTTTGGTCCTTGTAGTTTGGCCAAATTGCAGGTTTGGTCCCCAAAACTTTGAAAGTGCAATGATAGTCCCCATTTTAAGTTTGGGTTGCATTTTTGGTCCTTATCAGTGTGAAATGACCAAATTATCCTTGTCTTTTTCTGAAGAAGACTAAGGGTATTTTAGTCATTTAACTTTAACCAAGGACCAAAAATGCAATCCAAACTTTAAAATGGGGACTATCACTGCACTTTCAAAGTTTTGGGTACCAAACCTGCAATTTGGCCATACCACAGGGACCAAAAATGCAATTAACTCTTTTTAAATTTATGTTTGTTTTGTTTCAAGTTATCTAGTGTTAGTGAGTCGAGTCTTGGCTTAGCAACGCCACGCTTTACATGCTTGTAACATAAGATTTTTGACTTGCCACCACTAAAAATCCCCTATCCAACAAAACCCTTTGTTTCCCTACCCTAAGCCTGACATTACAACCCTTGTAAAGACCTCTTAGATAGTTGTTCCTAGGTGCTTACGCCAAAGCGGTGGAGGTTTGATCTATTCTCAAGCTTATGGTAACCTATGTAAACTCGAGAGATGAGAGAATCCAAACACCACTTGTGATGCTAGTATATAATTTCCGTGCTTGTTATGACTATTGTGGCGCTTTTACTTGTTGTAAACTATTTTAAACCAATGCTTCATGCCCCCTAACTTATAAATTGATTGGTCAAAAGCACATTTGCTTGAGGACTAGCAAATACCAAGTGTAGGGATATTTGATAAGGATTTAAAACGTACGCTTTTAGGGGGTCATTTAAGCCCTATTTTGACACATTTTATATCCGTTGCTGCTTAATTTCGTTCCTTTTCGCTTTTTAGGTCTTTTGGAAGTAAAATGCTGGAATGAAGCATGTTTGGACGAAAAGGAGCAAAAACATGAAGAAAATGGCAAAGTCAAGATCGAAGCCAGTCAAGACTAATCAGCAGAACCTGATGGCGTCCCATCCAAAGGACGATGTCGTCCCTCTATGAAGACTTGATCAAAACATGCACGCGACGGCTCAGTGAAATTTCTGGTCATATAACCTGACGGCGTCACGCTTTAAATATGGAGGGCGTCATTCACAGTTTTCACTCCGGACGGCCCAGATCTAGAATCAAGACGACGTCTCAACTAAAGACCAACGGCGTCACAACTCTAAAGTGACGCTGTCCCATCGATGACTTGGCCCAGACGAAACCTTAATGACGGCGACCTGACAGCGTCCCATGCAAAATGTGACGCTGTCGCGATTGTAAATCTATATATAGAATTGGATTTTTCAGTATTTTAAGAGGTAGATTTTTGGAGAGCAAACCCTAACTCAGTTGTAGTCCGACTTGGACAGTATTCTAGGGTCCCATACCCTATTTTACACATCAAGATAAGTTTTTTAATCCAATTTATCATTATGTCTACCCCATATTTGATTGATTGTGTGTATGCTTGCTTGTCTATCATGTCTAGCTAAATTACTTGTGTGTTTGCGTAGATCTATGAAACCTAGTTATTGATTGTTGTTAGGTTGTTTCTTGTCTTAATTAAAATTGGCTTAGGAGTGCAACTAGGCTTTCGTTGTGTTTAATACTTGAGTATGCTTAATGATGATATGGTTCATGGATGAAATAGCTTAGGCTTGCCGATTCCGTGAGTCATATACGAGAGATAACCTCAAAGAACTAGGGAATATGCACGCCCTATGAATTTTAGGAATACAACGCGTTAAGATAAAGGACGTGACAACTCAACCAACAAATAAAAGATAACTAGGGAGTAATAGCATCTAAGTGAACACATCTTTAATCATCATACGAGCACACCTCAATTAGACATAGCTATCCTTAGTAATTAGATAATTAGATAATTAGTTAAAGTAAAGTAATCGGTAGAAGTACCACCCCCAACCAATTTCCCCAAGATATTTACCTTGGCTTTCTAAAAAACCATAAAAAAGATTAAAAAAAAAGAAAAAAAAATCATCCTCAACTCCACCTTCTCGTGATCTTACCTTGCCCCGAGATCTTACTAGCATTCCTATTCACCTAGAGAACGATATCAATCCCCGAAGCTTACCCATACTACACTACAATGATTAGTTTCACTGCATAGGAGGTTGAAAAACTTGCTCGTATTAAAGGAAGTTTCCTTAACCCTGAACAGGCCTTCCGTGCGCATCAACACAACACAAAACAAACTCAAACTTTGGTCAATGTTATCATTTCGTGTAAGAGTAATCAAGATGGGACAAAAGCTTAACCAAAGCTACCCTAACTCATTTAAATATTAAGCCTTAGCAACCTTTGACTCTCTTGACTATATTACCTAAAGGATTAAGTGTTTCCATTGACAAGACTTCACCAAATCATGCCCTCCCTAGCAGCCGGTATGTCGAGCATGCTTGAGGAGCCTCAGTCACCACTCTTCTTTCTCTTGGGACTAGGAAGAATACAAATAAAATATATGTAGAGCCATGCTTATTTCCTCCTATATAAACACAACTTAAGAACACTTGATGGTATCACTCAACACCAACCTATCAACACACTCAAAACATTCTCACCCTTTCACTAAATTCGTTCACTTTGAAAAACGAATCAAAGGAGAGGAAGGTCGCAAGGGGGTCTAAGTATTTGGTTTGAGTAAAAGAAGCGAGGGGTAACACTAGAGTCACGAACACTTCTTCAAATATCGTCACCACCCTTCGGGTGTTGTAAGTCCATCATAACTCTTTTCCATATCTTATCTTTCCCGTTTATATCGTATTCTCATGTAAACAATTGTCATTGCACTTAAAGAATCGATCCTATAAATGTTTTATAAGTTAACGCAAACCTATAAGACACAAAAAGTCAAGTGAATACGTTTTATATAATCATGATACATGTCTTGACCAGTTCTAATGTCTCGTTACTTTTATCTTAAAAACCAAGTCGCGTATAATGTTTTCTTAACCTCACTTGACACTCTATCTTGCAAATGAAACCCTACCAAGTTAAGTAACACTAATAAACCACTTAGAAAACCCTTCAAAACCCTCCCATTACCTCGTTAACTTCAAAACCACCACACATCCGATCGGGCCTTAAGACCCAACACGCAAGAAACCATGGCCCAATGCCTTTTACCCGGCCCGTTAACGAAAAAGAATAAGCTATAAGCTAAGAATAAGCTAACGAAAAGTTTTGTAAAAATAAAATGGAATTGTGAGTTGAGAAGTGTATTTTTGGACTATATTTACAAAACGTGTAATTGTAGGGTTAAAAGTGAAAGTTTTTCGAAACTAAAAGGTTGTTTTGTACGTAAATTATTTGCATGGGAAAAGTCTAGGGTGTGTTGGGTAATATTTGAAAGTTAAGGGTTCCTTTTGTACATGTGCATGTGTGCATGGAAAGTCCAAGTGTTGGTTTTGTAATCAGGTCAAACTAGTTTTAAAAATGAAATATAAACTTTAGTGTCAAAAATGAAACTTTGGAAAACCGAGGGACCAAATGAGTAAATTTGACTTTTATACACTTTCTAAAAAAAGTTTGTTACAAGGGCTAAAACTGCCATTTTTGGAAACTTGAGTATAACACATTTTTGAGGTAAAAATTGTCATTTTCCATAAGTTAAGGGACTAAAATTGTACTTTTCGAAACTTAAGGGTAAAAAAAGTAAATTCAGGAAAAAGTTTAGAAAACTTATAAACTTATCACAACTCCTTAAAAATGAATATTTTGACCACCTAAAGTTTATAACGAGTATTTTTACGTCGATATTACATTTAACTTAAAACAATATAATTATATAAAAACCATAATTCGATAACAACGCACTTTAAATATAAATAAACGAAAACACTCGATAACATCATTATTTTCATAAATCAACAACGGGGAACATTTCACTTATGCGTAAGTAAGAACTTTTGATAAATATCAAACTAAGTCGATGTAGCACGTAAATTGAACTTAAAACATTGAGCACGCACAACGCTCTATTGAATTGGATAATTCAATGATCTATTGAATAAGTATATTCAATGCTCTATTATTTTGGTCGCGAACCAAAGGTTTATCATATTATGAGACTTGCCATCTCATTCATAGGTTTCGGTTTGAAGCCTTTGCTACATCATGCTTGATCATATTGTTCTTGTTCATTTCCATTAAGGTGAGTTCATAGCCTCGCTTTTACTTTTATTTGAAAACCCAGCGAGGGAGATACATGCTCTAAACAAGAATACAAGGTTTTTCATAAATGTTCGCTACTTGATTATTGGAATTGTCTAAGTATTTAGCCATAAGTCCCCCGTATCATGAACCATTAGTCACCGCGAGTGAACGCAGATATCGTGAATAGTACTATAGGGAGTAAAGACCCCGTCTTGGTTATAAGAAATTACCGGGGCGTACCATATTTGAATTTCATTAGGTAATTGGCTATTACCTCCTTTGGGGAAAACTATTATGTACACCAGTAATTCGGTGTATGCAGTTGAGTTTTGGTTGCATGAGCTTAGCGCATAATAATCTGTTATTTTCTTTATGATATATTGTTAGTTTACAATTATCATGTTCATGTTCTTGTGTTCAACTTTACATTAAACCTATGGATTTCACTCAACATTTTTGTTGACTTTTTAAGCATGTTATCACAGGTAATCAATAAAGATCATGTTCAAGGCACGGAGCGGGCATATCAAGACCTTTAATTGTGGTGTAAAACATAAAGTTATCATTTATTTCAAACTCATGATCAGTATTTTGGGGAAACATTTGAAACAATTTGGAATATTTTGTAACAAACAATGAGTTTTCAATGAATGATAACTATTTTTCTTAAAAATCTCTTTTGAGTCGTTTTCTATGTTTTTGACTATGATCCCCATCCAAGTAACACCCCAATTAGTCTTCCGCTATCATTATGATCTTTGGGGTGTTACAGATTCCACGTGTAGACTCGCGAGTTTGTTTATACTTTCGTTCTCCTTAATAGGAAAGTGGCCGAATTTTGATGAGACAATTAATGATTACGCAAATGGTGTCAAAATCATTCGGTATCTCCAATAGCTTGGAAATGATGTTTAAGACTACGTGTTTGCACTCTTGCTGGGAGATTTATGGTTGTACCAATAGGCCTGAATGATTTTGGCGTTTAGCTTTAACCTTCAAACAGGTTAACCACCTCTTTATATAATCTGTAATGTCAACCTTCTGTTTGGCAACTAGTATGGATTTTACCAATCAAGTCACGTCTTGCCGGATCCTTTGTGAATGGATTTTTTGGGTCTTGTGAGATTTGTGCATGAAAGAATTCCATATCCTTAACTAATGAATTGGCATGATTTGATAAGGTCTCCTTATGTGATCAATTCTGGTTTACTGTAGATTCCTTTCTTGGTCGATTCTCTACCCTGATAGAATTGACTGAAGTCTCAAGGATTTTGATGGAAGGATTGCACTAATTGCCATCCCCCTGATCTGATCCTAAGATATTCAGGTCTCTTTTCCGTGCTTAGAGTATTGACAACTACGTTTGCTTTTCCTGGGTGATAACGAACCTCCCAACCGTAATCATTGAGCATTGCGTTTTATCAAACGTATATTAAGAACAGAAGGTAAGGTGTACATTGTACACTTTGCGTTATCAAGATATGATTTCTAGTTTACGGTCACGGATTCAAATCTCAGGTCGTGTGTCGTGTGGTGTTTCTTTATGATTTTCTTAGTTGTGGAGCAACAGGTGCAACTACACCTTTGGCTTGTTTTAGAATGGCTCCTAACCTTGTAAAATGTCATGGTAACGACAAAGTCTTCACTATATTCATGTAGAGCTAGAATGTATGTACTATATACCCCTTTTCATAAGTTTTATCAGTGTCGTCTTACACCATCTGTGTAAGTCGGTACTCTTCCGTGTTTGGTCTAGTGATGCTACTAGGATTTTAAATAAGGATCAAATATCCGATTACCGTGACATCTTAAAGTCTGTTGTAGTTTCATAACTATTGTCGGAGGAGTGACTTAAATAGTAAGTGTATGATTGTGCCTATGATAAGGTGCAAAGTTTTTCTTTTCGAATTTGATGTTTGGGAACCAAATGTCGTGCGTTAACACTTTATTTAGGAAAGACATAACTTAGTTTTGAAAAATTACTATTCCATCTATAACATGACCACTCCTGGATCATACATAGGTGATCAGGCTATGTACAATCGAGGACCAGTAATGTAGAGTTGGGTATAGTTTTGCTTTATTGTTTACAGTTTTCCCGAGTAAATTGAATTGCAAAGTTTTTGTAGACATTTTAATTGTTTCAAAATAGTTTAAGCTTATCCTTAGGGCTTACATCGCCTAAAGGCTTTCACGTCCAGTAAAAAAATGACTCATTACGAAATCAAAATTCTTGTTTTTGGTGAAAAATACCAAAGTGGCTTTTGTGATTTTTGTAAAATGGGTTACAAATTTGTTATGCCATTAAATTTCTGTATGCGGTTAATTGAATCCTTAAGGTGACTTTTTCCTAACTCAGGAAGGCTTCAAACAATGGTCAAGTGGTTGGAAGTCTCTGTGGAGTAATGAAAGAATATCAAAGAGCATTATCGCTGAAATAGCATGATAGAATTAAAGGGTAACATATTCCTTGAACAAGAATACTTAGTACATGAAAATTACATAAGGGAATACTTAGGATAGATTTCTAGGAAATAGAACAGGTAACTAGATTTTTTATATAGAGGATTGTCTCTAATTCACTTCGTCTCTGCTTGTGTGATCGTTGCAGTCTAGACGACTCTTCTTTCTTCCTTCTAGTAGGGATTCTGGTAAGCTCTTCCTTTCGGGCAGTTCTTTCCCCTTGGATACACTTTCCTAGTGTAACCTTTCATCCTCCATCCGTGATACATCGGGATCTCCTGGTGAGAATCTTCAAATTTTCTCAGCTCATGCCCTGGTCTCTTAGGGCATGCCCCCTTGTGATGGTACTGGTAAGTGTAGCACTTGGGTAGTGTCCTGGCATATCCTTTTTCTATCCTGTGCCGATAGCTACAATGCGGGCCATCCCTTGATGTTTGTTTAGCTGTTGAACTCATCTCTTCGTACCGTCATACTTCCGGCTTCTCTTATTGTTACCACTGTTTCCTATCGTCTTTCCCAGGTTTAGTTATCTAGTTATCCTAGATATTGAATGGGGCCCTTCGGGTAGACCCGGGTGTGAAGGTAACGACATTCCTCCAGATCTCTGGTGAGAGTCCCCAATCATACGCTTCGGTACCGTCAGGTATTTAGTGGTACCGTCCTACTGTAACGGTCATATTTTTTCTTCCTATAAATACCAGCCCACTTCATAATTTTTGGGCAATCTTTATCACACAAAACTTTTGTGGTTAATTCTGATACGCTTACACAGCGCGTTCGGGGTCAAAGGAACTTCCTTTTCGTCGAGCAAGTTTTTCAACACCCTAGGCAGTGAACCTAATCGTTGTAGTGTAGTATTAGGGTAAGCCACGGGAATTGATATCGTTCTCTAGGGGAATAGGAATGCTAGTGAGAAGTTACTACTCTAAGGTTGGGGTTGAGGAAGATTATTTTTTATCTTTTTATGTTTTTTTAGGAAATGGAAAGGTACAAATCTCAGGGTTTGGATTTGGGGGTTGGTATTTCTACCGATTACTTCTACTTATCTAATTATCTAAACTAAGGTGTATGTAGTCTATGTCTATTGTTGTGTGCTCGTATAATAGTTAAAAATGTATTTGCTTAGGCTTTATTACTCCCTAGTTATCTCCTATTGATGGTTGAATTGTCACATCCTTATTCTTAATCGCGTTGTGTTTCTAAGGTCGTAGGGTATGCTTTTATCCCTAACTCTTTGAAGCTACCAAAGGTTAACGACTACAAAATCTCTAGGATTTATAAACTTTAACTCTAAGGTATTCTTTGGATGTATAGCCTACAATTACTCTAGGTGATTATAAACTAAGGTTCAACAAAGATTAATCAAGCATTATTAGCACAACGAATGACCTATCGCAATACTAGGTCAATCACAATTAAGATAAGAAACAACCAATCAATATTCAATAACTAAGTTTCATATTACCTAAGCAAACACACAAGTAAATTAGCCGGACATGGGGAACATGCAAGCATACACACAATCAATTAAAGACATAATTAAATTAATGAAGTAAAACACTTATCTTGATGTAAGATAGGGTATGGAACCCTAAAATACTGTACAAGACAGCCTTGGTTCGATTTAGGTTTTTACTCCAAAAGACTACACACTGAAAACTAAAAAATTCGGATTCTATATATAAGATTACACATGCGACGGCGTCACCCTTTAATTTGTGATGCCGTCAGGTCGCCGTTATTAGGGTTTCGTCTTGGCCACGTTAGTCTTGCGACGGCGTCACCTTATGCTTGTGACGCCGTCCCCTTCAGTCTCTGACGTCGTCTGGATCAAATCTAGGCCGTCTGAGTTGCGACGCCCTACTCTTTTAAAACCTGAAGCCGTCACTTGTAAATGAGCAATTTGGCTACCGAGTCATCACAAAACTTGTCCGACGGCGTCTCTGGTAGAACCTGACGCCGTCACTTGTAAATCCTGATGCCGTCCCCTTTTGTTCCAGCATCCTGAGTGTCTCGATTCTTGACTTTGGCCATTTTCTTTGTATATTCGCGCCTTTTCGTCCGAATAAGTGTCATTCCAGCATTTTGCCTTCAAGAGACCTAAAAAGTGAACAGGAACGATATTAAGTAATAACGGATACAAAAGTGATCAAATAAGGGCTTAAACGACCCCTCAAAAAGGTACATTTTAAAACCTTATCAAATATCCCTACACTTGGTATTTGCTTGTCCTCAAGCAAATGTGCTTTTAGTCAATCAATTTATAAGTTAGAGGTCATGAAGCATTAGTTTAGAACGATCCACAACACATATAAGCCCCGCAAAAGTCATAACGAGCACGGAAATTACATACTAGCACCTCACATGGGGTGTTTAGATACTCACATCTCTCGGGTGCATATGAAATATAACAAGCTGGAAATGGAAGATAAACACTCATTAACCGGTCCTAGTACATAGATTACCATAGGCTTGAGACTAGATCAAACCTCCATCGCTTTGGCGTAAGCACCTAGGAAAGACTATCCAAGAGGTCTTTTAAAGGGTTGTAATG
Source organism: Chrysanthemum makinoi (assembly GCA_910596185.1). NCBI lineage: Eukaryota > Viridiplantae > Streptophyta > Magnoliopsida > Asterales > Asteraceae > Chrysanthemum > Chrysanthemum makinoi. The sequence continues at coordinate 211,303,762 of OU343223.1, read as the reverse complement.
ATAGGCTTACGGTAGGGAAACAAAGGGTTTGGTGGGATAGGCTATTTAGTGGTGGCAAGTCAAAAATCTTTATGTTACAAGGACGCAAAGAATGGCGTTGCTAAGCCAAGACTCGACACTCTAAACTCTAGATAACTGAAACAAACAAACATAAATTAAAGATAGATGTAGGATGGTAGCTCGTATATTTTTTTTTTTTTTTTGTTCACACTCTATTTTTTTCTTTTTCTCTTTTTCTATTTTCTTCGATTTTTTTTTTTCATTCATACACTTTTACTCTACCATCCTCTACGATAACATCAAAATGATAGAGATTTATAAGCACATCCCTACACTTGAGTTTTTATTACTCTAACACTAATTTGACCCGAATTGAAAAGATCAAAACACTTGGAGTACATTATTATGCAAATAAAGGGAATTTGAATTTAACGTTCCCTTCCCGTCATTTCATAAAATTTAACTTTTCTCATGAGTCCCAATCGTCCCAAAACTGTGTACAAAGGATATGACTCGACTTAGCAACTTATGCAAGCAACAAGATAATTGAACTAAGGGTTTAGTGTGATAACAATAATGCACTAAAAGTGAGTGCATACAAGGTAGGCTAAGGCGATTTGGGTGCACATTTGGGGGTGGATTGTAAACAATGCTCTTCATTGATATTCCGGAAAACCGAAACATCACGAGAACCGCGAAAAGGATAGGCTCTGAGGGGTTAACTAAGGGTATCGTATACTAAAGATGAGTGCAACGCAAAGGTGTGGGGGAATTACTCAACCGGTGTGGAAGAAGTAATTATATTACGGGTATCAAACAAGGGTTATCCTAATGCCTCTTATTATTTAGTTATTCCTAATTACACAAGTGTAGTCTTACTAGCGATCTCGGGATGCATCACAAAACAAGTTCTAGAATCTATTATACTATCGGTTCACACTCTAAGCATTAAAGATGAATGCTTTAATTCCTACAAATCTAAGGGCGATCCTCACATTTTTGGTGAAATTTAAGTGGTAAAGGGTTTTTGTGCTAGTCATATAACTTCCTATCCATGAGACGCTTTATTAAGACTAATGGCCCACTCCTATATGTCATGAAAAATTTTAAATTTGGTGCCAAAATTACCCTAACCGATATCTCTCATGGTTTATTACACAAATGCAATTAGACAAAGCAAATAATCAAGTATAAGCATAGTTTCAAAGTTCCCGTTTTATTTTCCCTCCCTACACTTAAACTGAACATTGTCCCCAATGTTCCCCGAAAGTATCAAAGTTATGATAACGGAAGGTAATAAAAGATGAAAGAAACTAATACTCCCCTGATTATCTCGGTAGGATCCGTGTAAAGTGGTGGTTACATCTTTCTTCAAGAAGAATGTTTGCGTGAAAATCTCCTTCTCATCTTATGTATCTTCTTCCTGGTAAATTAAACCTGCACACTTGAAGAAAACAAACGAAACCTTCGCGTAAAATCGGCGGTAACAATATATATATATGACTCTACTAAACTAGGATATAATGCTTGTGGAATGGATGTTTGCAGATTTTCTGGAAAATTAAGACCTGGAAAATTCCAAAAATTTACAAGTAGCTCAGAAAACGAGAAAAAGTAATCAGTTGTTTCTGCTCCTTCCTGACGCCGTCAGGTTGCGATCCTGACACCGTCAGGTTATCCTGACAGAAACTGGTCTGCGATTTTCTGGAAAAAATTCTGGAAAATTTACATCTTTAGAATCTGGAAAAATTTCCTGCAAAACATCCATTATGACTCGATACAAGCATTTGACTTAAACAAACACACATGTATATCTTTTAATTAATTGTAATTCTCCTATTTACGTTTCTTTTGAAAACGTATGTAATCCTCCCTACACTTATCCCTTATGTAAAATACCTTTACATGTAATTAAGACGAGGTTAAAGACAAAATAAAGTATTTTTACAAATTTAAACATGAGAATAAACAATCAATAAAAGATACACGACACAAACAAGCAAACAATTAAGCATGGGTTGCCTCCCACGAAGCGCTTTTCTTTATTTATGAGTCTTCTAGCTAGACTCGAAGTCGTGCCCCTACGTGGTGTCACACCCCCAAATTACCTGTTTTGCATCGGAATGGAATTCCTGGGGATTGACTGTCATAGCATCATAGTTACAGATATATTGAACGACCTAAAGTGTCGTTTGGAAAATACATCGTTTGATTTAATAAAATAATCAGAGTTTACAAAGTGTAGGTCCCAAATGAAATTAACTTGTGCGGAAATAAGTTTGTTACAATCCAAACGATGTTTTAAAATGAATAAATCCCATGTGTGACGCGTCGTCACCACGACTCTATGATATGTCCATATGGATGTCATGAAGTGAATGCCTTAGATACCTGAGATAAAACATGCTAAAAGTGTCAACACAAAGGTTGAGTGAGTTCATAGAGTTTGAGTTGAAATGTAAAGCCTTTCAAAATCGTTTATGCAGCAAAGGCATTGCAAATCCACTCAGTTCCAAGTTCCGCCCATACAAAACTTGCAACCTGTGTGTTTACAACCCATTGCCAAAATATGTATAGTTTATGTTCAAACACATGATGTCAAAGGAATTCACAATAGTAACTAACTCAACGTAGAACAATAACACCTAATCAATAGCACATGACTTAATGTATCAGTAGTCAACTGACATAGAACTTTATACGACGTAGAACTATAGCACATAATCAATAGTACATGACTTAATGTATCAGTAGTCAACTGACATAGAACTTTATACGACGTAGAACTATAGCACATAATCAATAGTACATGACCCAATGTTTCAGTAGTCAACTGATTTAGAACTTTATACGACGTAGAACTATACCACTCAAACAAGAACAATTAATATAGTACAACATTCGGTTTTTGAAACAATGGTGATCATGATAGAAGTTATCTTTAAAATCTAAAGTACTTGTGAAAAGTAGTTAAGCATGCATCTCCCCCAAAATAGTTCAAAACATATAAAAGTAGGGGCTACGAAACTCACTGTAATCCTTAAATGTTTAAATTACTTATGAAAGTAAATGAAAATAGTTGAGCATGTATCTCCCCCAAAAATATTACAAAACAATTGAAAATGGGGCTATGAAAACTCACATGGACAATGATGCGATGGCAAAAGTGAGTACACCGAAATGTAGCGTGAATCTCTAAACTTGACCTATTATGAATGATATGATACATAATAAGTTATGATGTAATGTTATGCATGCAATTCGGATGATATCTATACCACTTGTGAATTTGTGAAAATAATATTTCTCGTCGAGAAATAATCTTTTAACGTCTTGACCATTTTTAAATTACTCCATATGTAATTACATTGAAATGATATCCAACGATAATCATTTAGTGATTTATTATGAAATTATAACTTTTCGTCGTAAAATAATGTTGTTGAAATATTTTCATGAAAGTGACTAAACGGCCTCTAAAAGCTAGTCGTAAAATGGTGTACGTCGAGTGTTAAGAAACAAACTCAACGGTTTTGGGAAGCTTGTATCATTATCTCAAAGTTTTAGTGTTCAAGTTTTCGTCATAGAGGTTCCGATCATAGAGAAAAATATAGCTAAAGTATGGTACTTGTGTCCCAAAATATAGTTTAAGGATGGTTTTCCGGCAAAGTTTAAGTGACCGTATCTTATTCGTTACAACTCCGCTTGACAAATGGTTTGACATTTTGAAAAATATGCTCGGCGAACTTACTTTTACTAGAAGACATCACTTTATAAAAAGTACTTCGTCATTGTTAAAAACGACCCTCAACATGGTCCTTGGTTGCCGTAGTATGTGTTCAATAGAAAATATGTTAATTTTGCTAATAGAATAAAGTTACGGCAACTTTTTAAAATGTGAATAACTTTGTCGTTATAAGTCCGTTTTCTACGTTCTTTATATCCACGGAATCGTGATAACATATACTAATATATTTTTGATAAGTCGACACATTTAACAACGCTTAAGACTCATTTTTGACTCGTAAAAAGTCGAGACAGCTTGCTGAATTTTCTGGAATTAATAGTTTTCGTCGTCAAACTTCAAAAATTCATAACTTCTTCGTTATAGCTCCGTTTTAACCCGTTCAAGCGGCCACGTTTTCGTTTTAAAGTATATTTTCTGAATATCTAGCCCAAAATATTTTACAAACTGTCGGATTTTCCAGATTTTCAAAATAAGGACAGACCCTTAATTAGACTTGTCGAAATGAGTTTTTCACGCGCAAAACCTATTCTAACCAATACAAAACAACTCCGAAGCTATTATAATCCTACCATACACCTTCTTAGGGTGTCATGGGTTCCTAGACATCACCAAGAGTGATTTATAACAAGGAGTAATTATAGGATGACCAATATATATATAACTCTTAAAATCAATGAAAAAGTGGTATAAACATCCATGAGACTTGCATGTTTTCTCAAATATGATGAAATGAATATAACAATGAATATGAAATATGATGATGAATATGGATGCTTACTAGTAACTTGATGAGGTTATGAGAACAAAGGATTTTCCTAATCACCAAAGGTTTTTATTGCAAAACCTTAATAAAGAGTGAGACTAGAGTGTTAAAACCTTGTCTTGAAAAATATTTGATGATCCCTCTTATGATCCTTGTGGTTGCCGGTTTGCAAGAGAGAAGAGGAAGAGAGGAAATGTTTGATATTTTGCTTTGGATAATGAAGTGAATGTGTTTTAGTATAATACATTATACTTGTAGATATTTATCAAATAAAAATGACTCATCCCCCCCCCCTTGTCGACACAAGTGGGTATTAGTCATGAAAATACATTTTTTTTTTAAATATGTATAAGTGTAATTATATGTAAGTTAATTGAAGACATGTGGTAAATTGTATACACATTTGAGTATTTAGGGTAGCGTTAGATAAAAATAAATTTTAACGGGTCAAGATAAAATATATTGAGGTCATAAAAATTATAAAAATACATTTCTTGCAAAATTTGAGTGAAATAATGATTATCGTGTAGTATTTAAGAAAAGCGTCGTAATTATATAAATATAACAATTTATATACGAAATAAATTGAAAACATCGGGTAAATTAATAATATAATTTTTATAGTCTTAAAATGAGTATAAAAATATATTAGGAATATTTTTGAAAGTGTCGGATCAAATGTTCAAAATAATTAATTACGCGATAGCCGTTTATTTAATAGGAAAATAAACGTTGAATGAAAAATGCAAAACCATGCATGAACTAATATGATGATAATGATGCCAATGAAATGTAGACTAAACATAGTCTATATGGAGTGTCCTTGATGATATGTTCATGAATTCACAGCTAAACCATTACGGTTACGTGAATTTAATACTCGTAAACATAGTTTACAATAAATGATAAATGATGAAGCATGAGTAATGTTTTGAAATATGACCTGAAAATACGAGTTGTCACATTCGCCCAACCAAAAAGGAATTCAGTCCCTGAATTCAGTTCGTGTTAATCTATCGAACTTTTGAGTTTGTGATGAATAACGAGGAAAGAAGACATGAAGAGATGTCATTATGGTTATCGATGATTTAGAGCGTACAAAACATCATTGTAAAGAAAATATTGGATGAATGTCTCCGATGAGTAACACTTTGATTTTTATGAATATGTGAGAACCCTGCTTGCACTAAGACTTATAAATAAATGCTCCCAACATAACATGATCCCTCCAGAATTAGACATAGTTAGCTAGACTATGTATAATTAAGGAACGATATCCCTCCAGAATTAGACATAGTTAGCTAGGCTATGTATAATTAAGGAACGATAATGTGACGTTCGGTTTAGTTGTTATAACTCTCGATGTTTACAGAGATCTAAACCTTGTAAGTGATAACGAATCAGAAGGAAAGAAAGTACGCTTAATGAGAATATTTTACAACGAGTGGTTTATCAAAAGTAGTACATCTTAATTCATAAGATCCGAATACGATGGAAGACATAAACTTAGTACAACATAGTACATAAGGAAAATTAAGACTGTTAGTTTTCGAACTTCTTCAGTCTTCCGCATTGTTGAGACCATGACAAGCTTCTCCTCCTTCTAACATGTATGCATTCCCATGAGCACCTTCAACTTGTTGACCTTGGTTTTGAGGACATTGGTTCCGATAGTGTCCTTGCTCCGCGCATTCGTAACATGTAACTATGGCCTTGCCCTTGCAGTCCTTAGCAAGGTGTCCCACTTTGTGACAGCTAAAGCATATACCACATGGACCATTATGATGTAGCGTGCATTGGTGGCATCGTGGTAAGTTTCCAGTATAAGCTCTTCCCTTTGTTGGTGCAACAACATAGACCCTGGCGACTTCTTGTCTTCTATTCAGTTGTTGGTGATGGTTAGTGTTACGGTTTTGGTTGTCGTTATTATAACCTCCTTGGTCATTTTCCCATTTCCTTTTGTTGTTGCTAGTTTGGTTGTTGTGGTTGTTGTTACGGTCATTGTTGATAATGTTTTCCCCTTTCACGACTTGAGCCATGAGTTTTTGAGTTATCCCGATAGTTTCTTCAATTGTTTGTGGATCGGAAGAAGTTACATCCCCTTGAATACATTGTGGAAGTCCTCCAATGAAATTTTCCAGTAGTTTCTCATTGTCCGAAACCATTGATGGACATAGTGCAGCCAATTCTTGAAACCTCCTAATGTAGGTCTCGATGTCATAACCAACAATTACTAACTCATAAAATTCTGCTTTCTAATTTCTTCACCTCCGTGCGTGGACAATACTTCTTTGTCAACAACCTCTTGAATTGATCCCACGTGAGCTTGTAAGCATTGTCGATACCAATAGGCTGCGCATACGAATTCCACCATGACATTGCGCCATCTAAGAGTGTACCAGTGGCAAACTTCACCTTGTAGTCATCAGGGCAATTGCATAGAAGAAACACATACTCCATCTTCTCAAACCATCGAACCATAGCAGTGGCTCCTTCCGTGCCTTTGAACTTTGTAGGATCACAGTTCTTAAAGTCCTTGTATGTACAATTTCGAACTCGAGATCCTCCTGCAGCTCCGTAAAGCAGCAAGTCTAGCGCTTCAATGTGGCCTCAGCAGCGCAGCCTACCGTTGCTCGTTCTTTCCTTAGTGCCTCGGCTATACTATCCTTTATATACCTTTGGATAGCAGCTGGTGTCATTTCTGGTGCAGCTTTCTTCGGTGCCATAACTCTTCAAAAAAAGAGGAAAAATGAGACGTAGCAAAGTCCTATGTTAAGAATAAGCGCTCTAAAGAGATGTGATGTGAGGTGATAAGTTTGAGGTTACTTTTCAAAATAATCGACGGGTTCCCAAAAGATGGGTGATGAGTGTGTAAATACTCATCATTTTTGGGTCAATCTGAACTGCAAAACGTTTAAAAATGCTCAGAAATGCATCAAAATACTGAAAATATCTCAAAAGTGCATTTTATACGTTTCAGATGCAAAATGTTTAAAATCGATGAAAACGAGCAAAGTTTGCATAATTGGCAGTTTCAGTCCCCCGACTTTCAGAAAATGGCAAAATCAGTCCCTAGGCACTTATTTTATAAGAAAAATCACCAAAGGTCCTTTTTAAATCATAAGTTGTCAAATTTAGTCCTTTGGTGAAAAGTTCCAAAAGTTTTGAGAAATTACAGTTTTGATCCTTGGATTTTAAAAATGTTCATGTTTAGTCCTTGGAATTTCACAATTGGCAGATTTGGTCCCTTGGAATATTGGAGGTTGGCAAAACAAGCCCTTGGATTACTTTTCAGAAGTTACATATATGGTCCCTGGATTTTCAGAATGTGCACTTTTGGTCCTTAGATTGATAAATGGGTTTAATTTTAATCCTAAGTCCAAGTCCTAATAAACACCCAATATCCTAAGCCCAATCCACCTTTTACCCGGTCCAATCCACAAATCCAACCCGTTTACCCGAACCCAATACCCACGTTTAAAATAATATTACCCCGCCCCCTTTCCCTGTCTTCCCCAACACCACTGTCTGCAACCAGCCACCAACACACCACCTCCACTTTGTCCCCCTACTCCACACCTTGTCTCCCCCCCTCCTCACCTAACATACAAATCGCATTTAATGCACCTTGTCCCTGTCTAAGATATCAAAACCATTTTGGCGCCAAAACCAAATCAATGGCCAAGATCATTTTTATTCATCCAAAGGTTGAGATTAATGCTGGGATATATTCAGAAGAGAGAGAGAAGACACGGGGAGTATAAAAAGAAGCTAATGGAAGCAAGGGAGGGAGTGGAGTAGTTTTTAATTTTCACTAATGTCGTTTTTAGCTTAAAAGATTTAGTTAAGTGTAATATCTATAATGTTTTATTGTTTTGTATCAAACTCAAGTTAAATTATCTATATAATCTACTTTAAGCTTCAGTTTCAAGGTTGATCTCAAATTCATATTTTGTGTCCACTGTTGAAAATTTCCGTTTCAAAATCTTTAATACAAGCTCTCATTAGCTTACTTTTAAGCTTAAACAGGTTTATAGTAGCTTCTTGTAGCTTGTTATAAGCTTGTACTCAAGTTTTAAGCTACATTGGACATTGGTAAACAAAAGTCAAAACTGGGCAAAAAATGGCAATGGAAATGGAAATGGGTGATGCAGAGGTAGATTTGGGGTGATTTAGCAAGCAATGGGTTGGTTAGATTAGGCTAGTGGTCCTTGGGTTCACTGTTGGCAAGCCATTGTGGCTAGGGACATTTGTAAGTGTTTTTCAACAATTCATAGCATAGTCTGTTTTTGTGGTTACAAGTAGTTATAATCTGTCCATTAAGGTGTATTTAGGTTGTCTCAACATAGTTTGATTATTGAAACTAGTTGGATTAATAGTTAGCTTATTTAAATTTGCTAATCAGTGTATAAAAGGTGTGTTTGGATCTGCTGATCTATCTGTCTCTTAGGTATATTCAGTGGTTAGGCTTTGTAGATTCATGCTTGTTAAGCTCATTTGAGCTCATATCAGTCTTAGTTTTGTGCCTGCAAGCTCAAAAAGTCAACATCTCATTAAATCTGTCTCATTCACTCACTGTTGAGATTTTTGATAACCAATCTCTTGATTTGTGTTTGGAATTATTAAACATTGCTTGCAGTAGTTTCAGTTTAACATATTTCATCATAACTTGTCCATAAATTGGATTCAAAGTTCAATTTGGTCAAAGTTCATAAGTGTTGTCAAAAGTCAAAATATGGAAAATCTGTTTTGAGCCAAACTGGAAAGAATTTTCATGAGCTCATTTTTGAGCCACATTAAGTGAAACTTGGCATTATAAAAACTTCAGTTGGTCTACTTGCTTATTGTCATTTTTGTGTATTTTATCAAATTTTAAAAGCTTTAAATCGCTTGTCAACATGGTCCAAAATGCCTCTGTACACACTCAAGATTAACCGAGTGTGCACGGTAATTTGCAAACCTTGCACCAAGCTCATCAGAGCTCATCCAAGTCTGGTTTTTGGTTTGCTAGCACTTGCCCAGGTCTAGTATAGGTTCTCACTTTTAGTTTTCATTTTAAGCTTGTTGAGTAGCTTATTCTTGTGCTGCAAAATAGACCCCTCACACTGTTTTTAGCTTATAAGCTCAAATCATCAAATCTGATCAATAGGCCCTATAGAGGTTAAGGTTTGTTGTTATTAGTTGCATTTGGGTAATTGTAGCATAATATAGCTTGTATCAGAGTTTAGTGCTTATTTGTGGTTGTTGGCTTATTTCTAGTGCTTATTTCTAAGCACTTTGCACATCAGTTTCATAATCATTCATACAACCCCTGTTTTTTATATTTTCCTAGATTCTAAATATTATTTTAGACTTGCCTTGAATTTTTCATATTTTTCCAAGCCTGTTTGCTATTTTTCTGCATTTAAATCAATTTTTAGCACTTTTTAAATAGCTTTTAATCCAATTAATTCAGAAAAGTCTCAAAAAAATAATTTTTCATTTTTATCAGGTTAAGATAAATATAAAAAGCCAAAAAAATATTTTTCCAGATTCTTCTTAGTTAAATTTGTATTTTTAAGTAATTTAAATAGTTTTAAATAGTTTTTAATTCCTAGAAAATCCAAAAATAATCAAAAAATACAAAAATAGTTTTGAAAATTCTATTTTGTTATTTTAGATTTTTCTAAGTCATAATTTTATTTTTCTAGCTTTATTTCCTAATTTCTTGTATTTTAGGCTATTATTAAATAGTTAAAATTAGTTTTTAATTAATAATAATTAGATAATTAGTTATAAAAATAATTTTATTTTTCTAAAAATTTTCTTTTATCATTAGGTTTGTAAAAATATCTTTTTCACATTTTTAGGGTTAATATTGCTTTAGTTTCACATTTTTATTTGTACGTCGCGTAGTTTTTAATTCAGTTTTTATAAAAACATAAAACCAAAAACATCATTTTAAATATAGTGATAGCGTTTATTTAATATTTTTTATCTTTTTAATTTCCTTTAATTTGCATTTAAGCCGTTGTATTTTGTTGGTTTTTCTGTAGTTATAATCATTATTAAATCCCTTTTTCGTTCAAATTTCTCGATCGCTTTACGTTTGATAATCCATTGCATAGCTCGCTGGGACATAACGACCCGGGGAAGCCCTATACTCCCCAGATCTTCATTGAGTTCGTGTCTGAACCGTTTTAAGTTTCTTACAGTCGGCCATTCACAAGTGGTCAGCTTGCGTGAGAAAACTTGACGGTTTGGCGCGGATCAAATTTTTGGCGCCGCTGCCGGGGAGCTGTGCTGATTATCTTCCGTTTAGCAGATTAGTTGTTTGAATACTCACTCTTTGTTTATATCATCCATATCTATCTATATATATATCCATATTTTTTTTTATAAAAAATCCAAAAACCCAAAAACATCCAAAAACGTATAAAACACAAAAATATTTTTCTTTTGTTTCTATATATGTATCAAATATAAAAAAAAATAATACAAAAAGATTTGTCGTTTTCTTTAATAATAACAACTTAAAAGATTACCACCGCAAACCAAGGCAGTGCACTACCTAACTGGGGGTGCGACCATAATAAGTTCCCGAACTAAAGATTTAAAACTTGCCTTTGTGTCCTTGTGATTGGTGTACCTTTTTCAAAGAAGCCATTCATCTTGTGATTATTGGTTAAGTTCACTGTTGTTTTGCCTCGAGTTTGTTTTAATTGATTTTGTTGGTATATCTACTTGTCGAACCGAAAACCCATAAAGATTCTTCTCACCCCATTTTTATAATTCATCTTCATAATTCCCATTTCTCTCCTTAACTCTGAGTCTCTTAGAGTTAACTCTAGTGCATGCGCACTCGTTCTTCTAGATCATTGAGTCATTTGCGTGATCTAGCAGAAATTCCTAGACGACGTTCTCGGAGACGTGCTGCCCAAATAGTCGAACCCGAGATTCGTACTATTTCAAACAACAATATGGCGAACGAACGCACTATGGCGGAAATGCTCCATGCACCCACCGAGGGTTATGGAGATGCCATCGTTTTACCAGTAATCAATTCCGATCACTTTGAATTGAAGACACATTTGATCCAACTTGTGTCTACGAATCAATTCCGCGGGTTTGATCGAGAAGACCCGTATGCACACATCCGTTGGTTTAACAAGTTGACCGCAACGATCAATTTCAAAGATGTGCCACAAAAAGTGATCAAGTTGATGCTATTTCCATTCACACTTGAGGGGACAGCCGGATTTGGTTGAAAAAGAACCCCTCGATCTATCGAAACTTGGGAGGATCTTGTTCAAAAGTTTGTCAATTATTTCTTTCCTCCATCAAAGACGACTAATCTTAAAAATGAAATTTCTCGATTTCGTCAAAATTTCGATGAAAACTTTGGAGAGGCATGGGAGAGATTCAAAGATCTCCTCAAGAAATGCCCCCATCATGAATTCACGGAGCTTCAACAAGTCAATATCTTTTACAATGGGTTGAACGGTAACGATCAAGATTCATTGAATGCAGCCGCAGCGCAATATCTTGAATCGTAGACCTAAAGATGTGATTGAGATTTGCGAGCAAAAATCAAAAGTTCCTATTTCTCGCAACAAAGTCAATACTCCTAACATTCCTTCTTCTTCATCCAATAACTCTTCCGAAGTTAGCAGCCCGATAGCCGCTCTAACGGATGCCATCCGTTGTATGATTAAGGATGTTAAGGAGATCAAAAGCGAAATTCATAAGCCAGAACCGGTCAAAGCCGTAAACAAGGTGTGTGAAACTTGTAGTGGTCCACATGCGTATTATGATTGTCAAGCAACCGATGCTTCTTTTACCAAGCTCCCGTAGCTTCTGTAAACCACAATCAATACCGACCACAGTCGATCCTCACTACCGTGCACCTAGAGGTATGACACCACCGGTTTTCCTCCTGTGCAAAACCATGGCAATCAAAATCGCTTTGTTCCGAATCAAGGACAAAATTTCAATAACTCTCAAAATTTCAATCAAAGCCGGAACAATTTCAACCAACCATATCAAGCTCCAAACCATCAAAGTTATCAACAACCTTCTCAAGCTCCCCTACCAAATGACTTCATGAAAATTACCGAGTCAAGCATACGTTCAATGCAAACTCAGATCAATAACATGAGAGTTGAGCTAAGAAAGGAAATTGATACCACATTGTCTCGGCAGACAAATGAGTTGAAGAATATGATGAGCAGTTTCATGAACATGAATATGAACAAAGCTTCATCATCTTCTAGAGGACTCCCAAGCAATACAATTCCCAATCCAAATGCCGAGTTGAAAGCCGTCACCACTCGTAGTGGTAAGACGCACAATGGACCTTCGACTCCAATGCCCCCTCCTCCTGTAGCATTGAGTCAAGTTACCAAGGATACAACGGACAAGGTGCAATTCTCAAGCCCACGAAGTACCGCACACGCCCCACCTTCGGTAGTCCAAGCTTTAAGTCCGGAACCCGAAGTTCCGAAGACAAATTCTGAGCCCGAAATGACTTCCATCCCGGCTCAAAAGTCTAGTCAGCTTCCTTACCCATCAAGAATGAATGATGAGAAGCTCAAAGACAAAAACAAAGAGCAAATGGAAAAAATTTTCCAAATCTTCAATGAGCTTCACTTTGATATAAGCTTCGTTGATGCTCTCGTTCTAATGCCTAAATTTGCATCCACGCTTAAAGGCTTACTCACCAACAAAGATAAGCTATCTGAGATGGCTAAAACCCCTCTCAATGAGCAATGCTCAGCGGTCCTCCTCAAGAAGCTTCCCAAAAAGCTTGAAGACCCGATTTCTAATCCCGTGTGATTTCTTGGGGATGGTTCAATGCTCCGCCTTGGCCGATCTTGGCGCTAGCATTAACCTCATGCCACTCTCAGGATGGAAGAAACTGTCTCTTCCTAAACTTTCATCCACTTGTATGACACTCGAGCTAGCGGACCGTACCATAACTCGTCCACTTGGGATAGCCGAGGATGTCGTGATGAAAGTAGGAAAGTTTCACTTTCCTACTGACTTTGTTGTAGTAGACTTCGATGCAGATCCTAGAGTTCCCCTCATCTTAGGGAGAGCTTTCTTGAGAACGAGTCGTGCTCTGATTGATGTGTTTGCTGAAGAGTTGACCATACGGGTTGACAACGAAGAGCTCACATTGAATATCAACCAGAACTCCAAACCTCTGTCCAAACAGAGTGTTGCCACAATTGATCAAAAATCTGAAAGATTCAATGCAACACTCTCAAATTTCACGGTTAAGAGGAGCAATCAAAAACGTGTTGAGTTAAAAGCTTTGAAAATCACCCCTGGCTCAAACAAATGGTTTAAAAGCTGCACCAGGGAAGTCAAGAGTGTTCTTGATGATGATGATCTAGAATCGGAGACTTCATCGGAAGTGGTGGAAACTGCTAGCTCTAAGAGCACACCACTTGTCCCACCTCTGGAATCAGTTTGTCGATCGAAGTTTGTTAACCCTGTTGATGAAACCAAACTCTCTTCAGTTTCATCTGAATTGGATGATGATGATTGTGATCCAATGGGAGACATTCTTCCCATTGATGAATTGCTCAAAAAGAATCCATCATCTTCTAGTCTTATTATTCCCGACTCTTCCATCCCTTCTCTCACTCCTGATGAGGAAGATAACAACTTTTGGAATGAAGTCGATGCATTTCTTAGTGATGAGTCAATTCCAACGGGAATTGATAATACTTACTTTGATCCAGAGGGAGACATCCTTTTTCCGAAAATCGTTGATTGAAGAACCGCTTTCCCACCCTCCCTCCGGACATCTTATTGACAATCACCATATAAGCTTCAAGTTTAAGCTTAAAAATGTCAAAACTGGTGATTTGCTTCTCTCTGATGAGGAATGGACTTGCATTCTCATGTACGTCTTTATTCCATTCTTCACAGATGATGTGGTTGCTCTTTCCCTTTTCTCTTTCGGGAATGAGGACACCATCTTTGACCCCGGTATCATCCTTTATAGATTCTTCTATTAACAATATCGCGGTTATATCTCGGTGTGGAACTTTCTGATGTTCATATGTTTATTAACATTGTGAACGAAAGTCCGATTGAGATTGGTTTTCCACGTTACTTTCCCCATGAACAAATGAATTCGGGGTCGAGTCAAGCTAGCGACTCGGGAATCAAAAACAATAGCATGCAATATGGGTTTTCACCCATATTTCTGAATTCTTTCTATCTTTCTACCACCCTAGTGGGGGTTGCCCACATATTGTGTATATAAGTCTTCTCAAAAAAAAAAAAAAAATCTTCTTTCTAAATAATGGCCGTAGTATTTCCCTTTTACGTTCTTTGTTTCGGCATAACCGCCGGTACTTTGAATATTGAGGGCAATATTCATTTCTAAGTGTGGGGGGGAATTCTCACGAATTTTATCACGTAATTTTACCGCCTAATTCCCCCGTTTTTGGCCAAAATTTTTTTTGGAGTAAGTGTTTTACACTTTCTCATTTGGTTATCAGTCCGCCTTGTCTAAAAAACTAAAGGATTGGCTAATCCAGGAGCAAACGGCTCTTGGTAAAGATATCTCAAATCCGTTGACGGCTTGCAATTTGCCCAAAATTGTATGGTATTCCACTCACCATATCCTAAAAAGTGAAGAGTTGGCTAGCCCGCAAGGTTATGGCTTGTGGTAAAGGCAGTGGAACATCCATAATTGGTAATCACTCACCAAAGATAATATTGATAATTTATCTAAGAGTTGGCTAGTCCAGAGCAAACGCTTCTGGTAAAGACAAATCAAATCCGTTGGAAGCTGGTGGTTTGCTCAAAATCACATGGTTATCATTGTACCATGGTTCTTACTTGAACTGAAACATTTGGCTACTCCAGAAGTAATGGCTTTTGGTAAAGAGATGAAATCCATTAAGTTTTTTCAAAAGATTGCTAGGGACTAGCAATAGTTTAGTGTGGGGGATTGATGAGTGTAAATACTCATCATTTTTGGGTCAATCTGAACTGCAAAACGTTTAAAAATGCTCAGAAATGCATCAAAATACTGAAAATATCTCAAAAGTGCATTTTATATGTTTCAGATGCAAAATGTTTAAAATCAGATGAAAAACGAAAGTTTGCATAATTGGCAGTTTCAGTCCCCCGACTTTCAGAAAATGGCAAAATCAGTCCCTAGGCACTTATTTTATAAGAAAAATCACCAAAGGTCCTTTTTAAATCATAAGTTGTCAAATTTAGTCCTTTGGTGAAAAGTTCTAAAAGTTTTGAGAAATTACGCTTTGATCCTTGGATTTTAAAAATGTTCATGTTTAGTCCTTGGAATTTCACAATTGGCATATTTGGTCCCTTGGAATATTGGAGGTTGGCAAAACAAGCCCTTGGATTACTTTTCAGAAGTTACATATATGGTCCCTGGATTTTCAGAATATGCACTTTTGGTCCTTAGATTGATAAATGGGTTTAATTTTAATCCTAAGTCCAAGTCCTAATAAACACCCAATATCCCAAGCCCAATCCACCGTTTACCCGGTCCAATCCACAAATCCAACCCGTTTACCCGAACCCAATACCCACGTTTAAAATAATATTACCCCGCCCCTTTCCTGTCTTCCCGACACCACTTCTCGCAACCAGCCACCAACACACCACCTCCACTTTGTCCCCCTACTCCACACCTTGTCTCCCCCCTCCTCACCTAACATACAAATCGCATTTAATGCACCTTGTCCCTGTCTAAGATATCAAAACCATTTTGGCGCCAAAACCAAATCAATGGCCAAGATCATTTTTATTCATCCAAAGGTTGAGATTAATGCTGGGATATATTCAGAAGAGAGAGAGAAGACACGGGGAGTATAAAAAGAAGCTAAGGGAAGCAAGGGAGGGAGTGGAGTAGTTTTTAATTTTCACTAATGTCGTTTTTAGCTTAAAAGATTTAGTTAAGTGTAATATCTATAATGTTTTATTGTTTTGTATCAAACTCAAGTTAAATTATCTATATAATCTACTTTAAGCTTCAGTTTCAAGGTTGATCTCAAATTCATATTTTGTGTCCACTGTTGAAAATTTCCGTTTCAAAATCTTTAATACAAGCTCTCATTAGCTTATTTTTAAGCTTAAACAGGTTTATAGTAGCTTCTTGTAGCTTGTTATAAGCTTGTACTCAAGTTTTAAGCTACATTGGACATTGGTAAACAAAAGTCAAAACTGGGCAAAAATGGCAATGGAAATGGAAATGGGTGATGCAGAGGTAGATTTGGGGTGATTTAGCAAGCAATGGGTTGGTTAGATTAGGCTAGTGGTCCTTGGGTTCACTGTTGGCAAGCCATTGTGGCTAGGGACATTTGTAAGTGTTTTTCAACAATTCATAGCATAGTCTGTTTTTGTGGTTACAAGTAGTTATAATCTGTCCATTAAGGTGTATTTAGGTTGTCTCAACATAGTTTGATTATTGAAACTAGTTGGATTAATAGTTAGCTTATTTAAATTTGCTAATCAGTGTATAAAAGGTGTGTTTGGATCTGCTGATCTATCTGTCTCTTAGGTATATTCAGTGGTTAGGCTTTGTAGATTCATGCTTGTTAAGCTCATTTGAGCTCATATCAGTCTTAGTTTTGTGCCTGCAAGCTCAAAAAGTCAACATCTCATTAAATCTGTCTCATTCACTCACTGTTGAGATTTTTGATAACCAATCTCTTGATTTGTGTTTGGAATTATTAAACATTGCTTGCAGTAGTTTCAGTTTAACATATTTCATCATAACCTGTCCATAAATTGGATTCAAAGTTCAATTTGGTCAAAGTTCATAACTGTTGTCAAAAGTCAAAATATGGAAAATCTGTTTTGAGCCAAACTGGAAAGAATTTTCATGAGCTCATTTTTGAGCCACATTAAGTGAAACTTGGCATTATAAAAACTTCAGTTGGTCTACTTGCTTGTTGTCATTTTTGTGGATTTTTATCAAATTTTTAAAAGCTTCAAATCTGCTTGTCAACATGGTCCAAAATGCTGCATACACTCAAGATAACTGAGTGTGCATTGTAATTTGCAAACCTTGCACCAAGCTCATCAGAGCTCATCCAAGTATGGTTTTTGGTTTGCTAGCACTTGCCCAGGTCTAGTATAGGTTCTCACTTTTAGTTTTCATTTTAAGCTTGTTGAGTAGCTTATTCTTGTGCTGCAAAATAGACCCCTCACACTGTTTTTAGCTTATAAGCTCAAATCATCAAATCTGATCAATAGGCCCTATAGAGGTTAAGGTTTGTTGTTATTAGTTGCATTTGGGTAATTGTAGCATAATATAGCTTCTGTATCAGTTTAGTGCTTATTTGTGGTTGTTGGCTTATTTCTAGTGCTTATTTCTAAGCACTTTGCACATCAGTTTCATAATCATTCATACAACCCCTGTTTTTTATATTTTTCCTAGATTCTAAATATTATTTTAGACTTGCCTTGAATTTTTCATATTTTTCCAAGCCTGTTTGCTATTTTTCTGCATTTAAATCAATTTTTAGTACTTTTTAAATAGCTTTTAATCCAATTAATTCAGAAAAGTCTCAAAAATAATTTTCATTTTTCTCAGGTTAAGATAAATATAAAAAGCCAAAAAAATATTTTTCCAGATTCTTCTTAGTTAAATTTGTATTTTTAAGTAATTTAAATAGTTTTAAATAGTTTTTAATTCCTAGAAAATCCAAAATAATCAGAAAAATACAAAAATAGTTTTGAAAATTCTATTTTGTTATTTTAGATTTTTCTAAGTCATAATTTTATTTTTCTAGCTTTATTTCCAAATTTCTTGTATTTTAGGCTATTATTAAATAGTTAAAATTAGTTTTAATTAATAATAATTAGATAATTAGTTATAAAAATAATTTTCTTTTTCTAAAAATTTTCTTTTATCATTAGGTTTGTAAAAATATCTTTTTCACATTTTTAGGGTTAATATTGCTTTAGTTTCACATTTTTATTTGTACGTCGCGTAGTTTTTAATTCAGTTTTTATAAAAACATAAAACCAAAAACATCATTTTAAATATAGTGATAGCGTTTATTTAATATTTTTTATCTTTTTAATTTCCTTTAATTTGCATTTAAGCCGTTGTATTTTGTTGGTTTTTCTGTAGTTATAATCATTATCAAATCCCTTTTTCGTTCAAATTTCTCGATCGCTTTACGTTTGATAATCCATTGCATAGCTCGCTGGGACATAACGACCCGGGGAAGCCCTATACTCCCCAGATCTTCATTGAGTTCGTGTCTGAACCGTTTTAAGTTTCTTACAGTCGGCCATTCACAAGTGGTCAGCTTGCGTGAGAAAACTTGACGGTTTGGCGCGGATCAATGGGTTATGAGGTGTCGTAAGTGCTTCAATTGTATGATGGTTTAGTGACTCAATGCGTGAATAACGTGTAACTCGACGTGTTAGTGGTGAAACAAAGGAGTGAAAGCGATTTCGCCCTACTTAAAGATTTATCTCGGCATTCGACGTTATCGGTGATGAATCAGCTGATATTAAAATTGTGATAAGGAATGACAAAGCATTCTCCACATTGGAGTAGGAGGAAATGATAATGGGATGGGTATTTAAAGGCATCTATGTGACAATCGATTTGAAATGAAAGTACATAACTCGAAAAATGTACGTATAAACCGCATGTAAAGTGAACATGCACTTATGATGAAATGATAAGATGCTATAATGATGTAGTTATAGTCTAGGGTCAATGATGCAAGCTAGTTCTCTATAACAAGCTCGATGCCAATCTGTCACACCCCCAAATTACCTGTTTGCATGAATGGAATTCATGGGGATTGACTGTCATAGCATCATAGTTACAGATATATTGAACGACCTAAAGTGTTGTTTGGAAAATACATCGTTTGATTTAATAAAATAATCAGAGTTTACAAAGTGTAGGTCCCAAATGAAATTAACTTGTGCGGAAATAAGTTTGTTACAATCCAAACGATGTTTTAAAATGAATAAATCCCATGTGTGACGCGTCGTCGCCACGACTCTATGATATGTCCATATGGATGTCATGAAGTGAATGCCTTAGATACGTGAGATAAAACATGCTAAAAGTGTCAACACAAAGGTTGAGTGAGTTCATAGAGTTTGAGTTGAAATGTAAAGCCTGTTAAAATCGTTTATGCAAAGAAAGGCATTGCAAATCCACTCAGCCCAAGTTCCGCCATACAAAACTTGCAACCTGTGTGTTTACAACCCATTGCCAAAATATGTATAGTTTATGTTCAAACACATGATGTCAAAGGAATTCACAATAGTAACTAACTCAACGTAGAACAATAACACCTAATCAATAGCACATGACTTAATGTATCAGTAGTCAACTGACATAGAACTTTATACGACGTAGAACTATAGCACATAATCAATAGCACATGACTTAATGTATCAGTAGTCAACTGACATAGAACTTTATACGACGTAGAACTATAGCACATAATCAATAGTACATGACCCAATGTTTCAAGAGTCAACCGATTTAGAACTTTATACGACGTAGAACTATACCACTCAAACAAGAACAATTAATATAGTACAACATTCGGTTTTGAAACAATGGTGATCATGATAGAAGTTATCTTTAAATTCTAAAGTACTTGTGAAAAGTAGTTAAGCATGCATCTCCCCCAAAATAGTTCAAAACATATAAAAGTAGGGGCTACGAAACTCACTGTAATCCTTAAATGTTTAAAGTACTTATGAAAGTAAATGAAAATAGTTGAGCATGTATCTCCCCCAAAAATATTACAAAACAATTGAAAATGGGGCTATGAAAACTCACATGGACAATGATGCGATGGCAAAAGTGAGTACACCGAAATGTAGCGTGAATCTCTAAACTTGACCTATTATGAATGATATGATACATAATAAGTTATGATGTAATGTTATGCATGCAATTCGGATGATATCTATACCACTTGTGAATTTATGAAAATAATATTTCTCGTCAAGAAATAATCTTTTAACGTTTGACCATTTTAAATTACTCCATATGTAATTACATTGAAATGATATCCAACGATAATCATTTAGTGATTTATTATGAAATTATAACTTTTCGTCGTAAAATAATGTTGTTGAAATATTTTCATGAAAGTGACTAAACGGCCTCGAAAAGCTAGTCGTAAAATGGTGTACGTCGAGTGTTAAGAAACAAACTCAACGGTTTTGGGAAGCTTGTATCATTATCTCAAAGTTTTAGTGTTCAAGTTTTCGTCATAGAGGTTCCGATCATAGAGAAAAATATAGCTAAAGTATGGTACTTGTGTCCCAAAATATAGTTTAAGGATGGTTTTCCGGCAAAGTTTAAGTGACCGTATCTTATTCGTTACAACTCCGCTTGACAAATGGTTTGACATTTTGAAAAATATGCTCGGCGAACTTACTTTTACTAGAAGACATCACTTTATAAAAAGTAATTCGTCATTGTTAAAAACGACCCTCAACATGGTCCTTGGTTGCCGTAGTATGTGTTTAATAGAAAATATGTTAATTTTGCTAATAGAATAAAGTTACGACAACTTTTTAAAATGTGAATAACTTTGTCGTTATAAGTCCGTTTTCTACGTTCTTTATATCCACGGAATCGTGATAACATATACTAATATATTTTTGATAACTCGACACATTTAACAACGCTTAAGACTCATTTTTGACTCGTAAAAAGTCGAGACAGCTTGCTGAATTTTCTGGAATTAATAGTTTTCGTCGTCAAACTTCAAAAATTCATAACTTCTTCGTTATAGCTCCGTTTTAACCCGTTCAAGCGGCCACGTTTTCGTTTTAAAGTATATTTTCTGAATATCTAGCCCAAAATATTTTACAAACTTTCAGATTTTCCAGATTTTCAAAATAAGGACAGACCCTTAATTAGACTTGTCGAAATGAGTTTTTCACGCGCAAAACCTATTCTAACCAATTCAAAACAACTCCGAAGCTATTCTAATCCTACCATACACCTTCTTAGGGTGTCATGGATTCCTAGACATCACCAAGAGTGATTTATAACAAGGAGTAATTATAGGATGACCAATATATATATAACTCTTAAAATCAATGAAAAAGTGGTATAAACATCCATGAGACTTGCATGTTTTCTCAAATATGATGAAATGAATATAACAATGAATATGAAATATGATGATGAATATGGATGCTTACTAGTAACTTGATGAGGTTATGAGAACAAAGGATTTTCCTAATCACCCAAGGTTTTTATTGCAAAACCTTAATAAAGAGTGAGACTAGAGTGTTAAAACCTTGTCTTTAAAAATATTTGATGATCCCTCTTATGATCCTTGTGGTTGCCGGTTTGCAAGAGAGAAGAGGAAGAGATGAAATGTTTGATATTTTGCTTTGGATAATGAAGTGAATGTGTTTTTAGTATAATACATTATACTTGTAGATATTTATCAAATAAAAATGACTCATCCCCCCCCCCTTGTCGACACAAGTGGGTATTAGTCATGCAAATACATTTTTTTTTTTAAATATGTATAAGTGTAATTGTATGTAAGTTAATTGAAGACATGTGGTAAATTGTATACACATTTGAGTATTTAGGGTAGCGTTAGATAAAAATAAATTTTAACGGGTCAAGATAAAATATATTGAGGTCATAAAATTATAAAAATACATTTCTTGCAAAATTTGAGTGAAATAATGATTATCGTGTAGTATTTAAGAAAAGCGTCATAATTATATAAATATAACAATTTATATACGAAATAAATTGAAAACATCGGGTAAATTAATAATATAATTTTTATAGTCTTAAAATGAGTATAAAAATATATTAGGAATATTTTTGAAAGTGTCGGATCAAATGTTCAAAATAATTAATTACGCGATAGCGTTTATTTAATAGGAAAATAAACGTTGAATGAAAAATGCAAAACCATGCATGAACTAATATGATGATAATGATGCCAATGAAATGTAGACTAAACCTAGTCTATATGGAGTGTCCTTGATGATATGTTCATGAATTCACAGCTAAACCATTACGGTTACGTGAATTTAATACTCGTAAACATAGTTTACGATAAATGATAAATGATGAAGCATGAGTAATGTTTTGAAATATGACCTGAAAATACGAGTTGTCACACGTGGTATCGTGCACGCTTACGTGCCCATACCTAAGCCATTCCAATGTTCTCTCATTCTTCTTGTAATCATCTCCTAACTCTAGGCATTTTTTATAGTACCGCTCATTTTTTTCATAAGTATGCCTAAGTCCACGTTGTTTATCTCTCTCACTAAGTATCGGAATGGGAGCCATCCGATTGCATGCCTCTATATCTTTGTGCTTAAACCTAGGGTGTGTACGGGGCATTTGATAGACAAAATCTTCAACTCCATCGGAGAATGTGATTAGACCATCGATCATCCGTTCATTCAACCTAGTCATTCTCTTGAAGTTTGTTCCAACGATAACTTGGGTAAGACTTCCATCAATGAATTCACCTAAATCCTCTAGGACCATGAATTCAACCACATAGGCAAAACATCCAACAAACACATCCAAGTAAGAGACCGCGTCAACAACATTATCCCCTTTATAGGCTAATTCATTTACTTTTATTTTGTTATATAGGTTTCTGGAGATTAAGTTTAAAGGTAAGAATGAGTGCAAGTTAGCATCAAAACTTTCAAATCCAATCTTACAAGGGAATTTCATGTTAAAGGGGCCATCTTTCTCAATTCTACACCGAGGGTCAAAACATTGGGAGGGGTCTTCTTCCATTTCAAAACTAACTTCATCAATGACCTCCCCGTTGTCAAGTGCTTCACCATAATCAAATTCCTCATCGGAATCTGAGTCATAGAAAGGACTTTGTTGTTGCCAATTTATTTCATTAAGCCCTACGTGATTTCCAAAGTGGTGAACGGGTGAAGGGTTTTGTGGGTTTGCGTTCTCAATTTCGGGATTGGGAGGAGGATTGGGGGCGGGTAGTGTGAAGAATCTTCAGCGAAAGACACGTATCATGGTGAGTGATAGGTTTTACGAACAAAGGTCACGAAGAAGGGGGGATAAACTGCAAGGAAGCTAAAAATTAAAAAAAAAAAAAAAAAAGCTTACTTGATAGGAATTAAGCAAGGAAACCTAAACGAGGTGGACTCCTAACTAGCTATTCTATTCCCCGGCAGTGGCGCCAAAAACTTGATACGCTTACACAACGCGTTCGGGGTCAAAGGAACTTCCTTTTCGTCGAGCAAGTTTTTCAACACCCTAGGCAGTGAACCTAATGGTTGTAGTGTAGTATTAAGGTAAGCCACGGGAATTGATATCGCTCTCTAGGGGAATAGGAATGCTAGTGAGAAGTTACTACGCTAAGGTTGGGGTTGAGGAAGATTATTTTTTATCTTTTTATGTTTTTTTAGGAAATGGAAAGGTACGAATCTCGGGGTTTGGATTCGGGGGTTGGTATTTCTACCGATTACTTCTACTTATCTAATTATCTAAACTAAGGTGTATGTAGTCTATGTCTATTGTTGTGTGCTCGTATGATAGTTAAAAATGTATTTGCTTAGGCTTTATTACTCCCTAGTTATCTCCTATTGATGGTTGAATTGTCACGTCCTTATTCTTAATCGCGTTGTGTTTCTAAGGTCGTAGGGTATGCGTTTATCCCTAACTCTTTGAAGCTACCAAAGGTTAATGACTACAAAATCTCTAGGATTTATAAACTTTAACTCTAAGGTATTCTTTGGATGTATAGCCTACAATTACCATAGGTGATTATAAACTAAGGTTCAACAAAGATTAATCAAGCATTATTAGCACAACGAATGACCTATCGCAATACTAGGTCAATCACAATTAAGATAAGAAACAACCAATCAATATTCAATAACTAAGTTTCATATTACCTAAGCAAACACACAAGTAAATTAGCCGGACATGGGGAACATGCAAGCATACACACAATCAATTGAAGACATAATTAAATTAATGAAGTAAAACACTTATCTTGATGTAAGATAGGGTATGGAACCCTAAAATATTGTACAAGACAGCCTTGGTTCGGTTTAGGTTTTTACTCCAAAAGACTACACACTGAAAACTAAAAAATTCGGATTCAATATATAAGATTACACATGCGATGGCGTCACCCTTTCATTTGTGACACCGTCGGGTCGCCGTTATTAGGGTTTCGTCTTAGCCACGTTAGTCTTGCGACGTCGTCCCCTTCAGTCTCTGACGTCGTCTAGATCAAATCTAGGCTATCTGAGTTGCGACGCCCTAATCTTTTAAAACCTGAAGCCGTCACTTGTAAATGAGCAATTTGGCTCTAATGAAGTCGTCACAAAACTTGTCCGACAGCCTCTCGGTAGAACTCGACGTCACTTGTAAATCGACGCCCCTTTTGTTCCAGAAATGAGTGTCTCGATTCTTGACTTTGGCCATTTTCTTTGTATATTCGCGCTTTTTCGTCCGAATAAGTGTCATTCCAGCATTTTACCTTCAAGAGACCTAAAAAGTGAAAATGAACGATATTAAGTAATAACGGATACAAAAGTAATCAAATAAGGCCTTAAACGACCCCTCAAAAAGGTACATTTTAAAACCTTATCAAATTCCTTTAACACATTTACATTCCTTTGATCATTTAGATAGTTTTCTTTTGTTTAAGAGTGATACCTTCTTTCAACGAAGTGATCACCTTCATTCCTCTCCTAGTGCAAGAGAAGAATACTTTGTATCAAGAAGATACTAAGTGTTGTAGTTATAGTAGTGTGCACTTGTAATACTTGTTACATACTTGTTGTATCTTGATCTACATCAAGTAGTCTTGAGTCCTGTTTTGATAGCTAGTGTGGATCATTGTGATCGTGTTGAGATCTTGGAGATCTCTTGTAATTTGTGTGATAGTGTGTTGATCAAGTGGATAAATCTAGATCATGGGGATCTAGTAGGTTGAGTGATTAACATGGATCATGTAGATCGTGAGTAAGATTTTTACTAGCTAGATTAGTACTCGACATTTAGCTTAGTGTCAGAAATTGGGATAAGAGACGTTGTACAATTTTCTCCGCCTGAAGGGAGTTTGTTGACATAGTGCTTAGAACTCTCGAATTAGGTACTCGGGGAGTGGAGTAGAGCGAAGAAGAGTTTCGTTACCGAACCACTATAAATCTCGTTGTCTCAGTTTGATCTTTCCATCTCTTACTCTTTACATTCATCATTTACTTTCAATATTTGAAGTGTGTTTATTGTAGTATTGTTAAGTAGGATTCATATTGTTGTGGTTTGATTTCACAAAGAATTGAATCGAAGTTTTTCACAAGTAAACTTTTAAAACTAAACCAAAATGCGTTGAAACTATTCACCCTCCCCTCTAGTTTGCCACTAATTTGAGTTTTAGGTACATGGAAGCATTTTTGGTCGAACAGATGCGTTTTAAGCTCGATTCGATGGAAAAACAAAAACAACGAAAAAATCATCAAGAGAATGCCTCGTAACGGCGTCACAGCGACAACGTGACATCGTCATCTGAGGGTGCTGACCATATACATGTTGGAGATGGTTTACCATGATGGCGTTAAGATCAGATTTGTGAAGGCTGACGGCGTCACAACTATGTCGGTTCAAAAATGAAACCCTAGAAGACGGCGAACTAACGGCGTCACAACCCAAAAACTATATATATTTTCACATTGTTTCATTATTGTGTGTGCAACTTTGGAGGAACTCTCACCACCGAACCCTAGAAATTTTTACAGTTTTTGTAGGCCTTTTTGGTCTTTGAAGACCTCATTTATTATTGAGTTAAGTAATCTATTCAATCATTCAATGATGTCAATGTGTATTTGTTTGATTTGTTTATTTACGTCACCTAATTCTACTATGTTAGGCTAAACTAATTAGTATTTGCTTAGGATTGCATGAAACTTAGTTATTGATTGTTATGTTGTCGTCTCTTGTTTAATGGTATGTGCGTGTTAAGAATTGGAAAACTGGCTAGGGAAAACTATACTAGCTTGAACGTCAACTAAAATGTGACTAGTTAATAACTTATTTCTTAGGTTGATTAATTTGAAGCGGGTATTTATTGATTAGGTTAGTTATTGGGTGAGCTTGATAAATCAGATAGGCTCCATTCACTTAGGCTAATCTATAGATGTGGGACTGACCATACCACAACCGGTAATTAGGAATACTCCACATTACATTAGACAAGAACGTGACAATTCAACAACACGATAGGATATAACTAGGGAGTAGTGAGATTCTAGGTAAAAACATTTTTACTCTTATAAGAAGTTCACCACCACTTTACTTTTATTGTTATTTTTGTTTCTTCCATTTAGTTTAAGTAGTAGTTTAAAAACCAACCTCTTTCAAATACCCGAGATTTTACTTGCTTTTAAATAAAACTAAAAAAGAACAAAAATAATCTTCTCTCAAACTTTAAACTTAACCTGTCATACAATTCGAGCCTACCTCACTATTCCCTAGAGAATGATCAATCCTCAAGTATTGCCTATACTACGCTACAATGGTTATGTACTCAGCTTAGGAGGGTTGTAAAACTTTGGTATTACAAGAATTATGCATCACTAGTATTTCTAGTATTAGTGTTTGTTAAACTTGGTATTTTGGAATCTACAAAAGCCTTGGAGATTAGAGCAAATGCCTTGTTTATTGCAGCAACAAAAATTGTTTCATCTTTAGCGTTTTCTCCAATTAGGATAGGTTGTGGTTGCACATAGTTGTCATGGATGATGATGGTTGTTTTGGTGTGGTAACTGGTAGTGAAGGTATGGTGTGTGCAACAAGAGCTATAGGATCATGATCTTAGCAAGCTTCTCTTGCCTGATTTTATTTGCTTCTTCTTGGTTTTGTTTCAGAAACACATATAGTTGATCATAGTTCAAGTCATGCTAGTTCTTTGTTTGCTTCATAATCGTAACATGTCGTTTCCACTCTGGCTGTAGGTGATTCAAGAACTTTATGTTACTAACAATGTTCTTTAGAGTCAGCTTTTTCTGTCTAAGTCATTCATCAACTTAGCAACTCTGAGGTAGTAATACTCGATAGACTCTCCCGAAATAGATGTAAACTGATCAAATTCTGATAGAAGATGAGCTTCCTTCTTTTGAATTTCCACCTCAGTTCCTTGCATCTGCCTTTGAACCCTTAACCATATCTCATGGGCACTTTCACAACTATGCACGATCTCATAGACTCCGACTAGTAGTCCTAGTAGTAGCATGTGAATACCTTGATCATCAACTAGAACTTGTGCAACTTCATCTTCAGACAGTTCTTCTTCAGTTTGTAGTTGGATAAATGGAAGTATTGGGGATGCGGGTTACATCACCAGGGACTTCGATCTCCTTGAACGGGTATTAACTATTCAGAATTGACTTAACCAATAGTTTACCATTAGTGTTACTCTTAGCATAGCGGATGATACGAATCGACCACTGTATGTAACTATCTCGAGATAGGATGGGAGGACGGCTCTCTGAACCAGCAGCAAAGATGTCTTGTTGAGTTTCCATTGATGGAGTGTGAAAAACTTGATTTCGGATATGTGAAATGATATTAGTGGGATAATTAAGTGAAAGTAAAGTTCTCAGTTATACTATTCTCGGTTTGACTAAAAAAGTTCTTGGTTTGATGTTTAAAGGTTCTCGATGCGGTTGTTCAAAGTTCTTGGTGTGATGAAGGTTATTGTTTCCAAGTAATGTAAGTTCTCAGTGTTGATGTCAAATTCTCAGTTGATATGTTAATAGTTCTCAAAAGTTCTCGATTATTGATGCTCAATAGTTCTCGGTATGGACAAAGAGTTCTCGATAAGACCAAGTTCAAAGTTCTCGCACCACATTGTCGGGTTCCATCGGCAAGTAATGAGATGCAAAAGTTCTCGGTTAGATGATGTGTACCAAAAAATTTCTAAAATCTATCACAAAATTTTCCAAACCGAATATTTCTTTGATGAAAAATTCTAAGTTGAAAACTTTTAACTATTGAATACTTTTGTTACCGAATAAAATAATAAAACCGAAAACTTGCTGCCAACAAAATTTCTAAGCTACCGAGAAATTTTAAACTACTGAATACTTTTAACTATCGAAAACTTATATATTTTTCTAAATTCTCGGGATGTATAGAAAATTTTTAAATGTGCCGTATACTTTCTACTTAAACTAAATACTTTTAAAAAAAACATAACTTTTATCTAAAAATCACCCAAAACATCTTATCGAGTGTTTCTAAACCAAAAAAGATGTTATTAATATGACCTAAAATATCATAAAAACAACAACCTTAACAATTTTAACCGCTATATCTTAACTTTGATCTATAAGGTTCTCGGTATCACTTTTACTCACGAAAATGAATTAAAAGACTATCTAGATTACGTTTTGAGCTATGAAATCAACCCAATATCATCATATAGCTTTGATATCAATTTAGGATCTCATTTGGTATCAAGATTCACATTTAGATAGAGAGAGGAAGAGAGAGGTTTAGAGAGAGAAATGTAAAGAGCAAAAACCAAAATACATACTAGTGTATTCAAACTATGACAAACTCCCACACCCTCCCAAGAAGGTAAGAGGGGTATTTATACTTCCATACAAGGCCTTGTGTTGGGCCGTATGATAGATTGAGAATCGCTCTAAGCCCGTTAAAGGTTCTCGGTTTATCTAATAAACTATTTAGACTAGCATTTATCTTCCTATTACATGTTTATGTTTAGACTAACTATTACAAGGCTTGATGACTGAGAATGACCGCCACTTTCAATTCAATGCTAACATGTAAGAAGTGGCGTGATTTTGTACTCCGTTACCATTGTCGATCCTTACTTACGTGCGCGTTCATTCCGCAAACATGAACCTTGAAACCCCTTTCCCGGCTTTTGTTGTTCTATACATGAAAAGCTTTCAGTATTAATAAAAAAAATTGTACGTAAAAAGCTTTCTCGTTGTTTAGAGTAAATTGCAAAAATCGTCCTTGTGGTTTGGCCAAATTGCACGTTTCGTCCTTATGGTTCATTAAGTGCAAAAATCGTCCTTATTTTTCACTGTTACGTGCACTTTTGGTCCCCCATCACTAACTGCGTTAAGTGAGTTTAGTTAATAGTTACACGTTAGCCCTTTTGGCTAACGGTCGTTGCAACGCCCGTCCTTTAACCATTGCAGCGCCAGTCCTTTAACCTAACGGTCGTTTATAATTTAAAATTTTCGTCTGTTTTTATACGTTTTCATAAGTTTTTATCCGTTTTCATCCATTTTCGTCCGTTTTAGCACGTTTTTGTCTGTTTTATCCGTTTTTCTTACGTTTTGTCCGTTTTTCATATGTTTTTATCCGTTTTTGTCCAGTTTTCTTACGTTTTTTGTCCTTTTTATTCGTTTTTGTCTGTTTTCATCCGCTTTTTGTTACACTTTTGTCCGTTTTTCTTTGGTTTTATTCGTTTTTGTCAATTTTGTCTGTTTTTCTTACATTTTGTCCGGTTTTCTTTCTTTTTTTTTTTCCGTTTTTCTAACATTTTTTTTCAAATTTTTTAATACGTCGAAATAACTTTTTTTCCAAAAAAAATCGGAATCTTTTTTTCATAAATTCTTTTTCCAATTATTTTTTCGAATACTTTCTTTCCGAACATTTTTTCCAAATTCTTTTTCCGAAAAAAAAATTGGAAAAAAAATACAAAAAAAAATTTCAGAAAACTTTTATTTTAAAAAAAATATTTCAACATATTGAAAATTTTGAATAAAAAATTTTCAAAAAATTTTTTAAAAGGAAAATTGAAAATTTATTTTCAAATGTAAAAATAAATAAATAAATGAAGTTTTCTTTAAATTAAAAAAAGAATTTATTTTTTTGAATTTATTTCAATATGACGAAATAGGACAAAGACGTAAGAAAAACGACAGAAAAAAAAAAAAAAAAAAAAAGGATGAAAACGTAAGAAAAACGGACAAAAACAGTTTAAAACGGACAACAACGGATAAAAACAGGCAAAGCGTAAGAAAAACGGATGAAAACAGACAAAAACGTAAGAAAAGCGGACAAAACATAAGAAAAACGGATAAAAACAGACAAAAACGGATGAAAACGGACAAAAACGTATCAAAACGGACGAAAACGGATAAAAACGCATGAAACGTATAAAACGGACGAAAATTTTAAATTATAATATGTCGTTAGGTTAAAGGACTGGCACTGCAACGGTTAAAGGACGGGCGCTACAACGACCTTTAGCCAAAAGGGCTAACGTGTAACTATTAACGGAACTCACTTAACGCAGTTAGTGATGGGGGACCAAAAGTGCAAGTAATAGTGAAAAATCCGGACCATCTTTGCACTTAATGAACCACAAGAACGAAACGTACAATTTTTCGCAATTTACTCCGTTTTTTAAATAATGAGAATGATAGTATCACTGCCTGATGACGTTTTTTATTTTACTTTTTATTTTTACCGGAAGTGATTAACTATATTAGTGAGATGGTATTAGATAAAAAGAAAATACTTGAAATTAATTAGCTTGAGGGTGCTATCATCGAGATACATTGATTTTATGTGCGCAAATGGAAAACAACCGTGTACATGTCAATCCTTTATTTTTTGAGTTTTGATACTCACACCATTTTATTTGATAGTTATATAATTTTGTATAAATTATATAGCACATCGTGCAACACTGTAATGCACAGATTGTGATGAAAGTATAAAAAGTTATGGTGTAAATATTAACCCTCTTATTTTTTATTATATGAATGAAAAAAATTTACTTTAATATATTGTAAATTATTTAAAAAGGGAAACGTTACATGATTGATGATGATGAGAATGATATAATGGAAGACAATCAAAAACGCACGCTTATATACTAGGAAATAGTTGAAACATTTGTAATTATAACAAATTATAGTAGTGTTTTCATGATTATTATTCTCATTACGACTCCTATACATGTAGATTGTAGGAGCAAAGTATATATATATATATATATATATATATATACGTATATATATATATACGTATATATATATATATATATATATATGAGGATAGTTGGCTACAATTTTTGTAGAATTACTACAATCCTTCATTAAAAATACACTAGCAATAATTCAGGGACCCACAGAAAAAAATCAGGACCCACAAAAATAATCATGGACCCACATTTTTAGTACAAAATTGTAGCCAATTGGCTACAATTAATTGTAGTATATATATATATATATATATATATATATATATATATATATATATATTTATATATATATATATGCGAGAGTTATTTTACATATCAAACTTTTCTCACATACCAAGGGACTCATCTTCACCATCCATTTAAAAAGAAATCAATTGTTGAGATTAAAAACATTTTATTATTTCACCTATTTTTTATAATTTAAATATCTCTTAAACCGTTAATCGTTAAGTGTAAATATTTACACCATGACGCATTTAATTATCTTTCTATAGACGGGCACTGATATACTTTCAAAAAGAAAAACTCGCTTTTTCGTTTTTCGTTATTTTTTTTTACATTACTGAAATTTACATAAAAAAATCATATATGATAAAACACTAAATTGATTATCACATGTGATATTAGTGTTAAATCATATATGATATGTAATATCACATGTGATATTATAAATTTCAGTAACGTAAAAAAAACAAAAAAACTTAAAAAAAAAAGGTAAAAAATACGAAAAAAAAAATTGTCGAAAGTATATCAAAGTGTCTATCTATAGAAAGATAATTAAATGCTCGTCGCAATGTTATATTTTTTCGCTAACGATTAACGGTTTGAAAGATATTAATATTTGAAAAAATGATGAAAGTGGGTTTTTTAAATTGTTGGGATTAATCTCATCCATTAGATCAAAGAAAAATAGAAGGTGGAGATTGATCCCTTGGTATGTAAATAATCTTTTGTCCTCAAATGATCTTTTATATATATATATATATATATATATATATATATATATATATATATATATATATATATATATATATATATATATATATATATATATATATATATATAGGGATGGTATAGATACTTTTTTTATGTTGTCACATCATAAGTTTTTGGTCAAATCGTATAACCCGCAATGCACATCGTACAAACCCGCGATGCACCCAATCATTGGATACCCTCTCTATGAGAGGGTGTGGATAACTTGTCCCATATACACACGATGATAAATATTGTATGGGTGTTGATACTCATACCATTTTTTTTATACATACATCACAATTGTGCATTACTGTCTTGTACAGTATGCATTAAAATATTGCACAGTGTAGCGTATTTATAAGAAAAAATAGTGTGAATATCAAACCTCATATTGTATGCTAAGGTAATATGAGCTTTTTAAAGTTATAACGTTATACCTATAGTACATGAATGAAAAAGTTAGTCCTTCCTATATTGCATTTGTAAAAGTTAGATGCGTTATTAGCATTCCGGTTGCACTTTGGGACGATGTACCACGCTTTATTCCAAACTTTGTATATGTTGCCATCGACGTGAAGAAATTAGCAAACAAATTAAAATGAAAACAATACATAACAATGAAACTCTTATATATTTTGATTGATATCCTCTTGTTTACATGATCCTTTAACTTTCAAGTTTAAAATTTCTATTTATTATACCAATTTTTTTTAAAGGCATAATTTAATAAAGAGTAAATTAGGCCGTTCGTCTTTGTTGTTTGCGTTGACCGCAACCTTTCGTCTTTTGACCCAAAAAAATGCGTCGTTTGTCATTAAATGGCAAACGTTATTTGTCGTTAGTCCCTCCCTCTAACGACTCTCACTAACGTTCGTTAAGTCATCCAAATTGATATTCACGTGAGGGTGTATTTGTCATTTTATATCTACCACTGTCATCTAAAAAAATATACTGTCACTTTTCTTTTTCTATTTCTCTTTTTTACTTCTCTCTCAACCACAACCAGACAAGAATTAGCCACCACAATCACATCTCTCTCAACCACCTTTCTCAAACCCCACAAAACCGCCCACCGCAATGAAACATCCGCCGACCACCACTGTTGACCGTCACCACCGCTATCTCTCTCAGCTACCGCCGTTAGTATCAACAACCACCGAAAGGTGTCACAACCACTGAGAAACTTTTTGATGTGGTTTTCTTTATGACTTGTTGAAATTTTAAGGGTTTTTTTTTAGATTTCTTTATGTTTTTTGAAGACTAAGGATTCTTCTTCTAGATCTATGTTGTTAAGCATTGCAAGTTGTTGATCTGGACCAGTACTTGAGTTTTTAAATGGGTGTGGGGAATTGTTGTGTGGGTTTGTACATATCTCAAACTTTCCATCTTGCGGCAAGAGGAGTTTGGAAAGTTGGGTGGATGATGAATTGGTTTGTTTATGTGTTCTTGTTATGAATTGTATTTGTTTTTAGTTTGGCTGGGATGGTTTACTGATTGATCTTAATTTATCCTACACCTCGTGGTTGGCATTTTTAGTGGTGGTGTTGGTGGCGGCACCGCCGGTGAAGGTGGAGAAGTTAAAAGAAGAAAAAAAACGCAGCCGAATAAGCGAGCGAAAAATGGGATTTCTATAGGTGGTGTTGGGGATGTTATGGTGGTGTCTGGGAGGGTTAGGTGGAAATGAGGTTGGTGGTTTTGGTGGGTCGGGTTCTGAGTCGAGTCCGTTTGGAAAATACTGGTTATTTTAATTTGGTAAAGAACCGAGTTTGTATTAGTTTGTTTTTGTTTTTGATGATGAAATGGGTTTGTGTTAGATTTTTTTGTTTTTGATGATGATAATGATTTTGGTAAAGAGGTGTGTTTTAGATTTCTTTTGTTTTTAATGATGATAATGAATCGGAGGGTATAATGATGAATGGGAAAAAATGGTGGTGGGTGGTGTTGATTTGAGATGAAGATGAACAAAGAAAGAAGATGAAGTGTGAAATGACGGGAATACCCTCATGTGGGTATCACATGAGATGACTTAATGAACGTTAGTGAGAATCGTTAAGGGACCAACGACAGATAACGTTTGCCACTTAAGGACAAATGGCGTATTTTTTTTGGTCAAAGGACGAAAGGCTTCGGTCAACGCAAACCACAAAGACAAACGGTGTAATTTACTCTTTAATATAACTAGCAAGGAGCTAGAAAGGGAATTACAAATAGGAAGCTAACAATGGATTTTGGATTCAGTTAGTCCAAGAAATGTTCAACTTTCTATATCTATTTGAGAACCAAACATAAGAAAGATCAACTATACTATCGAAAATGTCTTGCTGGATAGGACGCTTGAGACTGTAAATGGAGTCATTACGAAACTTCCAAATAGACCAAGCTAACCCAAAATAGACCGTACAATATGCTTCGCGTGAGGATTTATTCGGAGATCTTCTACCCAAACGAAACTAGCATCAAATGAATTGATAACAGGAAACGAGAGATCCAACCATACACAGACTTTATGCCAAATCTCTGAAGTTACCGGGAAATTCCACAAAACATGATCTATGAGCTCCGGACTTTGGTTACAAATACGACATAGAAGAGAGTTTAATTCCATACATTTCTTGCTTAGATTCCAGCGTGTGGGAAGGCAATCACACAAAGCTCTCCAAATCATAATGTTGACATTTTTCGGGATATAACGAATCCATCTAGTAGGGGAATGAACATCCGGCAAAATGATATTATCAATATGAACACGAGTTTCTTTAATGGAAAAAGAATTGTTTCCTCCGATACTCCATTCCCAAACATCAGGAGTATCAGATATCCGAGAATTATGCAAAAGGTCTGAAAGAGCTTGGAGCTGAGAGTGCAAAGAACCTCCTCAGAATCAAACTCGACCATGACCATGCCCATGAGCCATTAATCCATCGATCTCTAACAAAACATTTTGGATCAGTATCAAGATGAAACAACCGAGGAAAACGAGAAGTTAAAGAAGAATCACCAATCCAAATATCAAGCCATAATTTAATATTAACACCATTATTGAGTTTTCTTCTGAGATTGGAGTGAAGAATTATGCCTTTATCATGCATAGCCTTAATAGAGTTAATAATCCTTGCCCACATAGAATTCTTTTGAAGGTTGCTGAAATAAATTCCATCTGTTGAAGGGCCATGCATCGAAGAAACGACTTTCACCCAAAGAGCATTATGATTATGGACATATCTTCATCTCCATTTTTGGATGAGAGAAAGGTTTAAAGCTTGTAAACTTCCAATCCCAAGACCTCCATATTTCTTAGAGACGAGAACAGATTTCCATTCAATCCAATGCATCTTTCTTTCATCTACAGTAGACCCCCAAAAGAATTTAGACCTCGTGACCTCAAGACTATTTGCAATGTTAACTGGCATAGGGAATGGAGATAGATAATATGTTCCCAAGGCTCCAAGAACCGAAGAAATGAGAGAAGTTCTACCACCTATCGAAAGCATAGAAGCTTTCCATTTAGATAAACGATTTTTGAACTTAGCTAAAATAGGATCCCAACCTTTAAGCCTAGACATGTTCATGCCTACCGGGAGCCCTAAGTATACAAAAGGCAAACATTGAGATTTGCATCCTGTTAACGTAGCTAAGTTCCTCACCTCGTCATAATTAACTCCTACGCCGTAAAGATTAGATTTATGCAAATTCAACTTGAGACCCGATACTCGGTGGAAGCATTGTAACAATTGGACCATACCTTGGATGTTAGAGCGAGACCACTTACCTAGAATAAGAACGTCATCTGCGAATAATAAGTGGGAGATTTAGAGAGAACCGATTCTAGCTCCATGGAAAAGACCCACATAAATGGCGTCTCTAATAGCCACATTAAGCCCTTCCATCACCAAAATGAAAAGAAATTGAGAAAGAGGATCTCCTTGTCATAACCCCGGATGAAGAGTAAATTCAGGCGAGGGGCTTCCATTAACTAAAACAGAAGTTCTAGCAGAAAGAAGGCAACCTCGGATACATGAAATCCAACGTTGGCCGAATCCCATAAATTACAATATTTAGAAGATGAAGTCCCAAGAAACCGAGTCGAAAGCTGTTGGAATCGCTCCCAACTCGTAAATGGAACGACATTGACGAGATTACATTTTCTATCTTTGTTAGCTTAAACACATGGGCTTGTTATGTCAATTTGCCATAGTTGTATGTGTTTAGGTATAAATACCCTCCTAGACTTTCCTAGGAGGACGAGTCTCTTAGTGTAATTTTCATCTTTCCTAATAATAAAACACATAGTTTCTCCCTTCTCTCTATACTTTCTCTCTCTAACATGATGAAGATGTTCTTCCATCTTCCTAGACCTCCCGATTCACCATATCAACCAAATAATCGGTCCTAAAATTGGTATCAAGAGCCCGGTCGGTTTATCATTGGTTGATTTTTGGTGTTTTTATTTTCTTGTCAAAGATCTTGTAAAATCTGTTTTTTAACAAAGTATAAACCTTTCACATATGTTTTTGTTTTAAACGATTTTTACAAGTTACTTGTATTTTATGGTCAAAATTTGTTATGGGTTAACAAAAAAATGGTCATAAACTGCTTTGTATCTATTTTGTTCACAAACAGTTTTATTCATTTTTTTTACTCGTATAATATTTTTGTACCATCTCGTGAATCGTTTTGGTGGTCAAATGGCCTGTTCTAGTGGTCAAACGAGTAATATGAAGAGTCTTTATGCAGTATTTTATGGGCTTCTCAAGAGTGGTCGGAATCTTTGGTCGGAAAAGATAGCCGGAAAAAGTCAAAAAGGGTCAAAACCCTATTTCTACGCCTAAGGACTCCTCAACATATCATTTACGAGTAACTTGGAAAGTTACTCGTAAGAACCTTGCTTACGCGTAAGGTTTAACCTTACGAGTAACCTTACGATTAAAATCGCTACGCGCTATAAGAAACTTGGTTTACAACTAAGATTTTTTACGCGTGTAAGTCATTTTACTGGCGTAAGGTCTACGCGATAAGACTCACTTTACGCCTAATGGTTTTGTTGCTTACGCGTAAGTACAAAAGATGAGATGAGGAAAATAGGAGTTACGCAGAACTGAGTATGACCATGACCTCAAAACCAAGTATACCACGACTCATGAGACTTCAGCTTTACATCACAATTCTAACCAACACAATATTTCATACGGGACTGACTGTCCAAATAAAATTTGTATCGCTGCCTCAAACAAATCCTAAACTATCCCAACACAAATCCAGTAACGACTCTATACACCATCCCATCTCACAAAAAAAATATTAAATATCCACGATTATCTACTAATGATCCTTGGACCTTTTTTGTATCAATTAATCGTCATAAGACATAATCCAAAAGGATTCATATAACATCATCGATCATTGTTGAAGACATGCTTCATGATTAATATTCGAACCAAAGGAAGAGATAATAACATCCCTATCATCTCTTCCAATCATTCGCTCAAAGACACTAACGAAAACAAATTGACACTTTTTGAAACTTAAGGTTTTAATTGTATTTGCAAAGTCGGTCCTTCAAGGACTAACCAAATAAATATCCAAACAAATTTCCTGGCCATTCATCGCCCAAATTCACGTCTACAAAAGCAATCCCGCTGCATCGCGCGGGTTTCCACACTCGTATATACTAAAGATTGGGGAGGTTGCTACACTAACATGCCTAGCATTAATTGCTATCTATATCAACCTAGCAAAAATAGTCCCTAATGTTTAGTTATCATTGCAACTAAGTCTTTGTAGCATTAATTGCTATCTATATCAAATTGGCAAAAATAGTCACTAAGGTTTATTTATCCTTGCAAACTAAGTCCTTTGTAGCATTAATTAGTATATTACTATCTATAGCAATTTGACAAAACAAATTCCCAAGGTTTAGTTGTCCTTGCAAACTAAGTCTTTTGTAGCATTAATTAGTATGTATAGTCATTTAACGAAAATAGTCCCTAAGGTTTAATTGTCTTTGCAAACTAGGTCCTTCGAGGACTAACGAGTAACATAACAGACTCACAACACTTCCGCAGAAGAACGCGGGATCACCCACTCGTTAATACTAACATGCAAAGAGGGGTGATACATTTAGCTGATTGAAAGAAGTTAAATTCAAAAGATGAACGGTTATTTTAAAGGGTACAAACAATTTATGCATGTCAGAATTATATTAAACACTAGCTTCATAGCCCGTTTAATGGACAATCTAATAACTATATGATTTAAGATCATTTTGACAAAAGATAATTTACATACTAAGGGATCAATCTCCACCATTCATTTTTATTTGATCTAACGGATGAGATTAATCACAATAATTTAAAACCCACTTTCATCATCTTTTTTCAAATATTAATAACTTTCAAACCATTAATCGTTAAGCGAAAATAAAAATATCATTGAGACGAGCATTTAATTATGTTTATATAGATAGGCACTTTGATATACTTTCGGAAAAAAAAATCGTATTTTTCACATTTTTTTAAAAAGTTTTTTTTCGTTTTTTTACGATACTGAAATTTGCATTAAAAAATAATATATGATTAAACACTAATTTGAATATCACATGTGATATTAGTGTAAAATCATATATGATATACATATCATATCACATGT
This sequence comes from Chrysanthemum makinoi, assembly GCA_910596185.1. Classification (NCBI taxonomy): domain Eukaryota; kingdom Viridiplantae; phylum Streptophyta; class Magnoliopsida; order Asterales; family Asteraceae; genus Chrysanthemum; species Chrysanthemum makinoi. The sequence continues at coordinate 211,264,641 of OU343223.1, read as the reverse complement.
GATATCACATATCATATACTCCGTATAATTTAACACTAATATCACATGTGATATTCAAATTAGTGTTTAATCATATATGATTTTTTTATGCAAATTTCAAATAACGAAAAAGATCTAAAACGCGAAAAACAATTTTTTCTTTTTCTAAAGTATATCAAAGTGCCCGTCTATAGAAAGATAATTAAATGCTATTCGCGACGGTATAAATATTTTCACTTAACGATTAACGGTTTAAGAGATATTTAAATTATAAAAAATAGGTGAAATAATAAAATACTTTTAATCTCAGCCATTGATTTTTTTTAGATGGATGGTGGAGATGAGTCCCTTGATATATAAGAAAATTTTGGTATGTAAAATAACTCTCCTCTAACTATATAAAAGAAAAGCTTAAAAATATAGTTATGGAAATAGCTCGAAATGATAATAAGTCAATTCAATAAAGTAGACTCTCGTGGGACTTGTGGATATAAGAAATGTTGATAAAAACGACTTCCTATAAAAATAACTTGGGGTGGCAGATCATGATTTCATGTCTCCCCATGCCTCAGCCATCAATAATATCCTGTCATCTCATTTCATGCTTCACCATACTTTTTTAGTGGCAATCATAATTCCATGCTTCACCTAATTTTAGTTTTTATTTTTTATATTCATAATTATATTAATGGCTCTTTCTCCTCACCTTTTCCTTATGCTTCAACGGCATACAATGCCGAGAACACTCATGCCTCTTTCATGCCTAAGTGGTGGCGGCGATGTTCATTTGCGGCATGCCCCATACCGATCACCATACCGGAGCCACTGCCACCCCCTTATGCTCAATTCTTAAAGTGCAAAAAAAGAAAAAGGTATTAAGAGACATATATATATATTGATTGAAGATGCATACAAAAATACATAAAAGTGAAACTTTATAGTATAATAATAGTGTGAATACATGATCCATATTTTTTTTCCATTTCTCATGGCACAATCTAGTAGATTTCTTTCATATTCATCTCCGGTGTTGTGAAACATTCACTATAAAGAGATGCACATTGTCATTTTTTTTTAACTTTTTTTTAACGGCTTGTTAGTTGTTAATGGTTCAAATCCAGCAGTGACATTCAATTGAACAGTATATTGACCCTGAGACCCGCCTTTTACTCCTTCATCGCCTGAAGGGGTAAAAGTCCCGGGTAGGACTCGAACTTGAGACCTCCCCTAACTAAACATCCCATCCCCAAGGCATCTTAAGAAAACCTTGGTGGCCAACTGAGCTAGCCCAGTCATTTACGGCTCCTTATACACACAGAACAAAATGGTGTGGCTGAAAGGAAAAACATAGCTCTTAAGGTAATGGTTAATGCCATGTTATCTTACTCAGGTTTGAGTGACGGGTTTTGGGGTGAAGCCATGTTAACGGCTTGCTATTTATTAAATAGGGTTCCTAATAAGAGGAACAAGATTACCCATATGAACTTTGATATAAAAAATGACCCAACTTGACATTTTTGCGAGTTTGAGGGTGTAGGGCCGTTGTAGACTTCGGGACCCTAAAAGAAAAACTCTAGGTGAAAAGGGTATTGATTGCATCTTTATTGGATATGTTGAGCATTCCAAGGCATTATAGAACCTAATGACTCTATTTCTATTAACAAAATTATATAATCAAGAGATGCAATATTTGATGATAATTGTTTATCTTCAATACCTAGACCAAAGGATATTATACCAAATTCAGATGAATCTCAAAAGGATGATTATTCAAATGATGTACCAAGTGAGACACCCAAACCTCGTAAAAGTAAAAGAGCTAGGAAATCCAAATCATATGGTTCTGATTTTCATCTATATCTAGTTAAGGGATCAAGAGATCGAATTGAATCTCAATACTCTTACTGTTATAGTATAGAGGAGGATCCAAGAACCTATGATGAAGCTATGAAATTTCGAGATGTTGCTTTTTAGAAAAAAGCAATTAATGATGAGATTGGTTGCATTATGGAAAATAATACATGGGTCTTATCTGATTTACAGTTGCAAACCTTTATGTTGCAAATGGATCTTCAAAAGCAAGATGAAAGTCGATGGAACAATTGACAAGTTTAAGGCTCGATTGGTAACTAAGGCTTTAGACAAAAAGAAGGATCGATTACGATACCTATGCACTAGTTGCTCGTATCACTACTATAAGATTGTTGATAGCTTTGGTGGCTATTCACAATATGGTTATCCATCAAATGGATGTCAAAACAACATTTTTAAATGGTGATTTGGATGAAGAAGCTTATATGAAGCAACCACAAGGATTTGTCATGCCAGGAAATGAGCATAAGGTGTGTAAGTTAGTTAAGTCATTGTATAGGCTAAAACAAGCACCTAAGCAGTGGCACCAAAAGTTTTATGAGGTTGTGTTGTCAACTGGTTTTCTCCTAAATATAATTGACAAATGTGTATATAGCAAATTTGATGGATCCGGTAATGGTGTTTTCATTTGTCTATAGGTTGATGACATGTTGATTTTTGGCACTGACCAAAATCAAGTTGATAAAATTAAGAAGTTTTTGTCATCAAAGTTTTCCATGAAAGATATGGGAGAAGCGGATGTTATTCTTGGTATTAAGAGTAAACGTGAGAATAGAGGGATTGTAATTACACAACTCACTATATTGAGAAAATACTCAAGAAATTCAATTGTAAAGATTGTTCACCGGTGAGTACTCCCATGGATCCGGTGGAGAAGCTTATGCCCAATACAGGTAAACATGTGGCTCAGCTCGATTACTCAAAAGCTATTGGTTTTTTTATGTATGCTATGACGAGCACTAGACTTGATATTGCTTTTGCAGTTGGTAGATTGAGTAAGTTTACTAGTAATCTAGTAGACATCATGGGATGCAATAACAAGGGTATTCAAGTACTTGAAATGTACTATGAATTATGGTTTATCATATGTAGGATATCATTCGGTGTTAAAAGGTTATTCAAATGCTAGTTGGATAAATCATGATGAAGATCCATCTTCTACTAGTGAATGGGTGTTCTTGCTTGGGGGTTGCCATTTCATGGGCTTCCAACAAGCAGAATGGCTAAGAAACTTGATACATGAGATTCCAATATGGCGGAAACTGATAGCACTAATGTCTATCCATTGTGATAGTGCCGCCACATTGGCTAGAGCTTATAGTCAAATATATAATGGCAAGTCTAGACACTTAGTTGTTAGACATAGTATGATTAGGGAGTTAATCATGAATGGTGTGATATCTATAGAGTTTGTTTGGTCCCAACATAAAATAGCTGACCACTTGACGAAGGGATTAGCTAGGGACTTGGTGATTAAGTATGTGATAGGGATGGGATTAAAGTCTATCTAAATCTACTAGCTATGAGATACCCAATTCCCTTCTAATACAATGTTAGAAGATGAATTCAATATGGAAAGCTCATAATTAGAGATTTGAGCACATGTGTTTATATTTCCAAGGTATGTGTTCAGACCTGCAAGTGATGGTTAGGTTGAAGAATATCTTCTTAATGTTTTTTTTTTTAAAACTGCAAATGCATGTGCAAGACTAAAAGGACCACCTATGTGAGCATGAAGTTTTTCCGCTTTAAACGGACTTGGCTTTCTATATGTTCATTAATAGATAAGGAAACATGGCTTGTAACGATGTCAACTATAAACAGTAGTATCAAATGGGTATAGTATCTTCAGGTATTCAAATGGGTTGACGGGTTCGATCGTTACAACACCCCGATTCTCGAGTATTTGAAATGTGTATTATACTAAGATGAAAAATCAATCATAAGACATTTTCATTTATGCATTTGATTGTTTCGTTATGTTTGTTTTTTATGCTTATATATTCTTATATATTTTTTAGTAAATCAAGGATTACACTAAGATGGGGGGGGGGGGGGGGGGGGGGGGGGGGGGGGGGGGGGGTATGTTGGTGATTTAGTGTCATCAACTAGTTTAGGTAATTGTGATTTACTAGAGATCAGTGAAAAACATATTAAGATTGGACACGAGTTAGGAAGTGTGGAGTGCACACTCGTTGAGCTAATATGTTTTCGGCCAAACAAAGATGCAAGGGTCAAGGGGGAAGCCCCCTTTGCTGGGGTCCCGCTCCCGGGCGGGGGTTGAGGGGGCCCGCCCCTCGCGGGGTTTGGGACAGCACCCCAAAACCTAAACAATAGGACTTAACAGTTTTTCCGACCAAAACCCAACCGACATGTTTGTTGGTGAAGGGTTGTGACCCTTCGATTTTAAGCGAAAGTAACTGCCATTAACTGTCACATTTGTCTATTATTAACAGACATATCTAGTCTCATTAGAACATACGAATTCACACAATCCTCTTTGTCTTGCTTCGTTCTCTTGTGCCTGGATAACGAATGTTCTTCCCAAATTATCCCGATAAGGATTTCGTGATACCCTAGCACCAATAGGGTCGAAATACTTTATACGAAAAGTGAACTTACACGATTCGTGAAGATATCCAAGATTATCATCACCCTAACCCTAGTTTCTAACAAATTGTACAAGTAATTTATGCATTAGGCATGTATTTAGGCGTAGATTGTAAACCTAAATACCATTACTCAAAGAATTATTTCAGAATTGTTGCTCTCGAGGCCACATTTTGACTCAGTTTCAGTCTCTGTCATTAAGACATCAGGAAGTTTATTTTCAGCCTTCGTATGACTACTGAATGAGTTGAATTCATAGATACTTCAAGTGTTAATGCATTCTCAAGAAGCCTCAATTTAACAAATCAATTACCTCATAGGCTAATGCGTTCCCAAACCTTATATTTAATCGTAATGAAATAACAATTCAGTACTTCAAGAAAACATTTTCCCAACTATATCCATAAAATAGTCTAGAGAGATCCTTTTCCCGTTCCATGAAAATTGAAGTAGTTCATAAGCAAATATGACCATGTGCGCTTATCACATTCTTTTATTTTATTATTATTTATTTATTTATTTTTGCGATGTGGACTTCATATGAAGAGAACCTGATAACGATCCTAAAAGTGCATTCATTCATTCATGTAGTAATAAATAATGTGACACAGTAAGTCACTAATAATTACTTAGATATTAGATGGTGTTAAACTTTAAAGGTTATGTATATATTAGATGGAGTTGAGCTATAATGAGAAAAAAATGCGATTATACCTACCAAGATGCACTACTACAAAAAAGGGCATAGAGCCCGGTTAAAAAGGTGCAAAGAGCCGGTTTGCATGAGGGCACAAAGGGGAGGACTTTATGCAAAAACAAATAGAGCCCCATTTGAAAACGGACTCTATTATATATTATAGAGCCAGGTTTTCTACCAAAGAACATGGCTCTATGTGAACAAAAAATTAAAAAATAAAATCCAACCATGAAATCAATTCTTATTAGTAGGAAATGAATTTAGTACAGTTTTGCATACAGAGAATACGATAGCACTTCTCACAAAATTAGTAGGAAATACAGTTCTTTAAACATTCCGGAAGTACCACCTAGGATCGGAAGCAGTGCAAATAATAAACCCACCGCACAATCCTGCCACACAAAGCCATATCCACACCAATTGTCAAATAACCAGTAATGTCAAGTAATCTTCACTCATTGCTTTAAGAATAGAAGACATATACACTTTTCTACAAACCACCGGAGCGAATAAGAAAGGAAGTAGAGACTTACCTGTAAAATAAGGGTACCAACAGTGACTTGCCCGTAGAGAGTGCTAATACTATTCTTTTCCATCAAAAACTTCAAACCCTGAGGGAAATAACGCGCCTAAAAAGATTTCATTTCATTTTAAAGAACCGCCTAAGTTCTATAATATTTTGGTTGAGTAGTTAGTGGAATAGAGCCCGGTTTGGTTGTGAAAAACATGGCTCTAATGATTTTCAATACAAAGCCCGGTTTTGTTAAAGGGAACATGGCACTATACAACGAGAGCCCGATGTTTAAGCAAAAAACACGGCTCTAACGTTATCTAACATAGAGCCCGGTTTTGTAAGAAAAAACATGGCTTTATACTCTTCTTCACAACCTGGAATCCCTTTAGAGCCCGTGTTTCACTAAAACCGGGCTCTATTAAGGGGGCTCTATGTTCATTTTTGTAGTAGTGATGACTTCTTGCAAGCCTGTAATAGATGACTTCTTGCAAGCCTGCAATAGCCATTCACGGAGATATAAAATCATGAGTACCAATCACTTATAGTGTACCTTTCCACTCCATGGGGAAGCGATAATAAGCCAAATAAGTTTGCGCACTTTCAAAACAAAGTTACAATATACGATGGGTAAAGTTAAATGGGGCATAAGATACAATCATTTATAAAAGATAAAAAGTTGAAAAACTTCCATTGCGACATTACAAGACCATATAACCATTCAGTGCTTGCAAAACATTATAAGAAAACAGTTAAAGACCAAAAAAGCGAACAATGACAACATGATCAAGTTTTAGTTTTCCCAAAAGGATGTCACCTTTATCTCTTTTCGAATGTCGTTTGGAAGAGTACTTGTAATCCTCATGGAATACCTAAATGTAACGAACCAATCACAAGTGTCAAACTTTGTAACACACCATCGTTCAACTGAAACAAATGAACAAATAGCAATGACCAAGTTGCCCTTTACCTGTACATCATGAGCATTGTCTAATACTCGAGGTAGTAGCCGTGTGCAGGATTTTACTCGAAGTCTATAAATTAAACACTGAGTTAGTAACTGAAATACTTAAAAAGCAGTGGTACAATACTTATCGCCTTAATACAAATAAGATACAATTATGATTATGTTGTTAGCGGATAATTCTTATAGGCTTAGCCCAGTTATGATGGCCTGATTTGTATTGGCCCATGATGGCATGTATTGTATTTATATTACGTATCGTACTCAATGAATGATTAAGGAGATTATCAGTTTTACATGGTATCGAGCCAAACAAGATTCTGAAAAAAACCCTAACAGAAAACATCGACCCTCCCATTCCATCTTTTCTGCCGTCATAATGACAAACGGAGATATCCCTACACTACCTCCCACCCTAACCCTTGTAGAAAAACTATATGCCGTGAACAACATCAACAACGTAATTCCTGAAAAACTTGACATTGATGAGTTAAATTACTCAACTTGGTCTTACTTTTTCAAGATTCATTGCAACAATTTCGGTGTCCTAAAGCACATCGAAGGTGAAGCTACAACCTCTACATCCGCTCCACCCACAGAAGAATGGCTCACTGCCGATTCAATAGTGAAGTCATGGATAATTTTAACCCTAGCTCCCGCCCTACAAGGACGTCTAATCAAAGCCAACCCTCCCACGGCTAAAGCGGCTGGAACTCGTTGAGAAAATCTTTCGCCAACAAACGTGCGTACGTTGCTTTAAAAGGTGAGTTACGTGTCATTGAGATGGGTGATCTTAGCGCCGATTCGTATTTTCAAAAGATCAAATCTATTGTTCCTCTACTTAATGATCTTGGTCCATCCATGTTGGATGATGATATTGTCACTTAGCCATGCTTGGGCTAAGTGAAAAGTTTGCAAATCTCGCTACTATAATCGGCTCAAGACCCATTCCTAACCGACACTATGCGATCTATGGTAATCACCGAGAATCTGCGGCTCAACTCTCTTCCTCACACTGTTTCTACAAACATGTCTTCATCCACCTCAAGTTCTCAAGCCTAAACTTCCAATGCAAATCGTGGTCAAGAATCACGTACTACTCGTGACACTCGCACAACCTCACCTCAGGTATGTCGCAATTTTCTCGTGTTTTGTAGGTAGGGCAATGCATATCGATTCATCCATGATTCTAATCGGATGGAAAATACAAATAGCACACAAGTAATAGCAAGTCAGAATGCTGCCAATACTACCTCATGTACTCAACTTGGTATTAGGCAGTCAAACACGTAACTCAACAATGGGCAACAAAGTCTTATGGCAATTTTACAAGCCCAACAACAACTTATTGCCCAACTTTCACAAGCCCAGTCAAACCAACAACAACATACCTCATTATTGGGCCTTAGGTCTGTTCTGCCTGGGTTTAGGCATGTGGGTTCTCAACAGCATGCTAATACTACTTTTGGGCTTGCGAATTTAAATCAGTCCACTCCGTCTATTTCACCCCAACAACAGGCTCTCTTCACACAAGCAGTGTATGGTTCTCAGGCTACTACACCGTCAGGAACGCTTTTCCACAAGCTTTCAACACCATGACACTCCAAGAACCGACTAACGCTAACAATCTTAGTACTATATTTCTTGTATTTATCCATTTGTCTTTGTTGGTGATGGGAAATCTATTCCTGTTACCAACACGGGCCATAGCACTTTGACCCATCCTCACCAAACCCTTCACTTAAATAATGTTCTCATTACCCCTAATATAGCTAAAATTTTAATTTATGTTCGACAATTTGTTCGGGATAATAAATGTACCATTGAGTTTGATGGGTTCGGTTTTTCTATGAAGGACTACTGGACCCGCCAAATCCTCCTCCGATGTGATAGCACTGGGGATCTCTATCCTATCACCAACCCAACTTTACCCCAAAATTTTCTTGTCAGTCAACACACGTGGCATCAGTGACTTGGACACCCAGGAAGTGACGTGTTGCGTTCTCTTTTTTCCAGTAATTTAATTTCTTGTAATAAGATTAAGTCTCCCGTGCTATGTGATGCTTGTCAGCTTGGCAAGCACGTGTGACTTCCTTTTTCGATTTCTCACAGTATTGTTCAGTCTCCTTTTGATATTATTCATTCCGACTTATGGACTTCTCCACTTGCGAGTATTACAGGAATAAAATACTATGTTTTGTTTTTAGATCATTTTTCACATTATTTATGGGTGTATCCTCTACGTAAGAAGTCTGATATGTTGTCTAAATTTGTTCATTTTCGTGTATTTGTTAAGAACCAATTTAATTGTGATATAAAATCTTTGCAATGTGATCATGGGAGTGAATTTGACAACAATGCCTACACCAATTATTTGCTTCTAACGGCATTACCATCGCTCTTCTCTTGTCCATGAACATCTCAACATAATGGTAAGTCTGAACGAATGATCATACCATTAATAACCTTATCCGAACCCTTTTATTTCAAACCCCTTACATACACATTTTGGGTTGAAGCTCTTCACATGGCGACCTATCTTTTGAATATCTTGCCTTCCACTGCCATAAACAATGAAATCCCTCACACTCGCCTGTATAAGACAACGCCAAACTATGCGGATCTCCGTGTTTTTGGTTGTCTTTGCTACCTTCACCTTGATACTCACAACAAGCTAGAACCTCGTGCCACGCCCTTCATCTTTCTTGGGTACCCAACGAATCATCGCGGGTATCGGTGCCTCGACCTAAACACAAACAAAATTATAATCTCACGTCATGTGACATTTGATGAAACCCAATTTCCCTACGGCTCCATGACACCTAACACCTCGCCCTCTTACACATTTCTTGACACATCTCCAAATATTATTCAACAACAATTATAACCAAGTCTTTTAATACACCCCCTTTACACCCCACTGCTCCGACTACACCTTTGCCTACCGAGATGTCACACCCCCAATTTACCTGTTTTGCAGCGGAATGGAATTCCTGGGGGCATTGACTGTCATAGCACCACATCACAGTTATATTGAACGACCTAAAGTGCCGTTTTAAAAACACATCGTTGGATATTATAATAAAAACATTCAGAGTACAACATCGGTCCCAAAAGGTTTTCAAAGTTTAAGGAAATACAAATATGTTACAAATCCAAACGATGTTTTGAAATAAAGAGCCATAATGTACATAATGTAAGTCGACGCCGCGACTCAAAATATAGGTCCCTAAACCATGTCATGATGAACGTGCCTCAGTTACCTGAAAATACATTGCTAAAAACGGTCAACAATAATGTTGGTGAGAAATCATAGGTTTATGTAAATGTTTTATACGACTACACAAGTATCTAGCATGCATGACAATCAAGTCACGTAAAAATAATGTTACAATTGCCTTAAGCCCATGACCCCGAAACTAGACTGATCAATTATGTATGCCCCTCCACGGAATGTTTGCCAGACAACTCCGTAATGAAATCAAATGAAATGCATCCGTTTTCCTGGTTGGGATTCACCAACACGGATGGAGGCGTCACCCTCGATAGATCTATCCACTCATCCTCGCTTCAAAGATTAACGGTTCATGGTTCAGGAAATGGGGACTTTCAAATTGGCAAATGAGGTAACTTAAGCAATGTAATGAATTTAACATACTTGGTATCGTACAAAGAAAATGTAGTGCAATGTATTCTCCCCCGTGGGTTTGAAAATAATCGAAAGCATGTAAAACGGGGCTATGAAAACTCACTTGGATAAACTGGAATAACGGCAAAAGTGAGTACACCGAGGTTTAATGTAATGCGTTAACCGGGACCTATTATCAATGATATGATATGTCATGAGTTGCAATGTAATGTTATGCATGCACTTGATATGTTATTTATACCATTTACGAGTTTTGAAAATAATACTCGACGTCGAAAAATACTCTTTTGACGCCTTGACCAAACAAAATCACTTTACATGTTTTTACGTCAAAATGTCATCCTACAATGGTTTTATAATGATTTTTAGAGAAATTACCACTTTTCGTCGCAAAACAATGTCGTCGGAAAAATCATGAAATTACCAAAAATGGCTCCGGAAAAACAGTCGTAAAACAGTGTACGTCGACCGTTAGAGAACGAACTCGACGGTTTTGGAAAGTTTGTATCGATATCTAAAAGTTTCAGTTCAGGAGTTTTCGTCCAAAAGGTCTCGGACACAAAGATAATAAGGGTTAAAGTTGGTGGTTTTTGGCTAATAGTGTGCAGAAAATTAGTTACGGCAAGTTTATGAAAAAGTGCATATCTTTGTCGTTTCAAATCCGTTTTCTACGTTTAATATGTCCTTAGCTTCGTATTGAAGTAAACTAATATATTTTTGACAAGTCGAAATAATTTGTGAAGCTTAAGGCTCGTTTTTGACTCGGACAAAATAAAAACATGTTGCTGAAATTTTCAGAAATAATATTTTCCGTCGTCAAACTTGTAAAATTCATAACTTCTTCGTTATAAGTCCGTTTTTATCCGTTCAAGCGGCCACGGATTCGTTTTAAAGTATATTTTCTAAAAATCAAGGCCAAAAAGTCGTGCCTACTGTCGGATTTTCCAGAAAAACAAAACAAGGACAGAACATAAAATATAGTTATCGAAAATAGTTTTTCTCGGACAAAACCTATTCTAATCCCTTCAAATCAACTCCAAAGCTAATCTAATCCTACCATACACCTTCTTAGGGTGTCATGGGTTCCTAATCACCATCAAGACCAACCAATACCAAAGGGATAATTATAGGATGACCATTTATATATATATACTCTAAAATCATGAAATAAATGGTATAAATCACATATCATGCATATAAGCTCCAAAAATGAAAAGAAACATATGAAATGAAAGAGGAAACATAAAAATGATGAAAACATGCTTACAAGAGAAATGAAGAGGTGTAGGTAACAAGGATTAACTTAAATATCCTTGGTTTTTATTTCAAAACCTTATAAAGGATATATACTAGGTTGTAATAACACTTGATCTTGAAAATTTTTGATCCCTTTGTGTTCTTGAGTGTGGCGGTTATAAGAACCAAAAGGAAGGAGAAAATTTTGTATAACACTTTGTGAATTATGAATGTATGAGAAATTTTGAGTTAGACTTTTATGAATAAGTAGAAAACATGAATTTAATGAACCTTACTTCATTTATAACACAAACCATGCCAATCACTTACTACATCCTCCTTTGCGGCCAAGGGGAGATATAGATATTTACATTTTTTTTTTTTTATAACTTGTATTATTTATTTGCAAGACTTGTAAAGAAAAGTATATGTAAAGTATAATTGGTGTAGTAATTGGTAATACTTGGTGCAAGTAAGTTTTTAGTAAGTCAAAATTGAATGTAATGAGATGATAAAAATTGTAAAAATACATTCCTTGTGAAAATTGAGTGATAAGATAATTATCGTATAATTTTAAGAAAAACGACGTAATAATTAAACTTTAACGATTAATATACCAAATAAATTTGAAACTTTAGGAAAACTAAAAATATAGTTTTTACAAACTAAATGTAAGTTTAAAAATACCTCGGGATCATTTTTGAAAGTACGGTTTAAATGTGCAAAATAAAACTCACGATAAAAATTATTAAACATAAAATCGCGTAAAATAGGAAATGAAATGTCGTGAATGAATGAATGATATGCACATGATGTCAATGAAATGTAGACTAATCATAGTCCATATGAAATGTGCGTGATGTCATGATCATGAATTCGCCGCTAAACCTCCAAGGTTACGCGAATTTGAAACAAGTAAACCAAGTTTACTATAAATGTTGAGATAATGAGACATGAATGTGTAGAAATGACTGAAAGTACGGATTGTCACATTCGCCCATCCAAAAAGGGAATTCAGTCCCTGAATTCAATCTTTGTTAGGTCTAACGATTGTGCGTGAAAAGATGAGGATACTTGCGTCGCATCCGGTCTTCCCGTTCCCAAGTAAACTCAGGACCTCGTCGAGAATTCCAACGAACTTTCACAATAGGGATACGACTCTGTTTCAACTGCTTGACCTCGCGGTCCATGATTTCTATAGGTTCTTCCACAAAATTGAGTTTGTCATCAAGCTGAACTTCGTCCAATGGAATAACAGGCGATTCGTCCGAAAGACACTTCTTCAAGTTTGAAACGTGAAACGTGTTGTGCACATGACTGAGTTCTGGTGGAAGATCAAGTCGATAAGCTACCGGACCAACTCTGCTCAAAATCTTGAATGGTCCAATGTATCTCGGGTTTAACTTCCCACGCTTTCCAAAACGTACCACGCCTTTCCAAGGCGATACTTTCAACATAACTTTGTCTCCCACTTGAAATTCCAAATCCTTGCGTCTAACATCCGCATAACTTTTCCGTCGACTCCTTGCAGTTCTGAGTCTATCACGAATTTGAACAATCTTTTCCGTGGTTTTCCCGTACCATTTCGGACCAGAAGTTGTGCGTCTCCTACCTCGGCCCAACAAACAGGTGAACGGCACTTACAACCATACAGTGCCTCGATGGTGCCATCTTGATACTGGTGTGATAACTATTGTTGTACGAGAATTCTATCAATGGCAAATGGTTAGCCCAACCATTGCCAAAATCAATCACACATGCCCTCAGCATGTCTTCTAATGTTTGAATGGTCCTTTCACTTTGACCGTCGGTTTGTGGGTGATATGCTGTGCTCATCTCTAATCTGGTTTCGAATGAATCTTGCAATGAATTCCAAAAGTTTGAAGTGAATCGACTATCTCTGTTGGAAATGATAGAAATTGGTGCTCCGTGCCTCGAGACTATTTCCTTGACATAAAGTCTAGTGAGTTGCTCCATGGAATAAGTCTCTCTAATCGGTATGAAATGGGCTGACTTGGTAAGGCGATCAACAATTACCCAAATAGCGTCGTAACCTCCCGATGTCTTAGGAAGTTTCGTAACAAAGTCCATTGTAATGCGTTCCCATTTCCATTGAGGAATTTCCGGTTGTTGGAGTAAACCTGAAGGCTTCTGATATTCGACTTTTACCTTAGCGCAGGTAAGGCATTTGCTAACGTACGTGGCAATCTCCGCTTTCATGTTCGGCCACCAATAAAGCTTCTTAAGATCTTGATACATCTTATCCGATCCTGGATGAATAGAATACTTTGACTTATGCGACTCATGCATAATCAATTCTCGTATTCCGCCATACAATGGAATCCACATTCTATCCTTGAAACATAGTACTCCATCTGCTCTTTTCACAAAACCATTTGCGCTTTCGGGCATACCATAAAGCTTTTCACTTGGTCGATTCTCCTCCTTAAGTGCCTCGACTTGTGCTTCACGGATTTTCGACGGTAAAGGAGAAATAATCGTCATTCCCAATGATCGAACTCTTAAAGGTTTAGGCCTCTCTTTCCGACTAAGAGCATCAGCCACAACATTGGCTTTTCTCGGGTGATACTTGATTTCACAATCATAGTCGCTGAGTAACTCCAACCAACGACGTTGCCTCATATTAAGCTCCTTTTGATCAAGAATATATTGCAAACTCTTGTGGTCGGTAAACACTGTGCACTTTGTACCATAGAGGTAGTGTCTCCAAATCTTGAGTGCAAAAACTACGGCTCCTAACTCGAGATCATGAGTTGTGTAATTCTTCTCATGAACCTTAAGTTGTCGAGAAGCATACGCTATCACCTTCTCATTTTGCATTAAAACAGCCCCAAGTCCTTTATGCGAAGCGTCACAATATACAACAAAGTTCTCAATGCCTTCGGGTAGTGCCAAAATTGGCGCACTGCAAAGCTTTTGCTTCAACAACTGAAAAGCAACTTCTTGTTTCTTTCCCCCCTCGTACTTCTTGTTTTTCTGTGTCAACTTGGTCAAAGGTCTCGCTATCTTCGAAAACCTTCGATGAACCTTCGGTAATACCCGGCTAGTCCTAGAAATTGTCGAATTTCTGTAGGATTCGTTGGAATAGCCCAATCTTTCACGGCTTCAATCTTTGCGGGATCAACTTGTAGTCCATGACTATCAATGACATGACCAAGAAATTTCACTTTGTGGTTCCAAAAATCACACTTCGGAAATTTGGCATACAACTTCTCATTCTTGAGTAGCCTTAAAATCATCCTTAAATGCTCTTCGTGCTCTTCTTTGCTCTTGGAGTAGATCAAGATGTCGTCGATGAACACTATAACAAACTTGTCCAAATACGGCTTACAAACTCTATTCATGAGATCCATGAATACCGCCGGTGCATTAGTCAATCCAAACGGCATCACTTGAAACTCGTTATGACCGTAACGTGTTCTAAACGCTGTTTTCGGAATATCCTCTTCCCGAACTCGAAGCTGATGATAACCCGATCGAAGATCAATCTTGGAATAAATACTTGAACCTTGCAACTGATCGAACAAGTCATCAATTCTGGGGAGTGGGTAACGATTCTTCACCGTTAACTTGTTCAATTCTCTATAATCTATGCACATTCGGAAGGATCCATCCTTCTTCTTCACAAACAAGACCGGTGCTCCCCAAGGCGAGGAACTCGGCCTAATGAATCCTTTGTCTAGAAGCTCTTGCAATTGATTAGACAATTCTTGCATTTCGGATGGTGCTAGACGATACGGTGCTCGCGCAATCGGTGCAGCTCCGGGCACTAAGTCAATATGAAACTCTACTTGACGTGCCGGTGGAAGTCCCCGTAAATCCTCGGGAAATACTTCAGAAAATTCACGAACAATAGGAACATCTTCAAGTCGCTTCTCCTCCGACTTTTCCTCGGTTACATGAGCTAAGAAAGCAAGACAACCTTTCTTAATGTACTTCTCCGTTTTGATGCTCGATATGATACTAATTCTAGTTCCACTTCGTTCCCCACGAATAATCAAAGTTTCGCCGTTATAGGGAAGATGAACAACTTTCTCATCACAAATGATCTTTGTGCGATGCTTAGATAACCAATCCATGCCTATGACGACGTCAAAACTACCAAGCTCGGGCATGAGGTCTATGTTGAAGGGATGATTAAGAAAATTGAATGTGCAACCGCGAACAATGGTGTTGGTGTTAACTACGCTACCATTAGCTAATTCGACGTTGTATGATATGTCTAAAGTAGTTGGTTTAATGTTGAGCAAAGGTGCAAATGCATTGGACACAAAACTTTTATCGGCACCCGAATCAAATAAAACTGAAGCATAACGATTATTGAGAAGAAACGTACCCGTTATGACATTCGGGTCCTCCCTATCTTCTCCGCCTCCCATGACGTAAACCCTTCCTCGTGCCAAACCTCCTTGATTCGGATTTGCTTGATTCTTTCCTTTCTTACAATCCTTCTTATAGTGTCCAGTTTCCCGCAACCAAAACTTGTGGTGCCTTGCAATCCCTAGTACGGTGACCAACTTTCTTGCAATTTTCACACGGATCAGGACATCGACCCGGATTGTGGTGACTCAAACATCTGTTACATTTCGGCAAAACTCCCGTATATCCTTTTCCTTCTTTCGGTCCCGCAACATAAGCCTTAGCAACCTCTTGCCTCTTGGGCGGTTGTTGAGTAGCATTCCTACCCCTGTTGTCCCACTTGCGTTTGTTATTGTTGTTGTAGTTGCCTCGGTTATTGTTGTTGAAACGGTTGTTGGGGTTGTTGTTGTTTCGGTTGGTGGTGGTGTACTTACCTCGCTTCACCACTTGTGCCATCAACTTCTGAGTCACTCGAATAGCTTCCTCAATTGTTTGTGGATCAAACGAAGTCACATCTCCTTGAATCACTTCGGGAAGTCCTCCAATAAAAGCCTCTAGCAACTTCTCGTTATCCGATACCATCGACGGGCATAACGCGGCCAATTCCTGGAATCTCCGAATGTAAGTGTCGATATCATAACCAATAGTGACCAATTCATAGAACTCCGTCTCCAACTTTTTGATTTCCGTTCGAGGACAAAACTTCTTAGTCACCAAGCCCTTGAATTCCTCCCAAGTAAGCTTAAAAGCATTCTCCATTCCAATCGGTTGAGCGTATGAATTCCACCATGACAACGCTCCATCGAGTAATGTGCTCGTAGCAAATTTGACCTTACTGTCATCCGGACAGTTACAAAGCAAAAACACCGATTCCAATTTCTCAAACCATCGTACCATTGCAGTAGCTCCCTCGGTACCTCGGAACTTAGTGGGTTCACCACTCTTGAAATCCTTGTACGAACATTTCTTAACCCCAGATCCTCCGGCATTACCAGTAGCGGTAGCTAGCCTAGCGGCCAGCAGCAGCCACTGTTCCCTTTCGACTCTTAGAGCATTAGCAATGCTATCATTCACCAACTTTTGAATTTCTGCTTGGGTCATTTCCGGTGTAACTTTCTTAGGCGCCATAATTCTTCAAAATCACAAGATGAAACAATCATGAGAACTCGTAAGTAGAAACAACCATCATACAAATAAATCCACAACCACATCATAAAGATAAATGGAATCACAACGGAACAATAACGAAATATCACAAATATAATCACAACACACGTGGATAATATACATGAAAATTTCGGCCTACATGGACCGATATCATAGATAATAATAACCATTCCTACATAGTAGAGTCAATACTTGATACATTTGTTTGTACAACAACCAAAATACAACAAGTTCTTTAAACTACGTCACACACCTTGTGACTAGGATAATAATGGTCAAAACTATACATGACAAAAGTCTACATAAGGCATCTCATGGTGCTCCGCCATCGTCTCGATCCGAAGATCGCGAACCTGAGTAGACAAACTATCCACCAAACTCCTCAACTCATCAATCTGACCCTGCAAAGCAACAATACTCTCCCTATCCTCTATCTGTCTATGCTGAATACTCTGATGAGATAAGTCAATCGAAACCCTGCCTAGCACTAAACCCTCGACCTCCTCAGCAATGGGCTCAATCCTATCCACCGACAGTTCCTCCAACTGCGTCGTGACAACTATCAATCTGATCTGCTGACTATCAATACGGCATCCTAACGCCTCGGTAGAAGGCTGTCGAGCAGCATTTTGCCCTAGAACTCTCACCTAACTCAAATCTAGCGGGTGGCTCGGGCTCAGAAGATGGTGGTGTAGGGATATCAAAACGAGCACGCTTTTTGGGCGGCAAGTCTGTCGTAGGTAAAGGATCTCTAATAAAATATGATGGAGATGGTGATGATGGTGGTGATGGTGCTAGTAGTGGTGCTGGTGGATCGTGAGCTGGGCTAACGTGAGGAGTGGGTGCAACCTCGCCCTCCTCGAAGGGTTCGGTCTCAGTGTCGGTCATGATAGGTGGAAAGACTGGAGTGGATCCAATGGAAGATACGATCTCAGTGGAATGTGATGCAACATCATCCATGATGGGGTTAGCTGGAACATCATCCGAGCTAGAGTCCGATGATATGGTGATGGGATGTGAATCTGAAGACATGTCTGTGACAACCGATGTGAAATAAAAGTAAATAATCTCGAATAAAGTGTAAGTGAATCCGCATGGTAAAAATGAATATGTACTATGATGGAATGATGAGATGCTATGATAATGTAGCTATAGTCTAGGGTCAATGATGCAACCTAGTTCTCTATAACTGTAGCTCTGGTACCAATCTTTCACACCCCCAATTTACCTGTTTTGCAGCGGAATGGAATTCCTGGGGGATTGACTGTCATAGCACTACATCACAGTTATATTGAACGACCTAAAGTGTCGTTTTAAAAAAAACACATCGTTGGATATTTCATAAAAACATTCAGAGCACAACATCGGTCCCAAAAGGTTTACAAAGTTTGCGGAAATACAAATATAATACAAATCCAAACGATGTTTTGAAATAAAGTGCCATAATGTACATAATGTAAGTCGACGCCGCGACTCAAAATGTAGGTCCCTAAACCATGTCATGATGATAATGCCTCAGTTACCTGAAAATACATTGCTAAAAACGGTCAACAATAATGTTGGTGAGAAATCATAGGTTTATGTAAATGTGTTATACGACTACACAAGTATCTATCATGCATGACCATCAAGTCACGTAAAAATAATGTTACAATTGCTCTAAGCCCATGACCCCGAAACTAGACTGTTCAATCATGTATGCCCCTGCAGAGTGTTTGCCAGACAACTCCGTAATGAAATCAAATGAAATGCATCCGTTTTCCTGGTTGGGATTCACCAACCCGGATGGAGGCGTCACCCTCGATAGATCTATCCACTCATCCTCGCTTCAAAGATTAACGGTTCATGTTCAAGTAATGGGGACTTTCAAATTGGCAAATGTGGTAACTTAAGCAATGTAATGAATTTAACATACTTGGTATCGTACAAAGAAAAATGTAGTGCAATGTATTCTCCCCCGTGGGTTTGAAAATAATCGAAAGCATGTAAAACGGGGCTATGAAAACTCACTTGGATAAACTGGAATAATGGCAAAAGTGAGTACACCGAGGTTTAATGTGATGCGTTAACCGGGACCTATTATCAATGATATGATATGTCATGAGTTGCAATGTAATGTTATGCATGCACTTGATATGTTATTTATACCATCTACGAGTTTTGAAAATATTACTCGACGTCGAAAAATACTCTTTTGACGTCTTGACCAATCAAAAATTACTTTACATGTTTTTACGTCAAAATGTCATCCTACAATGGTTTTATAATGATTTTTAGAGAAATTTCCACTTTTCGTCGCAAAACAATGTCGTCGGAAAAATCGTGAAATTAACAAAAATGGCTTTGGAAAACTAGTCGTAAAACAGTGTACGTCGGTCGTTAGAGAACGAACTCGACGGTTTTGGAAAGTTTGTATCGATATCTAGAAGTTTCAGTTCAGGAGTTTTCGTCCAAAAGGTCTCGAACATAAAGATAATAAGGGTTAAAGATGGTGGTTTTTTTTTGGCTAATAGTGAGTGCAGAAAATTAGTTACGGCAAGTTTATGAAAAAGTGCATATCTTTGTCGTTTCAAATCCGTTTTCTACGTTTTATACGTTCTTAGCTTCGTATCAAAGTATACTAATATATTTTTGAGAAGTCGAAATAATTTGTGAAGCTTAAGGCTCGTTTTTGACTCGGACAAAATAAAAACATGTTGCTGAAATTCCTGAAAATAATATTTTCCGTCGTCAAACTTGTAAAATCCATAACTTTCTCGTTATAACTCCGTTTTATTCCGTTCAAGCGGCCACGGATTCGTTTTAAAGTATATTTTCTAAAAATCAAGGCCAAAAAGTCGTGCCTACTGTCGGATTTTCCAGAAAAGCAAAACAAGGACAGAACACAAAATATACTTATCGAAAATAGTTTTTCTCGGACAAAACCTATTCTAATCCCTTCAAATCAACTCCAAGACTAATCTAATCCTACCATACACCTTCTTAGGGTGTCATGGGTTCCTAATCACCATCAAGACCAACCAATACCAAGGGGATAATTATAGGATGACCATATATATATAGATAACTCTAAAATCATGAAATAAATGGTATAAATCACATATCATGCATATAAGCTCCAAAAATGAAAAGAAACATATGAAAATGAAAAGGAAACTTGAAAATGATAAGAACATGCTTACTAGTAATAGTGATGAGGTGAAAGTAACAAGGATTAACTTAAATATCCTTGGTTTTTATTTCAAAACCATATAAAGGATATAAACTAGGTTGTATATGACTTGATTTTGCAAAAATCTTGATCCCTTGTTTCTTGATGAGTGTGGCCGGTTTTGAAGACCCAAAGAAAGAAGAGAGAAAGTTTTATTAACACTTTGAAGAGATGAATGTATGAGAAATTTTATTAACTTTTAGAATAATGAAAGACTTATGAATTCAAGCAACATACTTATTTCAATAACAAGGCAACCATGCTCAATCATAACTACCCCTCCCCCCCTTGTCGGCCAAGGGGGAGGGAATGTAGATATTTGTATTATTTATTTTTTTTTTTAAAACTATTACTTGTATAGACTTGTGTTTAATTTGTAGAATTTGTAAAGAAAAGGTAAGTAAATTGTGACTTATAAGGTAAAAGGTATAATTTTGGTACAAGTAAGTTTTTATTAAGTCAAAATAGAGTGTATTGAGATGATAAAAATTGTAAAAATACTTTCCTTGTGAAATTTGAGTGATATAAAAATTATCGAGTAGTTTTTAAGAAAAACGACGTAATAATTAAATTTTAACGATTAATATACCAAATAAATTTAAAACGCTAGGAAAACTCAAAATATAGTTTTTATAAACTAAATGTAAGTTTAAAAATACATCGGGATCATTTTTGAAAGTAACGGGATAAATGTTAAAATAATAACTCACGCGATAACGTTTATTAAATATAAAAATTACGCGTTGAATATGAAATGACATGTCGTGAATGTACTAATGAGATGCACATGATGTCCATGGAATGTAGACTAATCTTAGTCCATATGAAATGTACGTGATGTCATG
>OU343223.1:211183911-211243420 GCA_910596185.1 Chrysanthemum makinoi | reverse complement strand
TTCATATCCCACTAATGAATTGGCATGATTTGGATATGGTCTCCTTGTGATCAATTCTGGTTTACTGTAGATTCCTTTCTTGGTCGATTCTCTACCCTGATAGAATTGACTGAAGTCTCAAGGATTTTGATGGAAGGATTGCACTAATTGCCATCCCCCTGATCTGATCCTAAGATATTCAGGTCTCTTTTCCGTGCTTAGAGTATTGACAACTACGTTTGCTTTTCCTGGGTGATAAACTAACCTCCCAACCGTAATCATCGGAGCATTGCTTTTATCAAACGTATATTAAGAACAGAAGGTAAGGTGTACATTGTACTTTTATGCTATCCAGATATGATTTCTAGTTTACGGTCACGGATTCAAATCTCGTGTCGTGGTGTCGTGTGGTGTTTCTTTATGATTTTCTTAGTTGTGGAGCAACAAAAACTACACCTTGGCTTGTTTTAGAATGGCTCCTAACCTTGTAAAATGTCATGGTAACGACAAAGTCTTCACTATATTCATGTAGAGCTAGAATGTATGTACTATATACCCCTTTTCATAAGTTTTATCAGTGTCGTCTTACACCATCCTGTGTAAGTCGGTATCTTCCTGTTTGGTCTAGTGATGCTACTAGGATTTTAAATAAGGATCAAATATCCGACATCGGACATCTTAAAGTCTGTTGTAGTTTCATAACTATTGTCGGAGGAGTGACTTAAATAGTAAGTGTATGATTGTGCCTATGATAAGGTGCAAAGTTTTTCTTTTCGAATTTGATGTTTGGGAACCAAATGTCCGTGCTAACACTTTATTTAGGAAAGACATAACTTAGTTTTGAAAAATTACTATTCCATCTATAACATGACCACTCCTGGATCATACATAGGTGATCAGGCTATGTACAATCGAGGACCAGAATGTAGAGTCATAGTTTTGTTTATTTATTGTTTAAGCCCGAGTAAATTGAATTGCAAAGTTTTTGTAGACATTTTAATTGTTTCAAAATAGTTTAAGCTTATCCTTAGGGCTTACATCGCCTAAAGGCTTTCACGCCCAGAAAAAAAATGACTCATTACGAAATCAAAATTCTTGTTTTTGGTGAAAAATACCAAAGTGGCTTTTGTGATTTTTGTAAAATGGGTTACAAATTTGTTATGCCATTAAATTTCTGTATGCGGTTAATTGAATCCTTAAGGTGACTTTTTCCTAACTCAGGAAGGCTTCAAACAATGGTCAAGTGGTTGGAAGTCTCTGTGGAGTAATGAAAGAATATCAAAGAGCATTATCGCTGAAATAGCATGATAGAATTAAAGGGTAACATATTCCTTGAACAAGAATACTTAGTACATGAAAATTACATAAGGGAATACTTAGGATAGATTTCTAGGAAATAGAACAGGTAACTAGATTTTTTATATAGAGGATTGTCTCTAATTCACTTCGCTCTCGCTTGGCATCGGCAGTCTAGACGACTCTTCTTTCTTCCTTCTAGTAGGGATTCTGGTAAGCTCTTCCTTTCGGGCAGTTCTTTCCCCTTGGATACACTTTCCTAGTGTAACCTTTCATCCTCCATCCGTGATACATCGGGATCTCCCAGAATCTTCAATTTTCTCACTCATGCCCTGGTCTCTTAGGGCATGCCCCCTTGTGATGGTACTGGTAAGTGTAGCACTTGGGTAGTGTCCTGGCATATCCTTTTTCTATCCTGTGCCGATAGCTACACGCGGCCATCCCTGATGTTTGTTTAGTGTTGAACTCATTCTGTCACATACTTCCGGCTTCTCTTATTGTTACCATCAAGTCCTATGTCTTTCCTTCAGGTTTAGTTATCTAGTTATCCTAGATATTGAATGGGCCCTCGGTAGACCCGTGTGAAGGTAACGACATTCCTCCAGATCTCTCGTGAGAGTCCCCAATCATACGCAGACCGGCCGTATTTAGTGGTACCGCCCTACAGTAACGGTCATATTTTTTCTTCCTATAAATACCAGCCCACTTCATAATTTTTGGGCAATCTTTATCACACAAAACTTTTGTGGTTAATTCTGATACGCTTACACAAGCGGCTCGGGGTCAAAGGAACTTCCTTTTCGTCGAGCAAGTTTTTCAACACCCTAGGCAATGAACCTAATCGTTGTAGTGTAGTATTAGGTAAGCCACGGGAATTGATATCGTTCTCTAGGGGAATAGGAATGCTAGTGAGAAGTTACTACTCTAAGGTTGGGGTTGAGGAAGATTATTTTTTATCTTTTTATGTTTTTTTAGGAAATGGAAAGGTACGAATCTCAGGGTTTGGATTTGGGGGTTGGTATTTCTACCGATTACTTCTACTTATCTAATTATCTAAACTAAAGTGTATGTAGTCTATGTCTATTGTTGTGTGCTCGTATAATAGTTAAAAATGTATTTGCTTAGGCTTTATTACTCCCTAGTTATCTCCTATTGATGGTTGAATTGTCACGTCCTTATTCTTAATCGCTTTGTGTGTCTAAGGTCGTAGGGTATGCTTTATCCCTAACTCTTTGAAGCTACCAAAGGTTAATGACTACAAAATCTCTAGGATTTATAAACTTAACTCTAAGGTATTCTTTGGATGTATAGCCTACAATTACTCTAGGTGATTATAAACTAAGGTTCAACAAAGATTAATCAAGCATTATTAGCACAACGAATGACCTATCGCAATACTAGGTCAATCACAATTAAGATAAGAGACAACCAATCAATATTCAATAACTAAGTTTCATATTACCTAACCAAAACACACAAGTAAATTAGCCGGACATGGGGAACATGCAAGCACACACACAATCAATTGAAGACATAATTAAATTAATGAAGTAAAACACTTATCTTGATCTAAAATAGGGTATGGAACCCTAAAATACTGTACAAGACAGCCTTGGTTCGGTTTAGGTTTTTACTCCAAAAGACTACACACTCAAAAACTAAAAAATTCGGATTCTATATATAAGATTACACATGCGACGGCGTCACCCTTTATTTTGGATGCCCGTCGCGTTATTGGTTTCGTCTTGGCCACAGAGTCTTGCGACGGCGCACCTTATGCTTGTGACGCCGCCCCTTCAGTCTCTGACGCCGTCTGGATCAAATCTAGGCCGTCTGAGTTGCGACGCCCTACTCTTTTAAAACCTGAAGCCGTCACTTGTAAATGAGCAATTTTACCGAGTCGTCACAAAACTTGTCCGACGGCTCTCGTAGAACCTGACGCCGCCACTTGTAAATCCCGATGCCGCCCCTTTGTTCCAGATCCCGAGTGTCTCGACTTGACTTTGGCCATTTTCTTTGTATATTCGCGCCTTTTCGTTCGAATAAGTGTCATTCCAGCATTTTGCCTTCAAGAGACCTAAAAAGTGAACAGGAACGATATTAAGTAATAACGGATACAAAAGTGATCAAATAAGGGCTTAAACGACCCCTCAAAAAGGTACATTTTAAACCTTATCAAATATCCCTACACTTGGTATTTGCTTGTCCTCAAGCAAATGTGCTTTTAGTCAATCAATTTATAAGTTAGAGGTCATGAAGCATTAGTTTAGAACGATCCACAATACATATAAGCCCCGCAAAGTCATAACGAAGCACGGAATTACATACTAGCACCTCACATGGGGTGTTTAGATACTCACATCTCTGCATATGAAATATAACAAGCTGGAAATGGAAGATAAACACTCATTAACCGGTCCTAGTACATAGATTACCATAGGCTTGAGACTAGATAAACCTCCATCGCTTACGGAAGCACCTAGGAAAGACTATCCAAGAGGTCTTTTAAAGGGTTGTAATGATAGGCTTACGGTAGGGAAACAAAGGGTTTGGTGGGATAGGCTATTTAGTGGTGGCAAGTCAAAAATCTTTATGTTACAAGGACGCGAAGAATGGCGTTGCTAAGCCAAGACTCGACACTCTAAACTCTAGATAACTGAAACAAACAAACATAAATTAAAGATAGATGTAGGATGGTAGCTCGTATATTTTTTATTTTTTTTTTGTTCACACTCTATTTTTTTCTTTTTCTCTTTTTCTATTTTCTTCGATTTTTTTTTTCATTCATACACTTTTACTCTACCATCCTCTACTGTAACATCAAAATGATAGAGATTTATACATCCCTACACTTGAGTTTTTATTACTCTAACACTAATTTGACCCGAATTGAAAAGATCAAAACACTTGGAGTACATTATTATGCAAATAAAGGGAATTTGAATTTAACGCCCTTCCCGTCATTTCATAAAATTTAACTTTTCCCATGAGTCCCAATCGTCCCAAAACTGGGTACAAAGGATATGACTCGACTTAGCAACTTATGCAAGCAACAAGATAATTGAACTAAGGGTTTAGTGTGATAACAATAATGCACTAAAAGTGAGTGCATACAAGGTAGGCTAAGGCGATTTGGGTGTACATTGGGGGTGGATTGTAAACAATGCTCTTCATTGATATTCCGGAAAACCGAAAAATCACGAGAACCGCGAAAAGGATAGGCTCTGAGGGGTTAACTAAGGGTATCGTATACTAAAGATGAGTGCAACGCAAAGTGTGGGGAATTACTCAACCGATGTGGAAGAAGTAATTATATTACGGGTATCAAACAAGGGTTATCCTACTGCCTCTTATTATTTAGTTATTCCTAACTACACAAGTGTAGTCTTACTAGCGATCTCGGGATGCATCACAAAACAAGTTCTAGAATCTATTATACTACCGGTTCACACTCTAAGCATTAAAGATGAATGCTTTAATTCCTACAAATCTAAGGGCGATCCTCACATTTTTGGTGGAATTTAAGTGGTAAAGGGTTTTTGTGCTAGTCATATAACTTCCTATCCATGAGACGCTTTATTAAGACTAATGGCCCACTCCTATATGTCATGAAAAATTTTAAATTTGGTGCCAAAATTACCCTAACCGATATCTCTCATGGTTTATTACACAAATGCAATTAGACAAAGCAAATAATCAAGTATAAGCATAGTTTCAAAGTTCCCGTTTTATTTTCCCTCCCTACACTTAAACTGAACATTGTCCCCAATGTTCCCCGAAAGTATCAAAGTTATGATAACGAAAGGTAATAAAAGATGAAAGAAACTAATACTCCCTGATTATCTCGTAGGATCCGTAAAGTGGTGGTTACATCTTTCTTCAAGAAGAATGTTTTCATGAAAAGCTCCTTCTCATCTTATGTATCTTCTTCTTGATAAATTAAACCCGCACACTTGAAGAAAACAAACGAAACCTTCGCGTAAAATCGGCGGTAACAATATATATATATGACTCTACTAAACTAGGATATAATGCTTGTGGAATGGATGTTTGCAGATTTTCTGGAAAATTAAGACCTGGAAAATTCCAAAAATTTACAAGTAGCTCAGAAAACGATAAAAAGTAATCAGTTGCCTGCTCCTTCCCCTCGACGGCCAAGTTGCGATCCTGACACCGTCAAGTTATCCTGACAGAAAACTGGTCTCGATTTTCTGGAAAAAATTCTGAAAAATTTACATCTTTAGAATCTGGAAAAATTTCCTGCAAAACATCCATTATGACTCGATACAAGCATTTGACTTAAACAAACACATGTATATCTTTTAATTAATTGTAATTCTCCTATTTAATTCTTTTGAAAACGTATGTAATCCTCCCTACACTTATCCCTTATGTAAAATACCTTTACATGTAATTAAGACGAGGTTAAAGACAAAATAAAGTATTTTTACAAATTTAAACATGAGAATAAACAATCAATAAAAGATACACGACACAAACAAGCAAACAATTAAGTATGGGTTGCCTCCCACGGCGCTTTATTTATGAGTCTTCTAGCTAGACTAAGTCGTGCCCCTACGGTGTGTCACCCCCAATATTGTTTTGCATCGGAATGGAATTCCTGTGGATTGACTGTCATAGCATCATAGTTACAGATATATTGAACTACCTAAAGTGTCGTTTGGAAAATACATCGCTTGATTTAATAAAATAATCAGAGTATACAAAGTGTAGGTCCCAAATGAAATTAACTTGTGCGGAAATAAGTTTGTTACAATCCAAACGATGTTTTAAAATGAATAAATCCCATGTGTGACGCGTCGTCACCACGACTCTATGATATGTCCATATGGATGTCATGAAGTGAATGCCTTAGATACCTGAGATAAAACATGCTAAAAGTGTCAACACAAAGGTTGAGTGAGTTCATAGAGTTTGAGTTGAAATGTAAAGCCTTTCAAAATCGTTTATTCAGCAAAGGCATTGTAATCCACTCAGCCCAAGTTCCATACAAAACTTGCAACCTGTGTGTTTACAACCCATTGCCAAAATATGTATAGTTTATGTTCAAACACATGATGTCAAAGGAATTCACAATAGTAACTAACTCAACGTAGAACAATAACACCTAATCAATAGCACATGACTTAATGTATCCGTAGTCAACTGACATAGAACTTTATACGACGTAGAACTATAGCACATAATCAATAGCACATGACTTAATGTATCAATAGTCAACTGACATAGAACTTTATACGACGTAGAACTATAGCACATAATCAATAGACATGACCAATGTTTCAGTAGTCAACTGACATAGAACTTTATACGACGTAGAACTATACCACTCAAACAAGAACAATTAATATAGTACAACATTCGGTTTTTGAAACAATGGTGATCATGATAGAAGTTATTTTTAAAATCTAAAGTACTTGTGAAAAGTAGTTAAGCATGCATCTCCCCCAAAAATAGTTCAAAACATATAAAAGTAGGGCTACTAAACTCACTGTAATCCTTAAATGTTTAAATTACTTATGAAAGTAAATGAAAATAGTTGAGCATGTATCTCCCCCAAAAATATTACAAAACAATTGAAAATGGGGCTATGAAAACTCACATGGACAATGATGCGATGCAAAAAAGTGAGTACACCGAAATGTAGCGTGAATCTCTAAACTTGACCTATTATGAATGATATGATACATAATAAGTTATGATGTAATGTTATGCATGCAATTCGGATGATATCTATACCACTTGTGAATTTGTGAAAATAATATTTCTCGTCGAGAAATAATCTTTTAATGTCTTGACCATTTTTAAATTACTCGATATGTATCTACGTTGAAATGATATCCATTGATAATCATTTAGTGATTTATTATGAAATTATAACTTTTCGTCGTAAAATAATGTTGTTGAAATATTTTCATGAAAGTGACTAAACGGCCTTGAAAAGCTAGTCGTAAAATGGTGTACGCCGAGTGTTAAGAAACAAACTCAACGGTTTTGGGAAGCTTGTATCATTATCTCAAAGTTTTAGTGTTCAAGTTTTCGTCATAGAGGTTCCGATCATAGAGAAAAATATATCTAAAGTATGGTACTGTGTCCCAAATATAGTTTAAGGATGGTTTTCCGGCAAAGTTTAAGTGACCGTATCTTATTCGTTACAACTCCGCTTGACAAATGGTTTGACATTTTGAAAAATATGCTCGGCGAAATTACTTTACTAGAAGACATCACTTTATAAAAAGTACTTCGTCATTGTTAAAAACGACCCTCAACATGGTCCTTGGTTGCCGTAGTATGTGTTCAATAGAAAATATGTTAATTTTGCTAATAGAATAAAGTTACGGCAACTTTTAAAATGTGAATAACTTTGTCGTTATAAGTCCGTTTTCTACGCTCTTTATATCCACGGAATCGTGATAACATATACTAATATATTTTTGATAACACACATTTAACAATGCTTAAGACTCATTTTGACTCGTAAAAAGTCGAGACAGCATGCTGAATTTTCTGGAATTAATAGTTTTCGTCATCAAACTTCAAAAATTCATAACTTCTTCGTTATAGCTCCGTTTAACCCGCAAGCGGCCACGCTTCTTTTAAAGTATATTTTCTGAATATCTAGCCCAAAATATTTTACAAACTGTCGGATTTTCCAGATTTTCAAAATAAGGACAGACCCTTAATTAGACTTGTCGAAATGAGTTTTCACGCAAAAACCTATTCTAACCAATTCAAAACAACTCCGAAGCTATTATAATCCTACCATACACCTTCTTAGGGTGTCATGGGTTCCTAGACATCACCAAGAGTGATTTATAACAAGGAGTAATTATAGGATGACCAATATATATATAACTCTTAAAATCAATGAAAAAGTGGTATAAACATCCATGAGACTTGCATGTTTTCTCAAATATGATGAAATGAATATAACAATGAATATGAAATATGATGATGAATATGGATGCTTACTAGTAACTTGATGAGGTTATGAGAACAAAGGATTTTCCTAATCACCCAAGGTTTTTATTGCAAAACCTTAATAAAGAGTGAGACTAGAGTGTTAAAACCTTGTCTTGAAAAATATTTGATGATCCCTCTTATTATCCTTGTGGTTGCCGGTTTGCAAGAGAGAAGAGGAAGAGAGGAAATGTTTGATATTTTGCTTTGGATAATGAAGAATGTGTTTTTAGTATAATACATTATACTTGTAGATATTTATCAAATAAAAATGACTCATCCCCCCCCCCCCCTTGTCGACACAAGTGGGTATTAGTCATGAAAATACATTTTTTTTTTAAATATGTATAAGTGTAATTGTATGTAAGTTAATTGAAGACATGTGGTAAATTGTATACACATTTGAGTATTTAGGGTAGCGTTAGATAAAAATAAATTTTAACGGGTCAAGATAAAATATATTGAGGTCATAAAAATTATAAAAATACATTTCTTGCAAAATTTGAGTGAAATAATGATTATCGTGTAGTATTTAAGAAAAGCGTCGTAATTATATAAATATAACAATTTATATACGAAATAAATTGAAAACATCGGGTAAATTAATAATATAATTTTTATAGTCTTAAAATGAGTATAAAAATATATTAGGAATATTTTGAAAGTGTCGGATCAAATGTTCAAAATAATTAATTACGCGATAGCCGTTTATTTAATAGGAAAATAAACGTTGAATGAAAAATGCAAAACCATGCATGAACTAATATGATGATAATGATGCTAATGAAATGTAGACTAAACCTAGTCTATATGGAGTGTCCTTGATGATATGTTCATGAATTCACAGCTAAACCATTACGGTTACGTGAATTTAATACTCGTAAATCTAGTTTACAATAAATGATAAATGATGAAGCATGAGTAATGTTTTGAAATATGACCTGAAAATACGAGTTGTCACATTCGCCCAACCAAAAAGGAATTCAGTCCCTGAATTCAGTTCGTGTTAATCTATCGAACTTTTGAGTTTGTGATGAATAACGAGGAAAGAAGACATGAAGAGATGTCATTATGGTTATCGATGATTTAGAGCGTACAAAACATCATTGTAAAGAAAATATTGGATGAATGTCTCCGATGAGTAACACTTTGATTTTTATGAATATGTGAGAACCCTGCTTGCACTAAGACTTATAAATAACTGCTCCCAACATAACATGATCCCTCCAGAATTAGACATAGTTAGCTAGACTATGTATAATTAAGGAACGATATCCCTCCAGAATTATACATAGTTAGCTAGGCTATGTATAATTAAGGAACGATAATGTGACGTTCGGTTTAGTTGTTATAACTCTCGATGTTTACAGAGATCTAAACCTTGTAAGTGATAACGAATCAGAAGGAAAGAAAGTACGCTTAATGAGAATATTTTACAACGAGTGGTTTATCAAAAGTAGTACATCTTAATTCATAAGATCCGAATACGATGGAAGACATAAACTTAGTACAACATAGTACATAAGGAAAATTAAGACTGTTAGTTTTCGAACTTCTTCAGTCTTCCGCATTGTTGAGACCATGACAAGCTTCTCCTCCTTCTAACATGTATGCATTCCCATGAGCACCTTCAACTTGTTGACCTTGGTTTTGAGGACATTGGTTCCGATAGTGTCCTTGCTCCGCGCATTCGTAACATGTAACTATGGCCTTGCCCTTGCAGTCCTTAGCAAGGTGTCCCACTTTGTGACAGCTAAAGCATATACCACATGGACCATTATGATGTAGCGTGCATTGGTGGCATCGTGGTAAGTTTCCAGTATAAGCTCTTCCCTTTGTTGATGCAACAACATAGACCCTGGCGACTTCTTGTCTTCTATTCAGTTGTTGGTGATGGTTAGTGTTACTTTGGTTGTGGTTATTATAACCTCCTGGTCATTTTCCCATTTCCTTTTGTTGTTGCTAGTTTGGTTGTTGTGGTTGTTGTTACGGTCATTGTTGATAATGTTTTCCCCTTCACGACTGAGCCATGAGTTTTTGAGTTATCCTGATAGTTTCCAATTTGTGGATCGGAAGAAGTTACATCCCCTTGAATACATTGTGGAAGTCCTCCAATGAAATTTTCCAGTAGTTTCTCATTGTCCGAAACCATTGATGGACATAGTGCAGCCAATTCTGGAAACCTCCTAATGTAGGTCTCGATGTCATAACCAACAGCTACTAACTCATAAAATTCCGCTTTCTAATTTCTTCACCTCCTGCATGGACAATACTTTGTCAACAACCTCTGAATTGATCCCACGTGAGCTTGTAAGCATTGTCGATACCAATAGGTCGCGATACGAATTCCACCATGACATTGCGCCATCTAAGAGTGTACCAGTGGCAAACTTCACCTTGTAGTCATCTGGGCAAATGCATAGAAGAAACACATACTCCATCTTCTCAAACCATCGAACCATAGCAAGGGCTCCTTCCGCTTTGAACTTTGTAGGATCACAGTTCTGAAAGTCCTTGTATGTACAATTTCGAACTCCAGATCCTCCTGCAGCTCCTGTAGCAAAGAAGAAGTCTAGCAGCTTCAAGCAGCTACTACCGTTGCTCGTTCTTTCCTTAGTGCCTCGGCTATACTATCCTTTATATACCTGGATAGAAAGCTGTGTCATTTCTCGTGCAGCCTTCTAAGGCCATAACTCTTCAAAATAAGAGGAAAATGAGACGTAGCAAAGTCCTATGTTAAGAATAAGCGCTCTAAAGAGATGTGATGTGAGGTGATAAGTTTGAGGTTACTTTTCAAAATAATCGACGGGTTCCCAAAAGATGGGTGATGAGTGTGTAAATACTCATCATTTTTGGGTCAATCTGAACTGCAAAACGTTTAAAAATGCTCAGAAATGCATCAAAATACTGAAAATATCTCAAAAAGTGCATTTTATAATGCTTTATGCAAAATGTTTAAAATCGATGAAAACGAGCAAAGTTTGCATAATTGGCGTTTCAGTCCCCGACTTAAAATGGCAAAATCAGTCCCTAGGCACTTATTTTATAAGAAAAATCACCAAAGGTCCTTTTTAAATCATAAGTTGTCAAATTTAGTCCTTTGGTGAAAAGTTCCAAAAGTTTTGAGAAATTACAGTTTTGATCCTTGGATTTTAAAAATGTTCATGTTTAGTCCTTGGAATTTCACAATTGGCAGATTTGGTCCCTTGGAATATTGGAGGTTGGCAAAACAAGCCCTTGGATTACTTTTCAGAAGTTACATATATGGTCCCTGGATTTTCAGAATGTGCACTTTTGGTCCTTAGATTGATAAATGGGTTTAATTTTAATCCTAAGTCCAAGTCCTAATAAACACCCAATATCCCAAGCCCAATCCACCTTTTACCCGGTCCAATCCACAAATCTAACCCGTTATTCCGAACCCAATACCCACGCTTAAAATAATAATATTACCCCGCCTCTTTCCCTCGCCTTCCCCGACACCATTGTTCCAACCACCAACCAACACACCACCTCCACTTTGTCCCCTACTCCACACCTTGTCTCCTCCTCACCTAACATACAAATTGCATTTAATGCACCTTGTCCCTGTCTAAGATATCAAAACCATTTTGGCGCCAAAACCAAATCAATGGCCAAGATCATTTTTATTCATCCAAAGGTGAGATTAATGTGGGATATATTCGAAGAGAGAGAAGACACGGGAGTATAAAAAGAAGCTAATGGAAGCAAGGGAGGAGGGAGTAGTTTTTAATTTTCACTAATGTCGTTTTTAGCTTAAAAGATTTAGTTAAGTGTAATATCTATAATGTTTTATTGTTTTGTATCAAACTCAAGTTAAATTATCTATATAATCTACTTTAAGCTTCAGTTTCAAGGTTGATCTCAAATTCATATTTTGTGTCCACTGTTGAAAATTTCCGTTTCAAAATCTTTAATACAAGCTCTCATTAGCTTATTTTTAAGCTTAAACAGGTTTATAGTAGCTTCTTGTAGCTTGTTATAAGCTTGTACTCAAGTTTTAAGCTACATTGGACATTCAAAACAAAAGTCAAAACTGGGCAAAAATGGCAATGGAAATGGAAATGGGTGATGCAGAGGTAGATTTGGGGTGATTTAGCAAGCAATGGGTTGGTTAGATTAGCTAGTGGTCCTGGGTTCATGTTGGCAAGCCATTGTGGCTAGGGACATTTGTAAGTGTTTTTCAACAATTCATAGCATAGTCTGTTTTTGTGGTTACAAGTAGTTATAATCTGTCCATTAATGTGTATTTAGGTTGTCTCAACATAGTTTGATTATTGAAACTAGTTGGATTAATAGTTAGCTTATTTAAATTTGCTAATCAGTATAAAGGTGTGTTTGGATCTGACGATCTGCTCTTTAGGTATATTCAGTGGTTAGGCTTTGTAGATTCATGCTTGTTAAGCTCATTTGAGCTCATATCAGTCTTAGTTTTGTGCCTGCAAGCTCAAAAAGTCAACATCTCATTAAATATGTCTCATTCACTCACTGTTGAGATTTTTGATAACCAATCTCTTGATTTGTGTTTGGAATTATTAAACATTGCTTGCAGAGTTTCAGCTTAACATATTTCATCATAACCTGTCCATAAATTGGATTCAAAGTTCAATTTGGTCAAAGTTCATAAGTGTTGTCAAAAGTCAAAATATGGAAAATCTGTTTTGAGCCAAACTGGAAAGAATTTTCATGAGCTCATTTTTGAGCCACATTAAGTGAAACTTGGCATTATAAAAACTTCAGTTGGTCTACTTGCTTATTGTCATTTTTGTGGATTTTTATCAAATTTTTAAAAGCTTCAAATCTGCTTGTCAACATGGTCCAAAATGCTGCACACACTCAGTATTAACTGAGTGTGCACAGGTAATTTGCAAACCTTGCACCAAGCTCATCAGAGCTCATCCAAGTCTGGTTTTTGGTTTGCTAGCACTTGCCCAGGTCTAGTATAGGTTCTCACTTTTAGTTTTCATTTTAAGCTTGTTGAGTAGCTTATTCTTGTGCTGCAAAATAGAACCCTCACACTGTTTTTAGCTTATAAGCTCAAATCATCAAATCTGATCAATAGGCCCTATAGAGGTTAAGGTTTGTTGTTATTAGTTGCATTTGGGTAATTGTAGCATAATATAGCTTCTGTATCAGTTTAGTGCTTATTTGTGGTTGTTGGCTTATTTCTAGTACTTATTTCTAAGCACTTTACATCAGTCATAATCATTCATACAACCCCTGTTTTTATATTTTTCCTAGATTCTCAATATTATTTTAGACTTACCTTGAATTTTTCATATTTTTCCAAGCTGTTGCTATTTTTCTGATTTAAATCAATTTTTAGCACTTTTAAATAGCTTTTAATCCAATTAATTCAAAAGTCTCAAAAAATAATTTTTCATTTTTCTCAGGTTAAGATAAATATAAAAAGCCAAAAAATATTTTCCAGATTCTTCTTAGTTAAATTTGTATTTTTTAAGTAATTTAAGTAGTTTTAAATAGTTTTTAATTCCTAGAAAATCCAAAATAATCGAAAAATAAAAATAGTTTTGAAAATTCTATTTTGTTATTTTAGATTTTTCTAAGTCATAATTTTATTTTTCTAGCTTTATTTCCTAATTTCTTGTATTTTAGGCTATTATTAAATAGTTAAAATTAGTTTTGAATTAATAATAATTAGATAATTAGTTATAAAAATAATTTTCTTTTCTAAAAATTATCTTTTATCATTAGGTTTGTAAAAATATCTTCTTCACATTTTTAGGGTTAATATTGCTTTAGTTTCACATTTTATTTGACGTCGCGTAGTTTTTAATTCAGCTTTTATAAAACATAAAACCAAAACATCATTTTAAATATAGTGATAGCTATTTAATATTTTTTATCTTTTTAATTTCCTTTAATTTGCATTTAAGCCCCTGTAATTTGTTGGTTTTTCTCAGTAGTTATAATCTATTATAAATCCCTTTTCGCTCAAATTTCTCGATCGCTTTACGCTTGATAATCCATTGCATACCCGGGACATAACGACCCGGAAGCCCTATACCCCCAGATCTTCATTGAGTTCGTGGTTCTGAACCGTTTTAAGTTTTACAGTGGCCATTCACAAGTGGTCAGCTTGCAGAAAACTGACGGTTGGACGCGATCAAATTTTTGGCGCCGCTGCTGAGCCGTGGCTGATCTTCATAGCGATTAGTTGTTTGAATACTCACTCTTTGTTTATATCATCCATATCTATCTATATATATATCCATATTTTTTTTTATAAAAATCCAAAACCCAAAACATCCAAAAACGTATAAAACACAAAAATATTTTTCTTTTGTTTCTATATATGTATCAAATATAAAAAAAAATAATACAAAAAGATTTGTCGTTTTCTTTAATAATAACAACTTAAAAGATTACCACCAAGCAAACCAAGGCAAAGGCTAAGGTGCGACCATAATAAGTTCCCGAACTAAAGATTTAAAATTGCTTGTCGGTTGTGATTGGTGTACCTTTTCAAAGAAGCCATTCATCTTGTGATTATTGGTTAAGTTCACTGTTGTTTTGCCTCGAGTTTGTTTTAATTGATTTTGTTGGTATATCTACTTGTCGAACCGTAAAACCCATAAAGATTCTTCTCACCCCATTTTTATAATTCATCTTCATAATTCCCATTTCCTTAACTCGAGTCTCTTAGAGTTAACTCTAGTGCATGCGCACTTTCTTCTAGATCATTAAGTCCTTTTGCGATCTAGCGAAATTCCTAGAAGACGTTCTCAGACGCATTGCCAAATAGTCGAACCCGAGATTCGCACTATTTCAAACAACAATATGGCGACTAACGCACTATGCATGAAATGCTCCACCCCACCGAGGGTTATGGAGATGCCATCGTTTACCAAGAATCAATTTCATCACTTTGAATTGAAGACACATTTGATCCAACTTGTGTCTACGAATCAATTCCGCGGGTTTGATCGAGAAGACCCATATGCACACATCCGTTGGTTTAACAAGTTGACCGCAACGATCAATTTCAAAGATGTGCCACAAAAAGTGATCAAGTTGATGATATTTCCATTCTCACTGAGGGGACAAACGGATTGGGTCGAAAGAACCCCCTCGATCTATCTAAACTGGGAGGATCTTGTTCAAAAGTTTGTCAATTATTTCTTTCCTCCATCAAAGACGACTAATCTTAAAAATGAAACTTCTGGATTTCGTCAAAATTTCGATGAAAACTTTGGAGAGGCATGGGGGAGATTCAAAGATCTCTCAGAATGCCCCCATCATGAATTCACGGAGCTTCAACAAGTTAATATCTTTTATAATGGGTTGAACGGTAACCATCAAGATTCCTGAATGCAGCGCAGGCAAAATATCTTGAATCGTAGACCTAAAGATGTGATTGAGATTTGCGAGCAAAAATCAAAAGTTCCTATTTCTCGCAACAAAGTCAATACTCCTAACATTCCTTCTTCTTCATCCAATAACTCTTCTGAAGTTAGCAATCCGATAGCAGCTCTAACGGATGCCATCCGCTGTATGATTAAGATGATTAAGGAGATGAAAAGCGAAATTCATAAGCCAGAACCTCAAAGCCGAAACAAGGTGTGGAAACTTGTAGTGGTCCACATGCGATATGATTGTCAAGCAACCGATGCTTCTTTTACCAAGCTCCCGTAAGCTTCGGAAACCACAATCAATACCGACCACAGGCGATCCTCACTACCGCACCTAGCGGTATGACACCACCGTTTTCCTCCCTGCGCAAAACCATGGCAATCAAAATCGCTTGTTCCGAATCAAGGACAAAATTTCAATAACTCTCAAAATTTCAATCAAAGCCGGAACAATTTCAACCAACCATATCAAGCTCCAAACCATCAAAGTTATCAACAACCTTCTCAAGCTCCCCTACCAAATGACTTCATGAAAATTACTGAGTCAAGCATACGCTCAATGCAAACTCAGATCAATAACATGAGAGTTGAGCTAAGAAAGGAAATTGATACCACATTGTCTCGGCAGACAAATGAGTTGAAGAATATGATGAGCAGCTTCATGAACATGAATATGAACAAAGCTTCACCATCTTCTGGAGGACCCCAAGCAATACAATTCCCAATCCAAATGCCGAGTTGAAAGCCGTCACCACTCGTAGTGGTAAGACGCACAATGGACATTCGACTCCAATGCCCCCTCCTCCCTGTAGCATTGAGTCAAGTTACCAAGGATACAACGGACAAGGTGCAATTCTCAAGCCCACGGTGAACAGACACGCCCCACCTTCGTAGTCCAAGCTTTAAGTCCGAACCCGAAGTTCGAAGACAAATTCGAGCCCGAAATGACTTCCATCCCGGCTCAAAAGTCTAGTCAGCTTCCTTACCCATCAAGAATGAATGATGAGAAGCTCAAAGACAAAAACAAAGAGCAAATGGAAAAAAATTTCCAAATCTTCAATGAGCTTCACTTTGATATAAGTTTCGTTGATGCTCTCGTTCTAATGCCTAAATTTGCATCCACGCTTAAAGGCTTACTCACCAACAAAGATAAGCTATCTGAGATGGCTAAAACCCCTCTCAATGAGCAATGCTCAGCGGTCCTCCTCAAGAAGCTTCCCAAAAATCTTGAAGACCCTGGCAGATTTCTAATCCCGTGTGATTGGGATGGTTCAATGCTCCGCCTTGGCCGATCTTGGCGCTAGCATTAACCTCATGCCACTCTCAGTATGGAAGAAAATGTCTCTTCCTAAACTTTCATCCACTTGTATGACACTCGAGCTAGCGGACCGTACCATAACTCGTCCACTTGGGATAGCTGAGGATGTCGTGGATGAAAGTGGGAAAGTTTCACTTTCCTACTGACTTTGTTGTAGTAGACTTCGGCGATCCTAGAGTTCCCTCATCTTAGGGAGAGCTTTCTTGAGAACGAGTCGCTCTGATTGATGTGTTTCTGAAGAGTTGACCATACGGGTTGACAACGAAGAGCTCACATTGAATATCAACCAGAACTCCAAACCTCTGTCCAAACAGAGTGTTGCCACAATTGATCAAAAATCTGAAAGATTCAATGCAACACTCTCAAATTTCACGGTTAAGAGGAGCAATCAAAAACGTGTTGAGTTAAAAGCTTTGAAAATCACCCCCGGTTCAAACAAATGGTTGAAAGCTGCACTGGGAAGTCAAGAGTGTTCTTGATGATGATGATCTAGAATCGGAGACTTCATCGGAAGTGGTGGAAACTGCTAGCTCTAAGAGCACACCACTTATCCCACCTCCGGAATCATTTGTCGATCGAGTTTGTTAACCCTGTTGATGAAACCAAACTCTCTCGGCCATCTGAATTGATGATGATGATGTGATCCAATGGGAGACATTCTTCCCATTGATGAATTGCTCAAAAAGAATCCATCATCTTCTAGTCTTATTATTCCCGAATCTTCCATCCCTTCTCTCACTCCTGATGAGGAAGATAACAACTTTTGGAATGAAGTCGATGCATTTCTTAGTGATGAGTCAATTCCAACGGGAATTGATAATACTTACTTTGATCCGGAGGGAGACATCCCTTTTCTGGAAAGTCTGTTGATTGAAGAACCGCTTTCCACCCTCCCTCCTCCCGACATCTTATTGACAATCACCATATAAGCTTCAAGTTTAAGCTTAAAAATGTCAAAACTGGTGATTTGCTTTTCTCTGATGAGGAATGGACTTGCATTCTCATGTACGTCTTTATTCCATTCTTCACAGATGGTGTGGTTGCTCTTTCCCTTTCTCTTTCGGGAATGAGGACACCATCTTTGACCCCGGTATCATCCTTTATAGATTCTTCTATTAACAATATCGCGGTTATATCTCGTCGGTGGAACTTTCGATGTTCATATGTTTATTAACATTGTGAACGAAAGTCCGATTGAGATTGGTTTTCCACGTTACTTTCCCCATGAACAAATGAATTCGGGGTCGAGTCAAGCTAGCGACTCGGGAATCAAAAACAATAGCATGCAATATGGGTTTTCACCCATATTTCTGAATTCTTTCTATCTTTCTACCACCCTAGTGTGGGGGGGGGGTTGCCCCACATATTGTGTATATAAGTCTTCTCAAAAAAAAAAAAAAAAAAAATCTTCTTTCTAAATAATGGCCGTAGTATTTCCCTTTTACGTTTTTTGTTTCGGCATAACCGCCGGTACTTTGAATATTGAGGGCAATATTCATTTCTAAGCGTGGGGGGAATTCTCACGAATTTTATCACGTAATTATAACCTAATTCCGTTTTTGGCCAAAATTTTTTTTTGGAGTAAGTGTTTTACACTTTCTCATTTGGTTATCAGTCTGCCTTGTCTAATAAACTAAAGGATTGGCTAATCCAGGAGCAAACGGCTCTGGTAAAGATATCTCAAATCCGTTGACGGCTTGCAATTTGCCCAAAATTGTATGGTATTCAGCTCACCATATCCTAAAAGTGAAGAGTTGGCTAGCCCGCAAGGTTATGGCTTGTGGTAAAGGCAGTGGAAAAACCATAATTGGTAATCAGCTCACTGATCCGTGCTGAAAACAGTCAAGCTACCTCACACAAGCCGGCCACTTGTGAATGGCCGACCGTAAGAAGCTTAAAACCGCTTAAAACACAAATACAATGAAGTCCAGAGAATATAGTGAATTCCTGGGTCGTTAAGTCCCACGGAGACTCAATGGTGTGCAAACACTTGATCAGACGATAGAATGATCACTAAGGATATTGATCGGAAAGGATTTGGATTGAATATTACACTACTGAAAAAGGTTATAAAATAAAGCGACTTAAATACAAATAAAGAAAATTAAAAAGATAAAATCTATTAAATAAATGCTATCACTATAATTAAAATGATGTTTTTGTTTTTATGTTTTTATAAAACTGAAATTAAAATCTACGTGACGTACAAATAAAAACGTGAAATTTACACAATATTAACCCTAAAAATATGAAAATGATATTTTTACAATCCTAATGATAAAAGAAAAGTTTTAGAAAAAGAAAATTATTTTTACAACTATTTAATTAATTATTATTAATTAAAAACTATTTTTAACTATTTAATAATTACCTAAAATACAAGAAATTAGGAAATAAAGCTAGAAAAATAAAATTATGAAATGGAAAAGTCTAAAATAACAAACTAGAATTTTCAAAACTATTTTTGTATTTTTCTGATTATTTTTCTATTTTTTAGGAATTTTAAACTATTAAAAACTAATTAAATTACTAAAAATTACCAAATAAACTATGAAAAATATGGAAAATTACTTTTTTCACTTTTTATATTTATCTAAACCTAAGAAAATTTAAAAATTATTTTTTTGAACCTTTTCTGAATTTTTTGTATTAAATACTATTTAAAAATGTTTAAAAACTAGATAAAATGCAGAAAAATACCAAACAAGCTAGGAAAAATCTGAAAAATTCAGGAAATGCTTAAAATAATATTAGGAATGTGAGAAAAATGGAAAAACAGGCCCTTATGTGGAGAAATATGCAACTGATGTGGAAATGCTTATTGAAATAAGCACTTAATAAGCCAAAAGCTCACCAAAAGCTACCAAACTGAAACACAAGCTGCAATAAGCTAATTTAACTAAAATGCAATGAGAATCAACAGGCTAAACCCTCTGAATCACAAGCTAGATCAGATTTGATTTTAAGAACTTATAAGCTAAAGACAGATTTAGGTACCCACTTTTGATACAAACACAAGCTTCAAATTAAACTCAAAATGAAAATCACCAATTGGGACTTGGATAGGACCTGGGTGAGACCAAGTGTACCAAAAATCAGTCCATGGAAAGCTCTTTTGAGCTCTGTGCACAAGCTGCACAAAACTGAGAAAAAGCTCAGTATTAACTGACAGTGAGCAGGGGAC
Source organism: Chrysanthemum makinoi (assembly GCA_910596185.1). NCBI lineage: Eukaryota > Viridiplantae > Streptophyta > Magnoliopsida > Asterales > Asteraceae > Chrysanthemum > Chrysanthemum makinoi. The sequence goes on along the minus strand of OU343223.1, from coordinate 211,223,268 downwards.
TTAGGTCCAGTTTGACAAGCTTATAATGTCACACCCCCAAATTACCTGTTTTGCAGCGGAATGGAATTCCTGGGGATTGACTGTCATAGCATCACAGTTACAGATATATTGAACGACCTAAAGTGTCGTTTGGAAAACACATCGTTTGATTTAATAAAACAATCAGAGTTTACAAAGTATAGGTCCCAATTGAAAATCAACTTGTGCGGAAATAAGTTTGTTACAATTCAAACGATGTTTTAAAGTATGTAAAACCCAAGTGAGACGCGTCGTCACCGCGACTCTATGATATGTCCACATGCATGCCATGAATTGAATGCCATAGATACCTGAGATAAAACATGCTTAAAAAGGTCAACACAAAGGTTGAGTGAAATCCATAGGTTTAATTAATTCTTTTGAACACAATCATCGTTGGTGTAGTTAAATCGTTTCACACTCATCGTTAAAAACAAAATCGTATTTATTTCACTAAGTTCATGACACCAACGCGTAAACATCGCACCAATAAAAATTGGTAATCATCGTTTCATCGCCGCCCTAATAGGTAACTTGCCAAATTACCTTACTGTTCAAATATAGTGCCGCGATTTCCCCCGGGTCAATAAGAGCGGGAGTGTTAATTCCAATAGGCCTATTCACAATATTCGCGCTCACTCGCAAGTGACTAATGGTGCATGATGTAGGGACTTCGAACATGGCAAATACTTAGTGACAATAAAACATTCGGATATAGCATACAGTTCAAAGCATTTGTGTTCGGTTAAAAATATAGCATGTATCTCCCCAAGAGTTTGTAAAACAGTTAAAAGAGTAAAAGTGGGGCTATGAACTCACATGTTGCAATGATTACGATGACAAAAGTGGGTACACTGAAATATAGCGTGAATCTCGAAAATGACCTATTATGGATGATATGATATGGAATGAGTTGCAATGTTATGTTATGCATGCATTTCGTATGTTATTTATACCATTTGCGAGTTTTTGGAAAAATAATAATTTTCGTCGAAAAATACTCTTTTGACGTCTTGACCAATCTTAAATCACTTTACAAGTATTTACATCAAATTGTCATCCTACAATTGTTTTGTAATGATTTATAGTGAAATTTTAACTTTTCGTCGTAAAATAAAGTCGTTGGAAATTTCATGAAAGTGACAAAAATGGCTTCGAAAAACTGGTCGTAAAATGGTGTACGTCGCACGTTAGGAAACGAACTCGGCGGTTTTGGAAAGTTTGTATCGAAATCTACAAGTTTCAGTTCAGGAGTTTTCGTCAAAGAGGTCTCGAACATAAAGATAATAAAGGTTAAAGATAGTGATTTTGTCCAAATGTTGTGTAAAAAGTGAGTTTCGGCAAAGTTTAAGCATCCGTAAATAATTTATTACAACTCCTCTATACAAACGGTTGGTCGTTTTGGAAAATATGCTTGGTGATCTCGATTTTATTAGAAGACAACTCGTTACAAAAAGTTCTACATCCTAGTTAAAAACAGCCTTCAACATGGTCGATTTAGTTACCGTAACACTTGTCTCGTAAAATAATATAGTTTTTCTGAAAATAATAGTTACGGCAATTTTATGAAAACGTGCATATCTTAGTCGTTTCAAATCCGTTTTCTACGTATTATACGTCCTTAGCTTCGTATCAAAGTATACTAATATATTTTTGATAAGTCGAAATAATTTGTAAAGCTTAAGGCTCGTTTTTGACTCGAATAAAACAAAAACACCTTGCTGAAATTTCAGAAAAATAAATATTTCGTCGTCAAACTTGAAAAATTCATAACTTCTTCGTTATAACTCCGTTTTAATCCGTTCAAGCGGCCACGGATTCGTTTTAAAGTATATTTTCTAAATATCAAGGCCAAAAATTCGTGCCTACTGTCGGATTTTCCAGAAAAACAAAATAAGGACAGAACACTTTTTATACTAGTCGAAAATAGTTTTTCTCGTACTAAACCTATTCCAATCCCTTCAAATCAACTCCAAAGCTAATCTAATCCTACCATACACCTTCTTAGGGTGTCATGGGTTCCTAGACATCATCAATACCAATATATAACAAGGGGATAATTATAGGATGACTTTATATATATAACTCTAAAAATCATGTAAAAATGGTATAAATAAACACAAGTCTTGCATGCTTGCACCAAAAATGAAGAGATAAATATGAAATGAAAGTGAAAGATATAAAATGAAAGAAATATGCTTACAAGCTACTATGATGAGGTGCAAAGAACAAAGGTTTAACCTAAACACTCTAGGTTTTTATTTCAAAACCTTAATAAGAGTGTAATCTAGATTGTGCTTAACTTGATCTTGTAAAAATTTTTGGTGTTTCCTTGCACTCCTAATGGTGACCGGTTTTGAGAGGATGAAACCAAGAGAGAAGAAAAATCTTTATCAACTTTGAATTATGAGATGAATGAAATAATTGAAATAGCTTGAGTACATATCTTATTCAACACTAAAAATCTACCAACTTTAAGATACATCCCCCAAGTAGGCCGGTTTTGGGGGATTGTGTCTAACATATGTTTTTTTTTTTTTTTCTTTATATATTGTATAATTGCTAGAAAAATGTAAGTAAATGTGTAGTTAAGTAGAAATTGTAGTAACTTGTACATAGTTGTGATATTAGAGTAGTATGGATTAAAATAAGTTTTAGGGGATCAAAGTAAAGTATATAGTAGTTATAAAAATAGTAAAAATACATTCCTTGTAAAATTCGAGTGATATAATAATTATCGTGTAGTTTTTAAGAAAAGTGTCGTAATAATATAAATTTAACGATTTATATACAAAATAAATTTAGAACACTAGGTAAACTCAAAATATAGTTTTTATCAACTAAATGTAAGTATAAAAATATCTCGGGATCATTTTTGGAAGTAACGGATTAAATTTTTAAAATAATAACTCACGCGATTAATGTGAAATGCAATGTCATGAATGAACTAATATGATGCAAATGATGCTAATGAAATGTAGACTAAACTTAGTCCATATGAAATGCTCGTGATGATATGATCATGAATTCGCCGCTAAACCTTTAAGGTTACGCGAATTTGGAACACGTAAACCTAGTTTACGATAAATGTTGAAATAGTGAAGCATAAATTGTTTTGAGAAATGTCCCAAATTGCGAGTTGTCACATTCGCCTATCAAAAAGGAATTCACCTGAATTCACAGTTGGTCTCTCAGGGTTAGGTTTGATGAGGCAAGCCTTCCCATTCTCGAGCAAAACCCTCAAAAGACTTTTTGGTAACCGATTTTTACTTAATCTCACAACTCATCAAACAAGAACTGTCATGAGATTAGGCTAAATCGGTTTGAGTAACGGGTCTTTTGAAAATTTGGCTCGGTCATAGAATTGCTTACACATATAAGCCTACTACTCCCTTCATTGCATGATTCTTTCTGAATTAGACATAGGTGATCAGGCTATGTATAATTTAGGAGTAACTATGCAATGCTTGGACTAATCGACTCATATGATGTTTGGTATTAAGTCATAAACCCGCATGTACAATGAGTATGCACTTATGATGAAATGATGAGATGCTATGATAATGTAGTTATAGTCTAGGGTCAATGATGCAACCTAGTTCTCTATAACCGAAGCTCTGATACCAATCTGTCACACCCCCAAATTACCTGTTTTGCTACGGAATGGAATTCCTGGGGATTGACTGTCATAGCATCACAGTTACAGATATATTGAACGACCTAAAGTGTCGTTTGGAAAACACATCGTTTGATTTAATAAAACAATCAGAGTTTACAAAGTATAGGTCCCAATTGAAAATCAACTTGTGCGGAAATAAGTTTGTTACAATTCAAACGATGTTTTAAAGTATGTAAAACCCAAGTGAGACGCGTCGTCACCGCGACTCTATGATATGTCCACATGCATGCCATGAATTGAATGCCATAGATACCTGAGATAAAACATGCTTAAAAAGGTCAACACAAAGGTTGAGTGAAATCCATAGGTTTAATTAATTCGTTTGAACACAATCATCGTAGTGTGAGTTAAATCGTTTCACACTCATCGTTAAAAACAAAATCGTATTTATTTCACTAAGTTCATGACACCAAAGCGTAAACATCGCACCAATAAAAATTGGTAATCATCGTTTCATCGCCGCCCTAATAGGTAACTTGCCAAATTACCTTACTGGTTCAAATATAGTGCGCTCGATTTCCCCTAACTGGGTCAATAAGAGCGGGAGTGTTAATTCCAATAGGCCTATTCACAATATTCGCGCTCACTCGCAAGTGACTAATGGTGCATGATGTAGGGACTTCGAACATGGCAAATACTTAGTGACAATAAAACATTCGGATATAGCATACAGTTCAAAGCATTTGTGTTCGGTTAAAAAAATGTAGCATGTATCTCCCCCAAGAGTTTGTAAAACAGTTAAAAGAGTAAAAGTGGGGCTATGAACTCACCTGTTGCAATGATTACGATGACAAAAGTGGGTACACTGAAATATAGCGTGAATCTCGAAAATGACCTATTATGGATGATATGATATGGAATGAGTTGCAATGTTATGTTATGCATGCATTTCGTATGTTATTTATACCATTTGCGAGTTTTTGGAAAAATAATAATTTTCGTCGAAAAATACTCTTTTGACGTCTTGACCAATCTTAAATCACTTTACAAGTATTTACGTCAAATTGTCATCCTACAATTGTTTTGTAATGATTTATAGTGAAATTTTAACTTTTCGTCGTAAAATAAAGTCGTTGGAAATTTCATGAAAGTGACAAAAATGGCTTTGAAAAACTAGTCGTAAAATGGTGTACGTCGCACGTTAGGAAACGAACTCGACGGTTTTGAAAAGTTTGTATCAAAATCTAGAAGTTTCAGTTCATGAGTTTTCGTCAAAGAGGTCTCGAACATAAAGATAATAAAGGTTAAAGATAGTGATTTTGTCCAAATGTTGTGTAAAAAGTGAGTTTCGGCAAAGTTTAAGCATCCGTAAATAATTTATTACAACTCCGCTATACAAACGGTTGGTCGTTTTGAAAAATATGCTTGGTGATCTCGATTTTATTAGAAGACAACTCGTTACAAAAAGTTCTACATCCTAGTTAAAAACAGCCTTCAACATGGTCGATTTAGTTACCGTAACACTTGTCTCGTAAAATAATATAGTTTTTCTGAAAATAATAGTTACGGCAATTTTATGAAAACGTGCATATCTTAGTCGTTTCAAATCCGTTTTCTACGTATTATACGTCCTTAGCTTCGTATCAAAGTATACTAATATATTTTTGATAAGTCGAAATAATTTGTAAAGCTTAAAGCTCGTTTTTGACTCGAATAAAACAAAAACACCTTGCTGAAATTTCAGAAAAATAAATATTTCGTCGTCAAACTTGAAAAATTCATAACTTCTTCGTTATAACTCCGTTTTAATCCGTTCAAGCGGCCACGGATTCGTTTTAAAGTATATTTTCTAAATATCAAGGCCAAAAATTCGTGCCTACTGTCGGATTTTCCAGAAAAACAAAATAAGGACAGAACACTTTTTATACTAGTCGAAAATAGTTTTTCTCGTACTAAACCTATTCCAATCCCTTCAAATCAACTCCAAAGCTAATCTAATCCTACCATACACCTTCTTAGGGTGTCATGGGTTCCTAGACATCATCAATACCAATATATAACAAGGGGATAATTATAGGATGACTTTATATATATAACTCTAAAAATCATGTAAAAATGGTATAAATAAACACAAGTCTTGCATGCTTGCACCAAAAATGAAGAGATAAATATGAAATGAAAGTGAAATATATAAAATGAAAGAAATATGCTTACAAGCTACTATGATGAGGTGCAAAGAACAAAGGTTTAACCTAAACACTCTAGGTTTTTATTTCAAAACCTTAATAAGAGTGTGATCTAGATTGTGCTTAACTTGATCTTGTAAAAATTTTGGGTTTCCTTGCACTCCTAATGGTGACCGGTTTTGAGAGGATGAAACCAAGAGAGAAGAAAAATCTTTATCAACTTTGAATTATGAGATGAATGAAATAATTGAAATAGCTTGAGTACATATCTTATTCAACACTAAAAATCTACCAACTTTAAGATACATCCCCCCCCTAGGCCGGTTTTGGGGGGATTGTGTCTAACATATGTTTTTTTTTTTTCTTTATATATTGTATAATTGCTAGAAAAATGTAAGTAAATGTGTAGTTAAGTAGAAATTGTAGTAACTTGTACATAGTTGTGATATTAGAGTAGTATGGATTAAAATAAGTTTTAGGGGATCAAAGTAAAGTATATAGTAGTTATAAAATAGTAAAAAATACATTCCTTGTAAAATTTGAGTGCTATAATAATTATCGTGTAGTTTTTAAGAAAAGTGTCGTAATAATATAAATTTAACGATTTATATACAAAATAAATTTAGAACACTAGGTAAACTCAAAATATAGTTTTTATCAACTAAATGTAAGTATAAAAATATCTCGGGATCATTTTTGGAAGTAACGGATTAAATTTTTAAAATAATAACTCACGCGATTAATGTGAAATGCAATGTCATGAATGAACTAATATGATGCAAATGATGCTAATGAAATGTAGACTAAACTTAGTCCATATGAAATGCTCGTGATGATATGATCATGAATTCGCCGCTAAACCTTTAAGGTTACGCGAATTTGGAACACGTAAACCTAGTTTACGATAAATGTTGAAATAGTGAAGCATGAATTGTTTTGAGAAATGTCCTGAAATTGCGAGTTGTCACATATAAAGAGCTTAAAGAAAATTTCCAAAAATCTGTAAAAATGACAAAAAGAAAGTAGACCAGCTGAAGTTTTCAAATCAACAAGTTTCACTGATTTAGGCTTAAAATTGAATCCAAGAAAAATCTTTCCATTTTGGCTCAAAACCTGATTTTTTGTTTTTGACTTTTAAAGAAAATGTGCAAGTTTGACTTTAGTGAACTTTACCACTGATTTTAAGTACTGAGATGGATGTTAATGATTGAAATGTAACCTCTGCAAGCTTTGTTTAAGACTTTTGAACACAAAACAAAAGGTTGGATTTCCAAAAATCCAACAGGTTAATTGTTTGAGACTTTTGAATTGAATTTTGACTTTTACATGTAGCAGGCACAAATTAAGACTTGAATGAGTGTACAATGACTTAAAAAAACATGAATTAACAGTAGGCAACCACTGACTAAGCCTTAAGGGCAGTTCTAACAGTTATACCAAACACACCTTAATACTACTGTTATGAACATTAAAAGTGACAAACACTTCTCAAATTTGAATCAATGACCAAACTACATGCACTTAACCTAATTACAACTTTTAAAACAGAAATGAACCAGTTTTAACTACAAATACTGAGTATGCAAAAAAAACTTAAAAATGACTTACAAAAGTCCTTTAGCCACTGTGGCTTGCACAAACACCCAATGAACCACTACCTATCAATTCCAACCCAACTAACTCATAACCAACTCAATCCACCTCTGCATCAACCCATTTCCATCTGCATTCCCATTTTCACCCAAATCAACTTTGTTTGACTTTCTGTTGACCAAGTACCAAATTGAATGCAATCTTAAAATTAAGCTTATACAAAGCTATCATAAGCTCATTTAAGCTTATTTAGACTGAGAGATAAGCATTGAGAAGCTCTTGAATGAGATTTTGAGAAGGAAAATTTCAACAGTGGGCAATAAGATCAAATGTAAACATGAACTAAAATTGGTGCTTGAATTAAATCTCAATACACTTTAACACTTAATTTTAATACATTTTAACCAAATAATACAAGTCTAATACTGAAATGACAACTTGATATAAAAAACGACATAAGAAAGAAAATAAAAAAACTAGAAGACTCCTCTCTTGCTTCCTTTCTCTGTCTTTTATAATCCAAAGCTCTTTTCTCTCACTTCTGAACATTTCCCAACAATCTAAGCCATTGGATGGCTTTGAAATGATCTCAACCGTTTAAATGGTGTTTTGGCGCCAAAATGGTTATCTGCCAAATGGGGGTTGAGTGAGGGGTTAGGGATGCAATAAATGCATATTTGGATGTTAGTTGTGGAGTGGGGAACAGGTTTGAGTGATTGGTGAGGAGGGGGGATGGGATATGGCTAGTTGCAGGTAAAGCAGTTGAGATGGTGGACTTTGGCGCCATGGGGTGTTGGTTTGACCTGATATATTAATAACAGGGGGGGTCACAAAACAGGTAAGGGTCCAAAATGGTTTAATGACAGGGGGCATAATAGGCTTAAGGTCCAAAAATGGTATAAGGCTTATAAAACACAAGGACTAGTTGTGCCATTTTCTGAAAATCAAGGACTATTCCTGCCAATTCATCAAAGTTACTTTAAGGGACCATTAATGACAAGTTTCAAAAGTACAGGGACCAAATCTGTCATTTTCTAATTTTCCAGGGACTAATTCTGCCAATTTTGAAACTTGGAGGACCATTCTTGTAATTTTCTCAAACTTTTGATATTTTTCACCAAAGGACTAAATTTGACAAGTTATGATTTTAAAAAAAACCTTTGGTGACTTTACTTTTGAAATTATGTGCTCAGGGACTGTTTTTGACAACTTTTGAAACTTGGGGGACTAAAACTGCAATTTTTGCAAATTTGATATGTTTTTCATCTGATTTTGATATTTTTGCTTTTAAAACACATAAAACACTGATTTGTGATATTTTGATCATTTTGATGTGTTTCTGAGTGTTTTCAGATGATTTTGCAGTTTATTTTGTACAAAAATGATGAGTATTTAGACACTCATCAATCCCCCACACTGAGATATTGCTAGTCCCTAGCAATGATTTGAGAAAACATAATGGATTTTAATCTCTTTACCAAAAGCCATTACTTTTGGAGTAGCCAAATGTTTCAGTTCAAGTAAGAACTATGGTACACCGATAACCATGTGATTTTGAGCAAACCACCAGCTTTCAACGGATTTGATTTTGTCTTTACCTGAAGCCGTACCCTTCGACTAGCCAACTCTTAGATAAATTATCAATATTATCTTTGGTGAGCTGATTAACAATTATGGTTTTTCCACTGCCTTTACCACAAGCCATAACCTTGCGGGCTAGCCAACTCTTCACTTTTTAAGACATGGTGAGTTGAGAACCATACAATTTTGGGCAAATTGCAAGCCATATAAACGGATTTGAGAAATCTTTACCAAGAGCCGTTTGGTCCTGGATTAGCCAACTTTTGTCTTACGACATGGCGGACTGATAACCAAGCTGAGTAAGTGTAAAACACTTACTCCAAAAAAATTTGGGCCAAAAACGGGGGAATTGGTATAATTATATGATAAAATTCGTGAGAATTCCCCCCCACACTTAGAAATGAATATTGCCCTCAATATTCAAAGTACCGGCTGTTATGCCGAAACAAAGAACGTAAAAGGGAAATATTACGGCCATTATTTGAAAGATTTTTTTTTTTTTTTTTTTTTTAAAAACATGTGGGGCAACCCCCCCACACTAGGGTGGTAGAAAATAGAAAGAAGTCAGAAATATGGGTGAAAACCCATATTGTGTGCTATTGTTTTTGATTACCGAGTCGCTAGCTTGACTCGACCCCGAATTAATTGGTTCATGGGGAAGCAAAGTGGAAGAGACAATCTCCATCGGACTTTCATTCAAGATGTTTGGATAAACATTTGAAGCACGTGAAAGTTCCACACCGACGAGATACAGAGAGACAGACCCGGCTCACAAATGATAAATGAAAATGCCGGGGTCAAAGATAGTGTCCTCACTCCCGAAGGAGTGAAGAAGAGAGGAAGTCACCTCATATGTGAGGAATGGGAGAAAGATGTTGATAACAATCAAGATCCATTCTTCATCCTCAAATGTTGACATATCGGGAGGAAGAGTGAAGGTAGTATCATCAATAAGCAAGCTCTTATGATAGAGTACACCTTCCTCCGAGCCAATATCATCCTCAAGATCAAAATAGAAATGATCATATTCCGGAGGAGATATGTCATGAGAGAGTTCACCGGAGAACTCTTCATGAAGAGAATCATTGGAAAAAGCCTCAAGTTCAGGAGATGTTTCGGGCTTGTCCAATGTAGAGTCACTATCCACAACGGGGATAGGAGATGAAGCTGGTTTAGCACAAAATGATTCGATCTTAGAAACGAGGAGATTTATATTGAACAATTGTTCACGAAGTACCTCATCCTTAATTTCAAGATCATCAGAATCTCTCACATCTTCTAAGCTAACTAGCTCAGAAGGTAGCTCCTCGACATAATCGATGTCTCCATAGGATAAAGAATCGTCAAACGAAGTACAATCGTTATCAGAATCGGAGAACATCTCGACATGATCATATGGAATGTCAAGAGGAGGAGAAGAATCATCATTAAGAGGCTCATCACACATATTACCGGAGATAACCTCGGACTCACTTGGGATTGGGACAAGGCTCTCAACACTAGACGATTCCATTTCTGGAATAGTGCTAAGAGGCTCGGCCCCCATTATGAGAGAGTCTTTGGAAGCAATTATAGGTAAGATAGGTGTGATAGCAATAGACTGAGGGAGTTGAGAAATAAGATCGTTCAATTGAGTAACACTCTCCTCGTCGTTCTCATAATATTCCTTCATTTGAATACTATCCTCATCATCATCGTCATCATATCTGATTCTTATATTCATCTGCTGAAGCTTACACACCATTCTTTTCATTTGCAGTTTCTTTCGAATGCATATTTCTTCAGAACTTTGAGGAAGATTACACTCCTCGTGATCATTGAAATGATGTGAAGGCTCGGAAGTCTGATGACTGATGGAATACTGTGGGGGTTGGAAATTGTCAAAACGGGAGAATTGGAATTTTGAAAATTTTGATTCATCGTTGACAGTCAAAAGTCATGAGGACCCCCGAATTCATCACGAATAAGCTGGGAAAATAACTTTCACAAAGTTCTGATTGTAACGGTTCGGCTCATAGACAAGCGGGACGTGGTGGACAATCAAAACCGAATGAGATCATTCCCAATATCGCATGAGTAGGATTCGTATTGGGGCTGTGGAGGTAGGTAGGAAAAATCGGGTGTGTCATTTGAAATGGGATGGGTTACGAACAAATTTGTCTCCGAAACTCACATTGGTACATCGCCGACAATTTCCACCGTTAAATGGACCTCCACACCAGGAACATGTCGAGAACCATGACATGAAGAATTAAACAGATAAGAGGGATAAGAGATGAAGAAGTAAACGGTTATAGAGGATAAGGAATGGAGAATTAAACAGTTAGAGGGTAGGGAAATGTAGAATCAAAAGATCGAGAGGGTAAAGATGGATATTTTTTTTTTTTTTTTTTTTAATAATTTTACAAAACTTTTTCAAAAGGATGGGATATGTGCAAGAATGGGTGCGAAAATGGCTAAACACACGCTAAAGCCTCCCCGGCCGGCGTAAATGATCGTCTTTGAAAAGCAAGTACCTTCCTTGCATTGTGAATGGCCGAGTAAGAAGCTTAAAACCGCTTAAAACACAAATACAATGAAGTCGAGAGAAATAGAATTCCCGGGTCGTTAAGTCCCACGGAGACTCAATGGTGTGCAAACACTTGATCAAACGATAGAATGATCACTAAGGATAGTGATCGGAAAGGATTTGGATTGAATATTACACTACTGAAAAAGGTTATAAAATAAAGCGACTTAAATACAAATAAAGAAAATTAAAAAGATAAAATCTATTAAATAAACGCTATCACTATAATTAAAATGATGTTTTTGTTTTTATGTTTTATAAATCTGAAATTAAAATCTCATTGACGTATGAATAAAACGTGAAATTTACACAATATTAACCTAAAAATATGAAAATGATATTTCATTCGGTTGGTCAGTCTATTACTATCAGAATTATACATTTCTATTCTATTTTTATTACTATTACATTTTGTCCTATTACTTTCATTACTTTACCCCCCCCCCCCTAATTTAAAATTATTTTTTGAACCTTTTCAGAATTTTTGTATTAAATACTATTTAAAATGTTTAAACTAGATAAAATCTGAAAAATACCAAACAAGCTAGGAAAAATCTGAAAAATTCAGGAAATGCTTAAAATAATATTAGGAATGTGAGAAAAATGGAAAAACAGGCCCTTATGTGGAGAAATATGCAACTGATGTGGAAATGCTTATTGAAATAAGCACTTAATAAGCCAAAAGCTCACCAAAAGCTACCAAACTGAAACACAAGCTGCAATAAGCTAATTTAACTAAAATGCAATGAGAATCAACAGGCTAAACCCTCTGAATCACAAGCTAGATCAGATTTGATTTTAAGAACTTATAAGCTAAAAGGCATTTAGGTACCCACTTTTGATACAAACACAAGCTTCAAATTATACTCAAAATGAAAATCACCAATTGGGACTTGGATAGGACCTGGGTGAGACCAAGTGTACCAAAAATCAGTCCATGGAAAGCTCTTTTGAGCTCTGCACAAAACTGCACAAAAGCTGAGAAAAGCTTCGATTACGGCGTGAAAGGGACTTAGGTCGGTTTGACAAGCTTATAAAGAGCTTAAAGAAAATTCCCAAAAATCTGTAAAAATGAAAAAAAGAAAGTAGACAATTTGAAGTTTTCAAATCAACAAGTTCCACTGATTTAGGCTTAAAATTGAATCCAAGAAAAATCTTTCCATTTTGGCTCAAAACGATTTTTGTTTTTGACTTTAAAGCAAATGTGCAAGTTTGACTTTAGTGAACTTTACCTTGATTTTAAAATCTGAGATGGATGTTAATGATTGAAATGTAACCTCTGCAAGCTTTGTTTAAGACTTTTGAACACAAAACAAAAGGTTGGATTTCCAAAAATCCAACAGGTTAATTGTTTGAGACTTTTGAATTGAATTTTGACTTTTACATGTAGCAGGCACAAATTAAGACTTGAATGAGTGTACATTGACTAAACAAACATGAATTAACAGTAGGCAACCACTGACTAAGCCTTAAGGGCAGTTCTATGATTATGCCAAACAACATATCTTCTTGTTGTGAAGATTAAAAGGGACAAACACTTCTCAAATTTGAATCAATGATCAAACTACATGCACTTAACCTAATTACAACTTTTAAAAGCGAAATGAACCAGTTTAACTACAAATCGAGTATGCAAAAAAACTTGAAAGTGACTTACAAAAGTCCTTTAGCCCTTGTGGCTTGCCTGAGCACCCATGAACCACTACTATCAATTCCACCCACTAACTCAAAACCAACTCAATCCACCTCTGCATCAACCCATTTCCATCTGCATTCCCATTTTCACCCAAATCAACTTTGTTTGACTTTACGACCAAGTACCAAATTGAATGCAATTTTAAACTTAAGCTTATAAAAAGCTATCATAAGCTCATTTAAGCTATTTAAGGCTGAAGATAAGCATTGAGAGCTCTTGAATGAGATTTTGAGAAGGAAAATTTCAACGATTGGGCAATAAGATCAAATGTAAACATGAACTAAAATTGGTGCTTGAATTAAATCTCAATACACTTTAACACTTAAGTTTAATACATTTTAACCAAATAATACAAGTCTATCTTGAAATGACAACTTGATATAAAAAACGACATAAGAAAGAAAATAAAAAAACTAGAAGACTCCTCTCTTGCTTCCTTTCTCTGTCTTTTATAATCCAAGCTCTTTTCTCACCATGAACATTTCCCAACAATCTAAGCCATTGGATGGCTTTGAAATGATCTCAACCGTTTAAATGGTGTTTTGGCAAAATGGTTATCACCAAATGGGGTTGAGTGAGGGTTAGGGATGCAATAAATGCATATTTGGATGTTAGTTGTGGAGTGGGGAACAGGTTTGAGTGATTGGTGAGGAGGGGGGATGGGATATGCCTAGTTGAGGTAAAAAGCAGTTGAGATGGTGGACTTTGGCGCCATGGGGTGTTGGTTTGACCTGATATATTAATAACAGTCACAAAACAGTAAGGTCAAAATGGTTTTAATTATGGCATATAGGCTTAAGGTCCAAAATGGTATAAGGCTTATAAAACACAAGGACTAGTTGTGCCATTTTACAAAATCAAGGACTATTCACTGCTCATCAAAAGTTACTTTAGGGACCATAATGACAAGTTTCAAAAGTCTGAGGACCAAATCTGTCATTTTCTAATTTTCAGGGGACTAGTTCGCCAATTTTGAAACTTGGAGGACCATTCTTGTAATTTTCTCAAACTTTTGATATTTTTCACCAAAGGACTAAATTTGACAAGTTATGATTTTAAAAGGACCTTTGGCGACTTTACTTTTGAATTAATGTGCTTTCAGGGTTGTTTTGACAACTTTTGAAACTTGGGGACTAAAACGCAATTTTGCAAATTTGATATGTTTTTCATCTGATTTTGATATTTTTGCTTTTAAAACACATAAAACACTGATTTGTGATATTTTGAACATTTTGATGTGTTTAGTGTTTTCGAGATGATTTTGCGGTTTATTTTGTACAAAAATGATGAGTATTTAGACAATGTTCACTCACAAAGATAATATTGATAATTTATCTAAGAGTTGGCTAGTCAGGAGCAAACTACGGTAAAGACAAATCAAATCCGTTGGAAGCCGGTGGTTTGCTCAAAATCACATGGTTATCGGTGTACCATGGTTCTTACTTGAACTAAAACATTTGGCTACTCGAGAAGTAATGGCTTTTGGTAAAGAGATGAAATCCATTAGTTTTTCTCAAAAGATTGCTAGGGACTAGCAATAGTTTAGTGTGGGGGATTGATGAGTGTGTAATACTCATCATTTTTTAGGTAATCTGAGCTGCAAGCGTTTAAAAATGCTTTCAATGCATCAAAATACGAAAATATATCTCAAAAGTGCATTTTATCGTTTGGATGCAAAATGTTTAAAATCGGATGAAAAAGCGAGCAAAGTTTGCATAATTGGCAGTTTCAGTCCCCCGACTTTCAGAAAATGGCAAAATCAGTCCCTAAGCACTTATTTTATAAGAAAAATCACCAAAGGTCCTTTTTAAATCATAAGTTGTCAAATTTAGTCCTTTGGTGAAAAGTTCCGAAAATTTTGAGAAATTAGGTTTTGATCCTGGATTTTAAAATGTTCATGTTTATCCTTGGAATTTCACAATTGGCAGATTTGGTCCCTTGGAATATTGGAGGTTGGCAAAACAAGCCCTTGGATTACTTTTTAGAAGTTACATATATGGTCCACTGGATTTTGAATGTGCACTTTTGGTCCTTAGATTGATAAATGGGTTTAATTTTAATCTAAGTCAAGTCTAATAAACACCCAATATCCCAAGCCCAATCCACCTTTTACCCGGTCCAATCCACAAATCCAACCCGTTTACAGAACCCGATACCACGTTTAAAATAATATTACCCAGCCCTTTCCTGTCTTCCGGACACCAGCTGTCGCAACCGACCACTAACACACCTCACTTTGTCCCTACTCCACACCTTGTCTCCCCTCCTCCTCACCTAACATACAAATCGCATTTAATGCACCTTGTCCCTGTCTAAGATATCAAAACCATTTTGGCCAAAACCAAATCAATGGCCAAGATCATTTTATTCATCCAAAGGTTGAGATTAATCTTTGGGATATATTGAAGAGAGAAGACACGGGAGTATAAAAATAAGGAAAGCAAGGGAGGAGTGGAGTGATTTTTAATTTTCACTAATGTCGTTTTTAGCTTAAAAGATTTAGTTAAGTGTAATATCTATAATGTTTTATTGTTTTGTATCAAACTCAGTTAAATTATCTATATAATCTACTTTAAGCGGTTTCAAGTTGATCTCAAATTCATATTTTGTGTCCCTTTGTTGAAAATTTCCGTTTCAAAATCTTTAATACAAGCTCTCATTAGCTTATTTTTATTAGCGAGGTTATAGTAATTCTTGTAGCTTGTTATAAGCTTGTACTCAAGTTTTAAGCCACATTGGACATTGGTAAACAAAAGTCAAAGCGGGCAAAAATGTGATGGAAATGGAAATGGGTGATGCAGAGGTAGATTTGGGGTGATTTAACAATGGGTTGGTTAGATTAGGCTAGTGGTCCTTGGGTTCCTTTGTTGGCAAGCCATTGGCTAGGGACATTTGTAAGTGTTTTCAACAATTCATAGCATAGATGCTTTTTTGTGGTTACAAGTAGTTATAATGTCCCATTAAGGTGTATTTAGGTTGTCTCAACATAGTTTGATTATTGAAACTAGTTGGATTAATAGTTAGCTTATTTAAATTTGCTAATCAGTGTATAAAAGGTGTGTTTGGATCTGTACGATCTATCTGTCTCTTAGGTATATTAAATGGTTAGGCTTTGTAGATTCATGCTTGTTAAGCTCATTTGAGCTCATATCGATCTTAGTTTTGTGCACGCAAGCTCAAAAGTCAACATCTCATTAAATATGTCTCATTCATCCTTGTTGAGATTTTTGATAACCAATCTCTTGATTTGTGTTTGGAATTATTAAACTTGCTTGCTATGGTAGTTTCAGTTTAACATATTTCATCATAACTTGTCCATAAATTGGATTCAAAGTTCAATTTGGTCAAAGTTCATAAGTGTTGTCAAAGTCAAAAATATGGAAAATCTGTTTTGAGCCAAACTGGAAAGAATTTTCATGAGCTCATTTTTGAGCCACATTAAGTGAAACTTGGCATTATAAAAACTTCAGTTGGTCTACTTGCTTATTGTCATTTTGTGGATTTTATCAAATTTTTAAAAGCTTCAAATCGCTTGTCAACATGGTCCAAATGCCATTACACACTCGGATTAACCGAGTGTGCATGAATAATTGCAAACCTTGCACCAAGCTCATCAGAGCTCATCCAAGTCTGGTTTTTGGTTTGCTAGCACTTGCCCAGGTCTAGTATAGGTTCTCACTTTTAGTTTTCATTTTAAGCTTGTTGAGTAGCTTATTCTTGTCTTTGCAAAATAGACCCTCACCTTGTTTTAGCTTATAAGCTCAAATCATCAAATCTGATCAATAGGCCCTATAGAGGTTAAGGCTTGTTGTTATTAGTTGCATTTGGGTAATTGTAGCATAATATAGCTTCTGTATCAGTTTAGTGCTTATTTGTGGTTGTTGGCTTATTTCTAGTGCTTATTTCTAAGCACTTTGCACATCAGTTTCATAATCATTCATACAACCCCTGTTTTTTATATTTTTCCTAGATTCTAAATATTATTTTAGACTTGCCTTGAATTTTTCATATTTTTCCAAGCCTGTTTGCTATTTTTCTGCATTTAAATCAATTTTTAGCACTTTTTAAATAGCTTTTAATCCAATTAATTCAGAAAAGTCTCAAAAAAATAATTTTTCATTTTTCTCAGGTTAAGATAAATATAAAAAGCCAAAAAAATATTTTTCCAGATTCTTCTTAGTTAAATTTGTATTTTTAAGTAATTTAAATAGTTTTAAATAGTTTTTAATTCCTAGAAAATCCAAAAATAATCAGAAAAATACAAAAATAGTTTTGAAAATTCTATTTTGTTATTTTAGATTTTTCTAAGTCATAATTTTATTTTTCTAGCTTTATTTCCTAATTTCTTGTATTTTAGGCTATTATTAAATAGTTAAAATTAGTTTTTAATTAATAATAATTAGATAATTAGTTATAAAAATAATTTTCTTTTTCTAAAAATTTTCTTTTATCATTAGGTTTGTAAAAATATCTTTTTCACATTTTTAGGGTTAATATTGCTTTAGTTTCACATTTTTTTTTTATTTATGCGTCAGTAGTTTTTAATTCATTTTTATAAAAACATAAAACCAAAAACATCATTTTAAATATAGTGATAGCGTTTATTTAATATTTTTTATCTTTTTAATTTCCTTTAATTTGCATTTAAGCCGTTGTATTTTGTTGGTTTTTCTGTAGTTATAATCATTATCAAATCCCTTTTTCGTTCAAATTTCTCGATCACTTTACGTTTGGTAATCCATTGCATAGCTTCATTGGGACATAACGACGGGAAGCCCTATACTCCCGGATCTTCATTGAGTTCGTGGTTGAACCGTTTTAAGTTTCTTCAGTCGGCCATTCACAAGTGGTCAACTGCGTTGAAAACTTGACGGTTTGGCGCGGATCAATGGGTTATGAGGTGTCATAAGTGCTTCAATTGTATGATGGTTTAGTGACTCAATGCGTGAATAACGTGTAACTCGACGTGTTAGTGGTGAAACAAAGGAGTGAAAGCGACTTCGCCCTACTTAAAGATTTATCTCGGCATTCGACGTTATCGGTGATGAATCAGCTAATATTAAAATTGTGATAAGGAATGACAAAGCATTCTCCACATTGGAGTAGGAGGAAATGATAATGGGATGGGTATTTAAAGGCATCTATGTGACAATCGATTTGAAATGAAAGTACATAACTCGAAAAATGTACGTATAAACCGCATGTAAAGTGAACATGCACTTATGATGAAATGATAAGATGCTATAATGATGTAGTTATAGTCTAGGGTCAATGATACAACCTAGTTCTCTATAAGCAGCTCGATGCCAATCTGTCACACCCCCCAAATTACTGTTTTCGGAATGGAATTCTGGGGATTGACTGTCATAGCATCATAGTGAGATATATTGAACGACCTAAAGTGTTGTTTGGAAAATACATCGTTTGATTTAATAAAATAATCAGAGTTTACAAAGTGTAGGTCCCAAATGAAATTAACTTGTGCGGAAATAAGTTTGTTACAATCCAAACGATGTTTTAAAATGTATAAATCCCATGTGTGGCGTCGTCGTCCACGACTCTATGATATGTCCATATGGATGTCATGAAGTGAATGCCTTAGATACCCGAGATAAAACATGCTAAAAGTGTCAACACAAAGGTTGAGTGAGTTCATAGAGTTTGAGTTGAAATGTAAAGCCTTTCAAAATCGTTTATGCAGCAAAGGCATGGTAAATCCACTCAGTTCAAGTTCATGCCCATACAAAACTTGCAAACTGTGTGTTTACAACCCATTGCCAAAATATGTATAGTTTATGTTCAAACACATGATGTCAAAGGAATTCACAATAGTAACTAACTCAACGTAGAACAATAACACCTAATCAATAGTACATGACTTAATGTATCGTGAGTCAAGCTGACATAGAACTTATCTGACGTAGAACTATAGCACATAATCAATAGTACATGACTTAATGTATCGGTAGTCAATGACATAGAACTTTATAAGATGTAGAACTATAGCACATAATCAATAGTACATGACCCAATGTTTCAAAGAGTCAACTGATTTAGAACTTTATATGACGTAGAACTATACCACTCAAACAAGAACAATTAATATAGTACAACATTCGGTTTTGAAACAATGGTGATCATGATAGAAGTTATCTTTAAAATCTAAAGTACTTGTGAAAAGTAGTTAAGCATGCATCTCCCCCAAAATAGTTCAAAACATATAAAAGTAGGGGCTACGAAACTCACTGTAATCCTTAAATGTTTAAAGTACTTATGAAAGTAAATGAAAATAGTTGAGCATGTATCTCCCCCAAAAATATTACAAAACAATTGAAAATGGGGCTATGAAAACTCACATGGACAATGATGCGATGGCAAAAGTGAGTACACCGAAATGTAGCGTGAATCTATAAACTTGACCTATTATGAATGATATGATACATAATAAGTTATGATGTAATGTTATGCATGCAATTCGGATGATATCTATACCACTTGTGAATTTGTGAACATAATATTTCTCGAATTCAGAAATAATCTTTTAACGTTTTGACCATTTTTAAATTACTCCATATGTAATTACATTGAAATGATATCCAACGATAATCATTTAGTGATTTATTATGAAATTATAACTTTTTAGTAAGTAAAATAATGTTGTTGAAATATTTTCATGAAAGTGACTAAACGGCCTCGAAAAGCTAGTCGTAAAATGGTGTACGTCGAGTGTTAAGAAACAAACTCAACGGTTTTGGGAAGCTTGTATCATTATCTCAAAGTTTTAGTGTTCAAGTTTTCGTCATAGAGGTTCCGATCATAGAGAAAAATATAGCTAAAGTATGGTACTTATGTCCCAAAATATAGTTTAAGGATGGTTTTCCGGCAAAGTTTAAGTGACCGTATCTTATTAGATTTACAACTCGCTTGACAAATGGTTTGACATTTTGAAAAATATGCTCGGCGAACTTACTTTTACTAGAAGACATCACTTTATAAAAAGTAATTCGTCATTGTTAAAAACGACCCTCAACATGGTCCTTGGTTTGCCGTAGTATGTGTTTAATAGAAAATATGTTAATTTTGCTAATAGAATAAAGTTACGGCAACTTTTTAAATGTGAATAACTTTGTCGTTATAAGTCCGTTTTCCACGTTCTTTATATCCACGGAATCGTGATAACATATACTAATATATTTTTGATAAGTCGACACATTTAACAACGCTTAAGACTCATTTTTGACTCGTAAAAAGTCGAGACAGCTTGCTGAATTTTCTGGAATTAATAGTTTTCGTCGTCAAACTTCAAAATTCATAACTTCTTCGTTATAGCTCCGTTTTAACCCGTTCAAGCGGCCACGTTTTCGTTTTAAAGTATATTTTCTGAATATCTAGCCCAAAATATTTTACAAACTTTCGGATTTTCCAGATTTTCAAAATAAGGACAGACCCTTAATTAGACTTGTCGAAATGAGTTTTTCACGCGCAAAACCTATTCTAACCAATTCAAAACAACTCCGAAGCTATTCTAATCCTACCATACACCTTCTTAGGGTGTCATGGGTTCCTAGACATCACCAAGAGTGATTTATAACAAGGAGTAATTATAGGATGACCAATATATATATATAACCCTTAAAATCAATGAAAAGTGGTATAAAACATCCATGAGACTTGCATGTTTTCTCAAATATGATGAAATGAATATAACAATGAATATGAAATATGATGATGAATATGGATTCTTACTAGTAACTTGATGAGGTTATGAGAACAAAGGATTCCTAATCACCCAAGGTTTTTATTGCAAAACCTTAATAAAGAGTGAGACTAGAGTGTTAAAACCTTGTCTTTAAAAATATTTGATGATCCCTCTTATGATCCTTGTGGTTGCCGGTTTGCAAGAGAGAAGAGGAAGAGAGGAAATGTTTGATATTTTGCTTTGGATAATGAAGTGAATGTGTTTTAGTATAATACATTATACTTGTAGATATTTATCAAATAAAAATGACTCATCCCCCCCCCCTTGTCGACACAAGTGGGTATTAGTCATCAAATACATTTTTAAATATGTATAAGTGTAATTGTATGTAAGTTAATTGAAGACATGTGGTAAATTGTATACACATTTGAGTATTTAGGGTAGCGTTAGATAAAAATAAATTTTAACGGGTCAAGATAAAATATATTGAGGTCCTTAAAATTATAAAAATACATTTCTTGCAAAATTTGAGTGAAATAATGATTATCATTGTAGTATTTAAGAAAAGCGTCATAATTATATAAATATAACAATTTATATACGAAATAAATTGAAAACATCGGGTAAATTAATAATATGATTTTTATAGTCTTAAAATGAGTATAAAAATATATGGATAGAATATTTTGAAAGTGTCGGATCAAATGTTCAAAATAATTAATTACGCGATAGCGTTTATTTAATAGGAAAATAAACGTTGAATGAAAAATGCAAAACCATGCATGAACTAATATGATGATAATGATGCCAATGAAATGTAGACTAAACCTAGTCTATATGGAGTGTCTTTGATGATATGTTCATGAATTCACAGCTAAACCATTACTGTTCACGTGAATTTAATACTTCGTAAACATAGTTTACGATAAATGATAAATGATGAAGCATGAGTAATGTTTTGAAATATGAAAATACGAGTTGTCTACGTGGTATCGTGCACGCTTACGTGCCCATACCTAAGCCATTCCAATGTTCTCTCATTCTTCTTGTAATCATCTCCTAACTCTAGGCATTTTTTATAGTACCGCTCATTTTTTCATAAGTATGCCTAAGTCCACGTTGTTTATCTCTCTCACTAAGTATCGGAATGGGAGCCATCCGATTGCATGCCTCTATATCTTTGTGCTTAAACCTAGGGTGTGTACGGGGCATTTGATAGACAAAATCTTCAACTCCATCGGAGAATGTGATTAGACCATCGATCATCCGTTCATTCAACCTAGTCATTCTCTTGAAGTTTGTTCCAACGATAACTTGGGTAAGTGTCACACCCTCGCCGGAGGCGGAAATACGAGGTGTAACGGAAGGGAACATAAGCACAAGATAATAGAACATACCAACGTTAAGATTAAAAAGAAATAATAATACTCCATTACAATACTAGTTTAGCCGTCATCGGCAAATATATTACAAAGTTTAGTTCCCAAAATATTGCGTTCTATTACATAATGATTTGTAGTGACAATTGAAAACTTCATTATGCAAGACTTGGTAGAAAAAGCTTACTAACGATCACCTGAAATGCATGAGAGAAAACGGGTCAACTATGAAAATAGTTGGTGAGTAAACACGTTTAGCAAAATAAGAAAATCTCGTAAGAAAGAGTCCAAGGTTTCGGTCATCTAAAATAGTCCACAAAGCAAAGGCATTGTGTATCCACTCAGTTCCAAGTTCCGCCCATACAAAACTTGCACCCTGTGTGTACACAACCCATTGCACAAAAATATAGTGCGTCAAGTAGTCAAGTGTAGCGGTCATAATAGTTCCCAAAGCAAAGGCATTGTATATCCACTCGTTCAAGTTCGCCCATACAAAACTTGCAACCTGTGTGTACACAACCCATTGCACAAAATATAGCGTATCAAGTGGTCAAAATAGTTCACAATATAGTACCAAGTATATAACAATTCAGGATGCTCGAACATGGGAGACTTTGCCTTGCCAACAAGGGAGACTCCTTTGTCACTCGACCACCTAGGCGAGAATTATTGAGAACACTCCACCATTTAGGCGAGAATTATTGTGAACACTCCACCGACAAGGCGAGAATTATGGTGAACACTCCACCCAGAAAGCGAGAATTATTGTGAACACTCCCCCGACAAGGCGAGAATTATAGTGATGCTCCGAACAAGGGAGACTTTATAGTGATGCTCCGAACATAGGAGACTTTAGGACAAGGTCATAACACGTACGATTCAATAAGTTCAAATAAGTCATAATTTCGTAATTAAGTTCAAGGATTTGATTCGAATTCACAAGTTCTAGTCAAAAGAGTTCACAATTGAAAGGATCAATTTAATTCAAGTATGGTTCATGCCTTCAGCCCCAAAAATATAGTAAAACGGTAAAAGGGGATGTGATTACTCACTAGCATAAAATGTTCAATAAGTTCATAAAACATAGATAGTTTAATTCAAGTATAATTGATGCATTCCACCCCAAAACAATTTAAAGCATTTAAAAAGGGGGTCCGTGAATACTCACTTGATGAAGCAGATGTGACGACAAAAGTGGTTACACGAAATGTAGCGTGAGTCTCGAACCTGACCTATTATGAATGATATGATATGAAATAAGTCATGATGTAATGTTATGCCGCATTCGGATGATATTTATACCATTTGTGAGTTTTGAAAATAATACTTATCGTCGAAAAATACTCGTTTGATGTCTTGACCATTCTTAAATTACTTTACAAGTATTTACGTCAAAATGTCATCCTACAATGGTTTTATAATGATTCATAGTGAAATTATCACTTTTCGTTAAATAAAACAATGTCGTCGGAAAATTTCATGAAATTGACAAAAATAGCTTTGAAAAACTAGTCGTAAAATGGTGTACGTCGATCGTTAGAGAACGAACTCGACGGTTTTGGAAAGTTTGTATCGAAATCTAGATGTTTCAGTTCAGGAGTTTTCGTCATAAAGGTCTCGAACATAAAGATAATAGAGGTTAAATATGGTGATTTTAGTTACCGTAACACTTATTTCGTAAAAATAATATAGTTTTTCTAAAAATAATAGTTACGGCAAGTTTATGCGATGTATATCTTAGTGGTTTCAAATCCGTTTTCTCATTATTATATGTCCTTAGCTTCGTATCAAAGTATACTAATATATTTTTGACAAGTCGAAATAATTTATGAAGCTTAAGGCTCGTTTTTTACTCGAATAGAGTAAAAATAGTATGCTGAAATTTTCAGAAAATATATATATCGTCGTCAAACTTGAAAAATTCATAACTTCTTCGTTATAACTCCGTTTTAATCCGTTCAAGCCGCCACGGATTCGTTTTAAAGTATATTTTCTAAATATCAAGGCCAAAAATTCGTGCCTACTGTTGGATTTTCCAGAAAATCAAAATAAGGACAGACCACTTTATATACTTGTCGAAAATAGTTTTTCTCGTACTAAACCTATTCTAATCCCTTCAAATCAACTCCAAAACTAATCTAATCCTACCATACACCTTCTTAGGGTGTCATGGGTTCCTAATCATCATCAAGACCAAAATATAACAAGGGAATAATTATAGGATGACTTTATATATATAAACTCTAAAATCAATGTAAAATGGTATAAATAAACACAAGTCTTGCATGTTTTTGCTCAAAAATGATGAGATGAGTATGAAATGAATATGTAAGATGAAAAATAAATATGAGATGCTTACAAGTTAATATGATGAGGTGCAAGGAACAAGGGTTAACCTAAACACCCTAGGTTTTTATTTCAAAACCTAAACAAGAGTGTATACTAGATTGTTTACCACTTGATTTCTAAAATTTTGATGAACTTCTTCTACCCTCTTTGTGTTGGCAGGTTTGGAGAGGAAAGGAAACAAAAGAGAAAAACAATCTTGACTATCTTGAATAATTGAGAATGAGTGAAGTGAAGTAAAAGTAAGATTGAGTGTAGACTTATATGTAAGAAATATTACCAACTCATTAATGAGTTACCCTCATTTTGACGCCAAGGGTGATGTATTTACAATACATATATATTTTTTTTTTCTTTTAATTGTGTAAGTAAAATGACATAAGTAAATGTAACTTGTAGAATTGTATGTACATTAATGTATTTAAGGTAGTTTTAGGTAAAAGAGATTTTTAGTAGATTATAATAAAGTATAATGATATTATAAAAGTTGTAAAAATACATTCCTTGTGAAATTTGAGTGATAAAATAATTATCGAGCAATTTTTAAGAAAAGCGTCGTAATAATATAACTTTAACGATTTATATACCAAATAAATTCAAAACACTAGGTAAAGTCAAAATATAGTTTATATAACTAAATGTAAGTATAAAAATATATCGGGATCATTTTGAAAGTAACGGATTAAATATTCAAAATAATAACTCACGCGATAACGTTTATTAAATATAAAAATTACGCGTTAAATGTGAAATGAAATGCCATGAATGAATTAATATGATGCATATTTAATTTAAGAAATGACCGGAAATTTGAGAATTGTGACATTCTTCCCATGTCAACGGAATCATGTCCTCATGATTCGATTAACGATACTATGGTCCGAACCTCGACAAGAGTTCTAAAAGTTCATGCTCGTACGAACAGTCTAAATGATCATATCAATATCCATGCGTACAGGTTCCCCATTCAACTAAGTACGTGCCCGTGACTAGATTTGATAGGGTAAACTTACCCAATATCGAACGTAGCTCTCAAAAGACCTTTAGGTTGTCGATTATAATCTAATCTCACAACTCATCAAACAAGAACTGTCATGAGATTAAACTAAACCGACTTGAGTAAACTTGTCTCTTAGCTTGATTTTTGCAACTCATCAAACAAGAACTGTCACTAGATCAAGCTAGGAAACAAGTTGTTAGAAAGATAGGATTCCAAATCCTTGAATGAAGTCTTTTGAAAGATTCGCTCGATATTCGATTTGCTTACACAATCAAATTCAATCAACAAAATATATAACAACTAAGATTGATATCAATAGGTCTCAAATTAATCAAGGTCGTGAACGTGGTAAAGATTGGAAGGAAGTTACGTACTCAAAATCATGTCGTCGCAGAAAATAAGGTAGTTGTTCGAAAGAATGTACCCGTTAAGCGTTGCGGGCTTCCTCGGTACCCAGATAGAATGCTCGACCACGTGCGGGAGGAATTTCAATGTTCGGTTCTGGTGGACCTTCTATTGCCAATGCCAGGTTTGGACGATTACCTCCTTGATTGGGAGTTCTTTTCAGCTTTGGACAGGTATTGCGAAGGTGATCTAAACTTCCACCCTCGTAACATGCTTTTCTCGTCCTTGATTCCCGATTCTGTTTGAGCAATTTCGCGGAAGTGGCCCTCGTCCACATTTGTTGCACCTTGGCTGTCTCCTAAGTGATGATAATTACATCGAGTGCACAAAGGATGTGGACCAGTATATCCTTTGCGCTCCTGGGTGGTCGCCCATAGTTACGGGTTATTATTTGCCTCTTGTTTTGCGATTCGGTCTCGGTTTCCCGGTGATCCTCCTGTCGCTTCGTCCATTGTCGTTTGCTTTTGCTAGTTCTCGGACTGATCACATCATTTGTTAGCGATCGCCATACCACTGGCCGGCTTGCGAGTGGTTGGTTTGATGAGGTGACGTCCCTCCTAATTTCTGGTATCAATCCCCATATATATCGGTCAATCAACTTCTCCACAGTGGAAACCATGTGAGGAACCATCCTAGTTAACTCGTGAAACCGGATCGTGTACTTGTCGATCTCTACTCCAACCATCAAATGATTCCAAAATTCTTCTTCCGGTTTCGCACTTCATCTTTCAGCGTACTCATCATTAGTAGTTTCTTAAATGCTTCCCAAGATAACGCATTTGCTGCCCTCTTCCTCTAATGCGGTTGATTGTTCCACCGTGTCAAGGCTCGACCCGTAGTAGACCAACAGAGAACTCAACCTTGTTTCCTTCAGCACATTTCGTGATACTAAGTTTCGACTCAACATTCTCGAACCATGTTAGCAGTCCAATGGCACCCTCGGTACCATGAAATTCCATTGGCTTGCATGTCATGAAAGTTTTGTAGCTGCATCCTTGACCAGCGTTTGAAGTACCTTCTCCGTTGTTGGTTCGTCTAGCATCGAGATGTGTTAAAATTTGGGTGAGTAGATCCGCTATTCCAGCAGCATTGTTTTCACGGATTGTCATTGTTGTTTGGGTTGCCGTTGTTGTTACCTCCTGAGCGTGTGTTTCTTGCGGCCATGATCCTCTGAGGACCAAAACATCGGGTTGAGCAAGCGACATTCGAACGAAGTCGATGAGGTGCGAACGGTGGTAATGTGTTATAGTGATCGAAATATGGCAGGATCGGGGACATGCTATGTCTAACAAGTCGAAAGATGGAAAGAGAAGATATGAACGAGGTGCGGTAATGTAGCGTGAGCGTAAAAACATACCATGCATACCCACCCGACCAATGCAACTTGGTGACCGGACTCAAAAGACTGACTAAACATGATTTAAAACTACCACTCTTATCATTGCATGGTTCTTCATAAATTAGACATAGTGGATCAGGCTATGTATAATTTATGAGTAACAATGCTCCAACGATAGACTAGATGACTCGGATGATGTTCAATGTTTAATAAAATAAAATAATTTTTTTTTTTTTTTTTTTTTTTTGGTTATAGCTGTGATTTTTATTTTTGAAAAATCGGCATTCTCTATAACCTTTGGCTCTGATCAATAATCTGTCACACCTTAGGGATGAAATACGAGTGAGGAAGGGAACATAAGCACAAGATAATAGAACATACCAACTAAGATTAAAAGAAATAATAATACTCCATTACAATACTAGTTTAGCCGTCATCATGGAAATATATTACAAAGTTTAGTTCCCAAAATATTGCGTTCTATTACATAATGATTTGTAGTGACAATTGAAAACTTCATTATGCAAGACTTGGTAGAAAAAGCTTACTAACGATCACCCGAAATGCATGAGAGAAAAACGGGTCAACTATGAAAATAGTTGGTGAGTAAACACGTT
The DNA here is from genome assembly GCA_910596185.1 of Chrysanthemum makinoi. NCBI lineage: Eukaryota > Viridiplantae > Streptophyta > Magnoliopsida > Asterales > Asteraceae > Chrysanthemum > Chrysanthemum makinoi. The sequence continues at coordinate 211,195,221 of OU343223.1, read as the reverse complement.
TAGCAAAATAAGAAAATCTCGTAAGAAAGAGTCCAAGGTTTCGGTTAACAAAAAAAAAATAGTCCACAAAGCAAAGGCATTGTGTATCCACTCAGTTCAAGTTCCCCATACAAAACTTGCAACTTTGTGTACACAACCCATTGCACAAAATATAGCGCGTCAAGTAGTCAAGTGTAAGCGGTCATAATAGTTCCCAAAGCAAAGGCATTGTATATCCACTGGTTCAAGTTCCGCCCATACAAAACTTGCAACCGGTGTGTACACAACCCATTGCACAAAATATAGCGTATCAAGTGGTCAAAATAGTTCACAATATAGTACCAAGTATATAACAATTGTGGATGCTCCGAACATGGGAGACTTTGCCTTTGCTCCAACAAGGGAGACTCCTTTGTCACTCGACCACCTAGGCGAGAATTATTGAGAACACTCCACCATTTAGGCGAGAATTATTGTGAACACTCCACCGACAAGGCGAGAATTATGGTGAACACTCCACGACGCGAAATTATTGTGAACACTCCACCGACAAGGCGAGAATTATAGTGATGCTCCGAACAAGGGAGACTTTATAGTGATGCTCCGAACATAGGAGACTTTAGGACAAGGTCATAACACGTTCGATTCAATAAGTTCAAATAAGTCATAATTTCGTAATTAAGTTCAAGGATTTGATTCGAATTCACAAGTTCTAGTCAAAAGAGTTCACAATTGAAAGGATCAATTTAATTCAAGTATGGTTCATGCCTTCAGCCCCAAAAATATAGTAAAACGGTAAAAGGGGATGTGATTACTCACTAGCATAAAATGTTCAATAAGTTCATAAAACATAGATAGTTTAGTTCAAGTATAAATCATGCATTCCACCCCAAAACAATTTAAAGCATTTAAAAGGGGAGTCTGTGAATACTCACTTGATGAACAGATGTGACGACAAAAGTGGTTACACCGAAATGTAGCGTGAGTCTCGAAACTGACCTATTATGAATGATATGATATGCAATAAGTCATGATGTAATGTTATGCACGCCATTCGGATGATATTTATACCATTTGTGAGTTTTGAAAATAATACTTATCGTCGAAAAATACTCGTTTGATGTCTTGACCATTCTTAAATTACTTTACAAGTATTTACGTCAAAATGTCATCCTACAATGGTTTTATAATGATTTACGGTGAAATTATCACTTTTAGTATTAGTCAGAAAACAATGTCGTTAGGAAATTTCATGAAATTGACAAAAATAGCTTTGAAAAACTAATCGTAAAATGGTGTAGTCGATCGTTAGAGAACGAACTCGACGGTTTTGGAAAGTTTGTATCGATATCTAGAAGTTTAGATTCAGGAGTTTTCGTCATAAAGGTCTCGAACATAAAGATAATAGAGGTTAAATATGGTGATTTTAGTTACCGTAACACTTATTTCGTAAAAATAATATAGTTTTTCTAAAAAATAATAGTTACGCAAGTTTATGAGCGTGTATATCTTAGTCGTTTCAAATCCGTTTTCTACGTATTATATGTCCTTAGCTTCGTATCAAAGTATACTAATATATTTTTGACAAGTCGAAATAATTTATGAAGCTTAAGGCTCGTTTTTGACTGGAATAGAGTAAAAATAGTATGCTGAAATTTTCAGAAAATATATATATAATCGTCAAACTTGAAAAATTCATAACTTCTTCGTTATAACTCCGTTTTAATCCGTTCAAGCTGCCACGGATTCGTTTTAAAGTATATTTTCTAAATATCAAGGCCAAAAATTCGTGCCTACTGTTGGATTTTCCAGAAAATCAAAATAAGGACAGACCACTTTATATACTTGTCGAAAATAGTTTTCTCGTACTAAACCTATTCCAATCCCTTCAAATCAACTCCAAAACTAATCTAATCCTACCATACACCTTCTTAGGGTGTCATGGGTTCCTAATCATCATCAAGACCAAAATATAACAAGGGAATAATTATAGGATGACTTTATATATATAAACTCTAAAATCAATGTAAAAATGGTATAAATAAACACAAGTCTTGCATGTTTTTGCTCAAAAATGATGAGATGAGTATGAAATGAATATGTAAGATGAAAAATAAATATGAGATGCTTACAAGTTAATATGATGAGGTGCAAGGAACAAGGGTTAACCTAAACACCCTAGGTTTTTATTTCAAAACCTAAACAAGAGTGTATACTAGATTGTTTACCACTTGATTTGTAAAATTTTGATGAACTTCTTCTACCCTCTTTGTGTTGGGGTTTGGAGGAAAGAGAAACAAGAGAGAAAAACAATCTTGACTATCTTGAATAATTGAGAATGAGTGAAGTGAAGTAAAAGTAAGATTGAGTGTAGACTTATATGTAAGAAATATTACCAACTCATTAATGAGTTACCCTCATTTTGACGCCAAGGGTGATGTATTTACAATACATATATATTTTTTTTTTTTTTTTTCTTTTAATTGTGTAAGTAAAATGACATAAGTAAATGTAACTTGTAGAATTGTATGTACATTAATGTATTTAAGGTAGTTTTAGGTAAAAGAGATTTTTAGTAGGTTATAATAAAGTATAATGATATTATAAAAGTTGTAAAAATACATTCCTTGTGAAATTTGAGTGATAAAATAATTATCGAGCAATTTTTAAGAAAAGCGTCGTAATAATATAACTTTAACGATTTATATACCAAATAAATTCAAAACACTAGGTAAAGTCAAAATATAGTTTTTATAACTAAATGTAAGTATAAAAATATATCGGAATCATTTTTGAAAGTACGGTTAAATATTCAAAATAATAACTCACGCGATAACGTTTATTAAATATAAAAATTACGCGTTAAATGTGAAATGAAATGCCATGAATGAATTAATATGATGCATATTTAATTTAAGAAATGACCGGAAATTTGAGAATTGTGACAGTAAGACTTCCATCAATGAATTCACCTAAATCCTCTAGGACCATGAATTCAACCACATAGGCAAAACATCCAACAAACACATCCAAGTAAGAGACCGCGTCAACAACATTATCCCCTTTATAGGCTAATTCATCTACTTTTATTTTGTTATATAGGTTTCTGGAGATTAAGTTTAAAGGTAAGAATGAGTGCAAGTTAGCATCAAAACTTTCAAATCCAATCTTACAAGGGAATTGCATGTTAAAGGGGCCATCTTTCTCAATTCTACACCTAGGGTCAAAACATTGGGAGGGGTCTTCTTCCATTTCAAAAATAACTTCATCAATGACCTCCCCGTTGTCAAGTGCTTCACCATGATCAAATTCCTCATCGAATCGAGTCATAGAAAGGACTTTGTTGTTGCCAATTTATTTCATTAAGCCCTACGTGATTTCCAAAGTGGTGAACGGGTGAAGGGTTTTGTGGGTTTGCGTTCTCAATTTCGGGATTGGAAGGAGGATTAGGGAGGGTAGTGTGAAGAATCTTCACGAAAGACACGTATCATGGTGAGTGATAGGTTTCTGAACAAAGGTCACGAAGAAGGGGATAAACCGCAAGGAAGCTAAAATTAAAAACTTACTTGATAGGAATTAAGCAAGGAAACCTAAACGAGGTGGACTCCTAACTATCTATTCTATTCCCGCAATAAGCCAAACTTGATACGCTTACACAATAGCTGTCGTGGTCAAAGGAACTTCCTTTTCGTTGAGCAAGTTTTTCAACACCCTAGGCAGTGAACCTAATGGTTGTAGTGTAGTATTAGGGTAAGCCACGGAATTGATATCGTTCTCTAGGGGAATAGGAATGCTAGTGAGAAGTTACTACACTATGGTTGGGGTTGAGGAAGATTATTTTTTATCTTTTTATGTTTTTAGGAAATGGAAAGGTACTAATCTTCGGTTTGGATTTGCGGGTTGGTATTTCTACCGATTACTTCTACTTATCTAATTATCTAAACTAAGGTGTATGTAGTCTATGTCTATTGTTGTGTGCTCGTATGATAGTTAAAAATGTATTTGCTTAGGCTTTATTACTCCCTAGTTATCTCCTATTGATGGTTGAATTGTCACGTCCTTATTCTTAATCGCGTTGTGTTTCTAAGGTCGTAGGGTATGCGTTTATCCCTAACTCTTTGAAGCTACCAAAGGTTAATGACTACAAAATCTCTAGGATTTATAAACTTTAACTCTAAGGTATTCTTTGGATGTATAGCCTACAATTACCCTAGGTGATTATAAACTAAGGTTCAACAAAGATTAATCAAGCATTATTAGCACAACGAATGACCTATCGCAATACTAGGTCAATCACAATTAAGATAAGAAACAACCAATCAATATTCAATAACTAAGTTTCATATTACCTAAGCAAACACACAAGTAAATTAGCCTGACATGGGGAACATGCAAGCATACACACAATCAATTGAAGACATAATTAAATTAATGAAGTAAAACACTTATCTTGATGTAAGATAGGGTATGGAACCCTATAATATTGTACAAGACAAATTTGGTTGGTTTAGGTTTTACTCCAAAAGACTACACACGAAAACTAAAAATTCGGATTCTATATATAAGATACACACGCGACGCGGCACCCTTTAATTTGTGACACCGTCGGATCGCCGTTATTAGGGTTTCGTCTTGGCCACGTTAGTCTTGCGACGTCCCCTTCAGCCTCGGACGTCGCCTAGATCAAATCTAGGCTATCCGAGCTGGACGCCTAATCTTTAAACCCGCCGCCACTTGTAAATGAGCAATTTGGCTCTCGAGTCGTCACAAAACTTGTCCGACAAATTTCCGGTCAGAACCTGACACGCCACTTGTAAATCCCGACGCGCCCCTTTTGTTCCAAAGAAATGAGTGTCTCGATTCTTGACTTTGGCCATTTTCTTTGTATATTCGCTTTTTCTGAATAAGTGTCATTCCAGATTTTACCTTCAAGAGACCTAAAAGTGAAAATGAAGCGATATTAAGTAATAACGGATAAAAAGTAATCAAATAAGGCCTTAAACGACCCCTCAAAAGGTACATTTTAAAAACCTTATCAAATTCCTTTAACACATTTACATTCCTTTGATCATTTAGATAGTTTTCTTTTGTTTAAGAGTGATACCTTCTTTCAACGAAGTGATCACCTTCATTCCTCTCCTAGTGCAAGAGAAGAATACTTTGTATCAAGAAGATACTAAGTGTTGTAGTTATAGTAGTGTGCACTTGTAATACTTGTTACATACTTGTTGTATCTTGATCTACATCAAGTAGTCTTGAGTCCTGTTTTGATAGCTTGTGTGGATCATTGTGATCGTGTTGAGATCTTGGAGATCTCTTGTAATTTGTGTGATAGTGTGTTGATCAAGTGGATAAATCTAGATCATGGGGATCTAGTAGGTTGAGTGATTAACATGGATCATGTAGATCGTGAGTAAGATTTTTACTAGCTAGATTAGTACTCGACATTTAGCTTAGTGTCAGAAATTGTGATAAGAGACGTTGTACAATTTTCTCCGCCTGAAGGGAGTTTGTTGACATAGTGCTTAGAACTCTCGAATTAGGTACTCGGGGAGTGGAGTAGAGCGAAGAAGAGTTTCGTTACCGAACCACTATAAATCTCGTTGTCTCAGTTTGATCTTTCCATCTCTTACTCTTTACATTCATCATTTACTTTCAATATTTGAAGTGTGTTTATTGTAGTATTGTTAAGTAGGATTCATATTGTTGTGGTTTGATTTCACAAAGAATTGAATCGAAGTTTTTCACAAGTAAACTTTTAAAACTAAACCAAAATGCGTTGAAACTATTCACCCTCCCCCCCCCCTCTAGTTTGCCACTAATTTGAGTTTTAGGTACATGGGAAGCATTTGCTGGAAACAGATGCGTTTTAAGCTCGATTCGATGGAAAAACAAAAACAACGAAAAAATCATCAAGAGAATGCCTCGTAACGGCGTCACAGCGACAACGTGACATCGTCATCTGAGGGTGCTGACCATATACATGTTGGAGATGGTTTACCATGATGGCGTTAAGATCGATTTGTGGTAAGACTGGCCACAACTATGTCGGTTCAAAAATGAAACCCTAGAAGACGGCGAACTAACGGCGTCACAACCCAAAAACTATATATATTTTCACATTGTTTCATTATTGTGTGTGCAACTTTGGAGGAACTCTCACCACCGAACCCTAGAAATTTTTACAGTTTTTGTAGGCCTTTTTGGTCATTGAAGACCTCATTTATTATTGAGTTAAGTAATTTATTCAATCATTCAATGATGTCAATGTGTATTTGTTTGATTTGTTTATTTACGTCACCTAATTCTACTATGTTAGGCTAAACTAATTAGTATTTGCTTAGGATTGCATGAAACTTAGTTATTGATTGTTATGTTGTCGTCTCTTGTTTAATGGTATGTGCGTGTTAAGAATTGGAACGGCTAGGGAAAACTATACTAGCTTGAACGTCAACTAAAATGTGACTAGTTAATAACTTATTTCTTAGGTTGATTAATTTGAAGCGGGTATTTATTGATTAGGTTAGTTATTGGGTGAGCTTGATAAATCAGATAGGCTCCATTCACTTAGGCTAATCTATAGATGTGGGACTGACCATACCACAACCAGTAATTAGGAATACTCCACATTACATTAGACAAGAACGTGACAATTCAACAACACGATAGGATATAACTAGGGTAGTAGAGATTCTAGGTAAAAACATTTTTACTCTTATAAGAAGTTCACCACCACTTTACTTTTATTGTTATTTTTGTTTCTTCCATTTAGTTTAAGTAGTAGTTTAAAAACCAACCTCTTTCAAATACCCGAGATTTTACTTGCTTTTAAATAAAACTAAAAAAGAACAAAAATAATCTTCTCTCAAACTTTAAACTTAACCTGTCATACAATTCGAGCCTACCTCACTATTCCCTAGAGAATGATCAATCCTCAAGTATTGCCTATACTACGCTACAATGGTTATGTACTCAGCTTAGGAGGGTTGTAAAACTTTGGTATTACAAGAATTATGCATCACTAGTATTTCTAGTATTAGTGTTTGTTAAACTTGGTATTTTGGAATCTACAAAAGCCTTGGAGATTAGAGCAAATGCCTTGTTTATTGCAGCAACAAAAATTGTTTCATCTTTAGCGTTTTCTCCAATTAGGATAGGTTGTGGTTGCACATAGTTGTCATGGATGATGATGGTTGTTTTGGTGTGGTAACTGGTAGTGAAGGTATGGTGTGTGCAACAAGAGCTATAGGATCATGATCTTAGCAAGCTTCTCTTGCCTGATTTTATTTGCTTCTTCTTGGTTTTGTTTCAGAAACACATATAGTTGATCATAGTTCAAGTCATGCTAGTTCTTTGTTTGCTTCATAATCGTAACATGTCGTTTCCACTCTGGCTGTAGGTGATTCAAGAACTTTATGTTACTAACAATGTTCTTTAGAGTCAGCTTTTTCTGTCTAAGTCATTCATCAACTTAGCAACTCTGAGGTAGTAATACTCGATAGACTCTCCCGAAATAGATGTAAACTGATCAAATTCTGATAGAAGATGAGCTTCCTTCTTTTGAATTTCCACCTCGCCTTTGCATACTGCCTTTGAACCCTTAACCATATCTCATGGGCACTTTCACAACTATGCACGATCTCATAGACTCCGACTAGTAGTCCTAGTAGTAGCATGTGAATACCTTGATCATCAACTAGAACTTGTGCAACTTCATCTTCAGACAGTTCTTCTTCAGTTTGTAGTTGGATAAATGGAAGTATTGGGGATGCGGGTTACATCACCAGGGACTTCGATCTCCTTGAACGGGTATTAACTATTCAGAATTGACTTAACCAATAGTTTACCATTAGTGTTACTCTTAGCATAGCGGATGATACGAATCGACCACTGTATGTAACTATCTCGAGATAGGATGGGAGGACGGCTCAACCAACCAGCAGCAAAGATGTCTTGTTGAGTTTCCATTGATGGAGTGTGAAAAACTTGATTTCGGATATGTGAAATGATATTAGTGGGATAATTAAGTGAAAGTAAAGTTCTCGCTTATACTATTCTCGGTTTGACTAAAAAAGTTCTTGGTTTGATGTTTAAAGGTTCTCGATGCGGTTGTTCAAAGTTCTTGGTGTGATGAAGGTTATTGTTTCCAAGTAATGTAAGTTCTCAGTGTTGATGTCAAATTCTCAGTTGATATGTTAATAGTTCTCAAAAGTTCTCGATTATTGATGCTCAATAGTTCTCGGTATGGACAAAGAGTTCTCGATAAGACCAAGTTCAAAGTTCTCAGTACCACATTGTCAGTTCCACGTCAGCAAGTAATGAGATGCAAAAGTTCTCGGTTAGATGATGTGTACCAAAAAATTTCTAAAATCTATCACAAAATTTTCCAAACCGAATATTTCTTTGATGAAAAATTCTAAGTTGAAAACTTTTAACTATTGAATACTTTTGTTACCGAATAAAATAATAAAACCGAAAACTTGCTGCCAACAAAATTTCTAAGCTACCGAGAAATTTTAAACTACTGAATACTTTTAACTATCGAAAACTTATATATTTTTCTAAATTCTCGGGATGTATAGAAAATTTTTAAATGTGCCGTATACTTTCTACTTAAACTAAATACTTTAAAAAAAAACATAACTTTTATCTAAAAATCACCCAAAACATCTTATCGAGTGTTTCTAAACCAAAAAAGATGTTATTAATATGACCTAAAATATCATAAAAACAACAACCTTAACAATTTTAACCGCTATATCTTAACTTTGATCTATAAGGTTCTCGGTATCACTTTTACTCACGAAAATGAATTAAAAGACTATCTAGATTACGTTTTGAGCTATGAAATCAACCCAATATCATCATATAGCTTTGATATCAATTTAGGATCTCATTTGGTATCAAGATTCACATTTAGATAGAGAGAGGAAGAGAGAGGTTTAGAGAGAGAAATGTAAAGAGCAAAAACCAAAATACATACTAGTGTATTCAAACTATGACAAACTCCCACACCCTCCCAAGAAGGTAAGAGGGGTATTTATACTTCCATACAAGGCCTTGTGTTGGGCCGTATGATAGATTGAGAATCGCTCTAAGCCCGTTAAAGGTTCTCGGTTTATCTAATAGACTATTTAGACTAGCATTTATCTTCCTATTACATGTTTATGTTTAGACTAACTATTACAAGGCTTGATGACTGAGAATGACCGCCACTTTCAATTCAATGCTAACATGTAAGAAGTGGCGTGATTTTGTACCGCTACCATTGTCGATCCTTACTTACGCGGCGCGCTCATTCCGCAAACATGAACCTTGAAACCCCTTTCCCGGCTTTTGTTGTTCTATACATGAAAAGCTTTCAGATAATAAAAAAAATTGTGCGTAAAAGCTTTCTCGTTGTTTAGAGTAAATTGCAAAAATCGTCCTTGTGGTTTGGCCAAATTGCACGTTTCGTCCTTATGGTTCATTAAGTGCAAAAATCGTCCTTATTTTCCACTGTTACGTGCACTATTGGTCCCCATCACTAACAAGCTAAGTGAGTTTAGTTAATAGTTACACGTTAGCCCTTTGGCTAATGGTCGCTTGTAACGCCTCGCTCCTTTAACCATTGCAGCCAAATCCTTTAACCTAACGGTCGTTTATAATTTAAAATTTTCGTCCGTTTTTATACGTTTTCATATGTTTTTATCTGTTTCATCCGTTTTCGCCGCTTTAGCACGCTTTTGTCCTGCTTTATCCGTTTTCTTACGTTTTGTCCGTTTTTCATATGTTTTATCCGCTTTTGTCCAGCTTTTCTTACGTTTTTGTCCTTTTTATTCGTTTTTGCTGTTTCATCCGCTTTTGTTACACTTTTGTCCGCTTTTCTTTGGTTTTATTCGTTTTTGTCAATTTTGTTCTGCTTTTTCTTACATTTGTCCGTTTCTTTCTTTTTTTTTTTCCGTTTTTCTAACATTTTTTTTCAAATTTTTTAATACGTCGAAATAACTTTTTTTCCAAAAAAAATCGGAATCTTTTTTTCATAAATTCTTTTTCCAATTATTTTTTTTCGGAATACTTTCTTTCCGAACATTTTTTCCAAATTCTTTTTCCGAAAAAAAAATTGGAAAAAAAATACAAAAAAAAATTTCAGAAAACTTTTATTTTAAAAAAAATATTTCAACATATTGAAAATTTTGAATAAAAAATTTTCAAAAAATTTTTTAAAAGGAAAATTGAAAATTTATTTTCAAATGTAAAAATAAATAAATAAATGAAGTTTTCTTTAAATTAAAAAAAGAATTTATTTTTTTGAATTTATTTCAATATGACGAAATAGGAAAAGACAAGAAAACGACGTAAAAAAAAAAAAAAAAAGGATGAAAACGTAAGAAAAACGGACAAAAACAGTTTAAAACGGACAACAACGGATAAAAACAGGCAAAGCGTAAGAAAAACGGATGAAAACAGACAAAAACGTAAGAAAAGCGGACAAAACATAAGAAAAACGGATAAAAACAGACAAAAACGGATGAAACGACAAAAACGTATCAAAACGGACGAAAACGGATAAAACGCATGAAACGATAAAACGGACGAAAATTTTAAATTATAATATGTCGTTAGGTTAAAGGACCGGCAATGCGAACGGTCCATAAAGGACGGGCGCTACAACGACCTTTAGCCAAAAGGGCTAACGTGTAACTATTAACGGAACTCACTTAACGCAGTTAGTGATGGGGGACCAAAAGTGCAAGTAATAGTGAAAAATCCGGACCATCTTTGCACTTAATGAACCAAGAACTAAACGTAACAATTGACTGACAAACCACAAAGACGATTTTCGCAATTTACTCCGTTTTTTAAATAATGAGAATGATAGTATCACTGCCTGATGACGTTTTTTATTTTACTTTTTATTTTTACCGGAAGTGATTAACTATATTAGTGAGATGGTATTAGATAAAAAGAAAATACTTGAAATTAATTAGCTTGAGTGTATCATCGAGATACATTGATTTTATGTGCGCTAAATGGAAACAACCGTGTACATGTCAATCCTTTATTTTTTGAGTTTTGATACTCACACCATTTTATTTGATAGTTATATAATTTTGTATAAATTATATAGCACATCGTGCAACACTGTAATGCACAGATTGATGTGACAGGATGAAAGTATAAAAAGTTATGGTGTAAATATTAACCCTCTTATTTTTTATTATATGAATGAAAAAAATTTACTTTAATATATTGTAAATTATTTAAAAAGGGAAACGTTACATGATTGATGATGATGAGAATGATATAATGGAAGACAATCAAAAACGCACGCTTATATACTAGGAAATA
>OU343223.1:211068911-211181411 GCA_910596185.1 Chrysanthemum makinoi | reverse complement strand
GACCAGTACTTGAGTTTTTAAATGGGTGTGGGGAATTGTTGTGTGGGTTTGTACATATCTCAAACTTTCCATCTTGCGGCAAGAGGAGTTTGGAAAGTTGGGTGGATGATGAATTGGTTTGTTTATGTGTTCTTGTTATGAATTGTATTTGTTTTTAGTTTGGCTGGGATGGTTTACTGATTGATCTTAATTTATCCTACACCTCGTGGTTGGCATTTTTAGTGGTGGTGTTGGTGGCTTTCCGCCGGTGAAGGTGGAGAAGTTAAAAGAAGAAAAAAAACGCAGCCGAATAAGCGAGCGAAAAATGGGATTTCTATAGGTGGTGTTGGGGATGTTATGGTGGTGTCTGGGAGGGTTAGGTGGAAATGAGGTTGGTGGTTTTGGTGGGTCGGGTTCTGAGTCGAGTCCGTTTGGAAAATACTGGTTATTTTAATTTGGTAAAGAACCGAGTTTGTACTAGTTTGTTTATGTTAGATTTTTTTGTTTTTGATGATGATAATGATTTTGGTAAAGAGGTGTGTTTTGGATTTCTTTTGTTTTTAATGATGATAATGAATCGGAGGGTATAATGATGAATGGGAAAAAATGGTGGTGGGTGGTGTTGATTTGAGATGAAGATGAACAAAGAAAGAAGATGAAGTGTGAAATGACGGGAATACCCTCATGTGGGTATCACATGAGATGACTTAATGAACGTTAGTGAGAATCGTTAGAAGGAGGGACCAACGACAGATAACGTTTGCCACTTAAGGACAAATGGCGTATTTTTTTTGGTCAAAGGACGAAAGGCTTCGGTCAACGCAAACCACAAAGACAAACGGTGTAATTTACTCTTTAATATAACTAGCAAGGAGCTAGAAAGGGAATTACAAATAGGAAGCTAACAATGGATTTTGGATTCAGTTAGTCCAAGAAATGTTCAACTTTCTATATCTATTTGAGAACCAAACATAAGAAAGATCAACTATACTATCGAAAATGTCTTGCTGGATAGGACGCTTGAGACTGTAAATGGAGTCATTACGAAACTTCCAAATAGACCAAGCTAACCCAAAATAGACCGTACAATATGCTTCGCGTGAGGATTTATTCGGAGATCTTCTACCCAAACGAAACTAGCATCAAATGAATTGATAACAGGAAACGAGAGATCCAACCATACACAGACTTTATGCCAAATCTCTGAAGTTACCGGGAAATTCCACAAAACATGATCTATGAGCTCCGGACTTTGGTTACAAATACGACATAGAAGAGAGTTTAATTCCATACATTTCTTGCTTAGATTCCAGCGTGTGGGAAGGCAATCACACAAAGCTCTCCAAATCATAATGTTGACATTTTTCGGGATATAACGAATCCATCTAGTAGGGGAATGAACATCCGGCAAAATGATATTATCAATATGAACACGAGTTTCTTTAATGGAAAAAGAATTGTTTCCTCCGATACTCCATTCCCAAACATCGAGTATCGATATCCGAGAATTATGCAAAAGGTCCGAAGAGCTTGGAGAGAGTGCAAAGAACCTCCTCAGAATCAAACTCGACCATGACCATGCCCATGAGCCATTAATCCATCGATCTCTAACAAAACATTTTGGATCAGTATCAAGATGAAACAACCGAGGAAAACGAGAAGTTAAAGAAGAATCACCAATCCAAATATCAAGCCATAATTTAATATTAACACCATTATTGAGTTTTCTTCTGAGATTGGAGTGAAGAATTATGCCTTTATCATGCAGAGCCTTAATAGAGTTAATAATCCTTGCCCACATAAAATTCTTTTGAAGGTTGCTGAAAGAAATTCCATCTGTTGAAGGGCCATGAATCGAAGAAACGACTTTCACCCAAAGAGCATTATGATTATGGACATATCTCCATCTCCATTTTTGGATGAGAGAAAGGTTTAAAGCTTGTAAACTTCCAATCCCAAGACCTCCATATTTCTTAGAGGCGAGAACAGATTTCCATTCAATCCAATGCATCTTTCTTTCATCTACAAGTAGACCCCAAAAGAATTTAGACCTCGTGACCTCAAGACTATTTGCAATGTTAACTGGCATAGGGAATGGAGATAGATAATATGTTCCCAAGGCTCCAAGAACCGAAGAAATGAGAGAAGTTCTACCACCTATCGAAAGCATAGAAGCTTTCCATTTAGATAAACGATTTTTGAACTTAGCTAAAATAGGATCCCAACCTTTAAGCCTAGACATGTTCATGCCTACCGGGAGCCCTAAGTATACAAAAGGCAAACATTGAGATTTGCATCCTGTTAACGTAGCTAAGTTCCTCACCTCGTCATAATTAACTCCTACGCCGTAAAGATTAGATTTATGCAAATTCAACTTGAGACCCGATACTCGGTGGAAGCATTGTAACAATTGGACCATACCTTGGATGTTAGAGCGAGACCACTTACCTAGAATAAGAACGTCATCTGCGAATAATAAGTGGGAGATTTAGAGAGAACCGATTCTAGCTCCATGGAAAAGACCCACATAAATGGCGTCTCTAATAGCCACATTAAGCCCTTCCATCACCAAAATGAAAAGAAATTGAGAAAGAGGATCTCCTTGTCATAACCCCCGATGAAGAGTAAATTCACGCAAGGGGCTTCCATTAACTAAAACAGAAGTTCTACCAGAAAGAAGGCAACCTCGGATACATGAAATCCAACGTTGGCCGAATCCCATAAATTACAATATTTGGAAGATGAAGTCCCAAGAAACCGAGTCGAAAGCTGTTGGAATCGCTCCCAACTCGTAAATGGAACGACATTGACGGGATTACATTTTCTATCTTTGTTAGCTTAAACACATGGGCTTGTTATGTCAATTTGCCATAGTTGTATGTGTTTAGGTATAAATACCCTCCTAGACTTTCCTAGGAGGACGAGTCTCTTAGTGTAATTTTCATCTTTTCTAATAATAAAACACATAGTTTCTCCCTTCTCTCTATACTTTCTCTCTCTAACATGATGAAGATGTTCTTCCATCTTCCTAAACCTCCCGATTCACCATATCAACCAAATAATCGGTCCTAAAATTGGTATCAAGAGCCCGGTCGGTTTATCATTGGTTGATTTTTGGTGTTTTTATTTTCTTGTCAAAGATCTTGTAAAATCTGTTTTTTAACAAAGTATAAACCTTTCACATATGTTTTTTTGTTTTTTAACAGATTTTTTACAAGTTACTTGTATTTTATGGTCAAAATTTGTTATGGGTTAACAAAAAAATGGTCATAAACTACTTTGTATCTATTTTGTTCACAAACAGTTTTATTCATTTTTTTTACTCGTATAATATTTTTGTACCATCTCGTGAATCGTTTTGGTGGTCAAATGGCCTGTTCTAGTGGTCAAACGAGTAATATGAAGAGTCTTTATGCAGTATTTTCTGGGCTTCTCAAGAGTGGTCGGAATCTTTGGTCGGAAAAGATAGCCGGAAAAAGTCAAAAAGGGTCAAAACCCTATTTCTACGCCTAAGGACTCCTCAACATATCATTTACGAGTAACTTGGAAAGTTACTCGTAAGAACCTTGCTTACGCGTAAGGTTTAACCTTACGAGTAACCTTACGATTAAAATCGTTTACGCATAAGAAACTTGGTTTACAACTAAATTTTTTACGCGTAAGTCATTTTTACGCGTAAGGTCTACGCATAAGACTCACTTTACGCCTAATGGTTTTGTTGCTTACGCGTAAGTACAAAAGATGAGATGAGGAAAATAGGAGTTACGCGTAAACTGAGTATGACCATGACCTCAAAACCAAGTATACCACGACTCATGAGACTTCAGCTTTACATCACAATTCTAACCAACACAATATTTCATACGGATGATGTCCAAATAAAATTTGTATCGCTGCCTCAAACAAATCCTAAACTATCCCAACACAAATCCAGTAACGACTCTATACACCATCCCATCTCACAAAAAAAATATTAAATATCCACGATTATCTACTAATGATCTCAGTTGGACTCCTTTTTTTTGTATCAATTAATCGTCATAAGACATAATCCAAAAGGATTCATATAACATCATCGATCATTGTTGAAGACATGCTTCATGATTAATATTCGAAACCAAAAGGAAGAGATAATAACATCCGTTATCATCTCTTCCAATCATTCGTTCAAAGACACTAAACAGAAACAAATTGACACTTTTTGAAACTTAAGGTTTTAATTGTATTTGCAAAGTCGGTCCTTCAAGGACTAACCAAATAAATATCCAAACAAATTTCCCGGTCATTCATCAGTTCCAAATTCACGTCTACAAAAGCAATCCCGCTGCATCGCGCGGGTTTCCACACTCGTATATACTAAAGATTGGGGAGGTTGCTACACTAACATGCCTAGCATTAATTGCTATCTATATCAACCTAGCAAAAATAGTCCCTAATGTTTAGTTATCATTGCAAACTAAGTCTTTTGTAGCATTAATTGCTATCTATATCAAATTGGCAAAAATAGTCACTAAGGTTTAGTTATCCTTGCAAACTAAGTCCTTTGTAGCATTAATTAGTATATTACTATCTATAGCAATTTGACAAAAACAGTCCCCAAGGTTTAGTTGTCCTTGCAAACTAAGTCTTTTGTAGCATTAATTAGTATGTATAGTCATTTAACGAAAATAGTCCCTAAGGGTTAATTGTCTTTGCAAAATAGGTCCTTCGAGGACTAACGAGTAACATAACAGGACCACAACACTTCCGCAGCAACGCGCGGGATCACCCACTCGTTAATACTAACATGCAAAGAGGGGTGATACATTTAGCTGATTGAAAGAAGTTAAATTCAAAAGATGAACGGTTATTTTAAAGGGTGCAAACAATTTATGCATGTCAGAATTATATTAAACACTAGCTTCATAGCCCGTTTAATGGACAATCTAATAACTATATGATTTAAGATCATTTGAGGACAAAAGATAATTTACATACTAAGGGATCAATCTCCACCATTCATTTTTATTTGATCTAACGGATGAGATTAATCACAATAATTTAAAAAACCCACTTTCATCATCTTTTTTCAAATATTAATAACTTTCAAACCATTAATCGTTAAGCGAAAATAAAAATATCATTGAGACGAGCATTTAATTATGTTTATATAGATAGGCACTTTGATATACTTTCGGAAAAAAAAATCGTATTTTTCACATTTTTTTAAAAAGTTTTTTTTCGTTTTTTTACGATACTGAAATTTGCATTAAAAAATAATATATGATTAAACACTAATTTGAATATCACATGTGATATTAGTGTAAAATCATATATGATATACATATCATATCACATGTGATATCACATATCATATACTCCGTATAATTTAACACTAATATCACATGTGATATTCAAATTAGTGTTTAATCATATATGATTTTTTTCATGCAAATTTCAAATAACGTAAAAAAGACGAAAAACGTGAAAAAACAATTTTTTTTCTTTTTTCGAAAGTATATCAAAGTGCCCGTCTATAGAAAGATAATTAAATGCTATTCGCGACGGTATAAATATTTTCACTTAACGATTAACGGTTTAAGAGATATTTAAATTATAAAAAATAGGTGAAATAATAAAATACTTTTAATCTCAGCCATTGATTTTTTTTAGATGGATGGTGGAGATGAGTCCCTTGATATATAAGAAAATTTTGGTATGTAAAATAACTCTCCTCTAACTATATAAAAGAAAAGCTTAAAAATATAGTTATGGAAATAGCTCGAAATGATAATAAGTCAATTCAATAAAGTAGACTCTCGTGGGACTTGTGGATATAAGAAATGTTGATAAAAACGACTTCCTATAAAAATAACTTGGGGGTGGCAGTCATGATTTCATGTCTCCCCCATGCCTCACCGCCCATCAATAATATCCTGTCATCTCATTTCATGCTTCACCATACTTTTTTAGTGGCAATCATAATTCCATGCTTCACCTAATTTTAGTTTTTATTTTTTATATTCATAATTATATTAATGGCTCTTTCTCCTCACCTTTTCCTTATGCTTCAACGGCATACAATGCCGAGAACACTCATGCCTCTTTCATGCCTAAGTGGTGGCGGCGATGTTCATTTGCGGCATGCCCCATACCGATCACCATACCGGAGCCACCCCCTTATGCTCAATTCTTAAAGTGCAAAAAAAGAAAAAGGTATTAAGAGACATATATATATATTGATTGAAGATGCATACAAAAATACATAAAAGTGAAACTTTATAGTATAATAATAGTGTGAATACATGATCCATATTTTTTTTCCATTTCTCATGGCACAATCTAGTAGATTTCTTTCATATTCATCTCCGGTGTTGTGAAACATTCACTATAAAGAGATGCACATTGTCATTTTTTTTTAACTTTTTTTTAACGGCTTGTTAGTTGTTAATGGTTCAAATCTAGCAGTGACATTCAATTGAACAGTATATTGACCCTGAGACCCGCCTTTTACTCCTTCATCGCCTGAAGGGGTAAAAGTCCCGGGTAGGACTCGAACTTGAGACCTCCCCTAACTAAACATCCCATCCCCAAGGCATCTTAAGAAAACCTTGGTGGCCAACTGAGCTAGCCCAGTCATCTACGGCTCCTTATACACACAGAACAAAATGGTGTGGCTGAAAGGAAAAACATAGCTCTTAAGGTAATGGTTAATGCCATGTTATCTTACTCAGGTTTGAGTGACGGGTTTTGGGGTGAAGCCATGTTAACGGCTTGCTATTTATTAAATAGGGTTCCTAATAAGAGGAACAAGATTACCCATATGAACTTTGATATAAAAAATGACCCAACTTGACATTTTTGAAGTTTGAGGTGTAGGGCGTTGTAGACTTCGGGACCCTAAAAGAAAAACTCTAGGTGAAAAGGGTATTGATTGCATCTTTATTGGATATGTTGAGCATTCCAAGGCATTATAGAACCTAATGACTCTATTTCTATTAACAAAATTATATAATCAAGAGATGCAATATTTGATGATAATTGTTTATCTTCAATACCTAGACCAAAGGATATTATACCAAATTCAGATGAATCTCAAAAGGATGATTATTCAAATGATGTACCAAGTGAGACACCCAAACCTCGTAAAAGTAAAAGAGCTAGGAAATCCAAATCATATGGTTCTGATTTTCATCTATATCTAGTTAAGGGATCAAGAGATCGAATTGAATCTCAATACTCTTACTGTTATAGTATAGAGGAGGATCCAAGAACCTATGATGAAGCTATGAAATTTCGAGATGTTGCTTTTTAGAAAAAAGCAATTAATGATGAGATTGGTTGCATTATGGAAAATAATACATGGGTCTTATCTGATTTACAGTTGCAAACCTTTATGTTGCAAATGGATCTTCAAAAGCAAGATGAAAGTCGATGGAACAATTGACAAGTTTAAGGCTCGATTGGTAACTAAGGCTTTAGACAAAAAGAAGGGATCGATTACTTCGATACCTATGCACTAGTTGCTCGTATCACTACTATAAGATTGTTGATAGCTTTGGTGGCTATTCACAATATGGTTATCCATCAAATGGATGTCAAAACAACATTTTTAAATGGTGATTTGGATGAAGAAGCTTATATGAAGCAACCACAAGGATTTGTCATGCCAGGAAATGAGCATAAGGTGTGTAAGTTAGTTAAGTCATTGTATAGGCTAAAACAAGCACCTAAGCAGTGGCACCAAAAGTTTTATGAGGTTGTGTTGTCAACTGGTTTTCTCCTAAATATAATTGACAAATGTGTATATAGCAAATTTGATGGATCCGGTAATGGTGTTTTCATTTGTCTATAGGTTGATGACATGTTGATTTTTGGCACTGACCAAAATCAAGTTGATAAAATTAAGAAGTTTTTGTCATCAAAGTTTTCCATGAAAGATATGGGAGAAGCGGATGTTATTCTTGGTATTAAGAGTAAACGTGAGAATAGAGGGATTGTAATTACACAATCTCACTAAATTGAGAAAATACTCAAGAAATTCAATTGTGAAGATTGTTCACCGGTAAGTATTCCCATGGATCCGATGGAGAAGCTTATGCCCAATACAGGTAAACATGTGGCTCAGCTCGATTACTCAAAAGCTATTGGTTTTTTTATGTATGCTATGACGAGCACTAGACTTGATATTGCTTTTGCAGTTGGTAGATTGAGTAAGTTTACTAGTAATCCTAGTAGACATCATCGGGATGCAATAACAAGGGTATTCAAGTACTTGAAATGTACTATGAATTATGGTTTATCATATGTAGGATATCATTCGGTGTTAAAAGGTTATTCAAATGCTAGTTGGATAAATCATGATGAAGATCCATCTTCTACTAGTGAATGGGTGTTCTTGCTTGGGGTTGCCATTTCATGGGCTTCCAACAAGCAGAATGGCTAAGAAACTTGATACATGAGATTCCAATATGGCGGAAACTGATAGCACTAATGTCTATCCATTGTGATAGTGTTGCCAGATTGGCTAGAGCTTATAGTCAAATATATAATGGCAAGTCTAAACACTTAGTTGTTAGACATAGTATGATTAGGGAGTTAATCATGAATGGTGTGATATCTATAGAGTTTGTTTGGTCCCAACATAAAATAGCGACCACTGACGAAGGGATTAGCTAGGGACTTGGTGATTAAGTATGTGATAGGGATGGGATTAAAGTCTATCTAAATCTACTAGCTATGAGATACCCAATTCCCTTCTAATACAATGTTAGAAGATGAATTCAATATGGAAAGCTCATAATTAGAGATTTGAGCACATGTGTTTATATTTCCAAGGTATGTGTTCGCACGCAAGTGATGGTTAGGTTGAAGAATATCTTCTTAATGGTTTTTTTTTTTTAAAACTGCAAATGCATGTGCAAGACTAAAAGGACCACCTATGTGAGCATGAAGTTTTTCCGCTTTAAGAAGCTTGGACTTGGCTTTCTATATGTTCATTAATAGATAAGGAAACATGGCTTGTAACAGTGTCAACTATAAACAGTAGTATCAAATGGGTATAGTATCTTCAGGTATTCAAATGGGTTGACGGGTTCGATCGTTACAACACCCCGATTCTCGAGTATTTGAAATGTGTATTATACTAAGATGAAAAATCAATCATAAGACATTTTCATTTATGCATTTGATTGTTTCGTTATGTTTGTTTTTTATGCTTATATATTCTTATATATTTTTTAGTAAATCAAGGATTACACTAAGATGGGGGTATGTTGGTGATTTAGTGTCATCAACTAGTTTAGGTAATTGTGATTTACTAGAGATCAGTGAAAAACATATTAAGATTGGACACGAGTTAGGAAGTGTGGAGTGCACACTCGTTGAGCTAATATGTTTTCGGCCAAACAAAGATGCAAGGGTCAAGGGGAGCCCTTTGCGGGTCCCGCTGGGTTGAGGGCCGCCCTCAGCGGGTTTGGGACAGCACCCCAAAACCTAAACAATAGGACTTAACAGTTTTTCCGACCAAAACCCAACCGACATGTTTGTTGGTGAAGGGTTGTGACCCTTCGATTTTAAGCGAAAGTAACTGCCATTAACTGTCACATTTGTCTATTATTAACAGACATATCTAGTCTCATTAGAACATACGAATTCACACAATCCTCTTTGTCTTGCTTCGTTCTCTTGTGCCTGGATAACGAAGTGTTCTTCCCAAATTATCCCGATAAGGATTTCGTGATACCCTAGCACCAATAGGGTCGAAATACTTTATACGAAAAGTGAACTTACACGATTCGTGAAGATATCCAAGATTATCATCACCCTAACCCTAGTTTCTAACAAATTGTACAAGTAATTTATGCATTAGGCATGTATTTAGGCGTAGATTGTAAACCTAAATACCATTACTCAAAGAATTATTTCAGAATTGTTGCTCTCGAGGCCACATTTTGACTCAGTTTCAGTCTCTGTCATTAAGACATCAGGAAGTTTATTTTCAGCCTTCGTATGACTACTGAATGAGTTGAATTCATAGATACTTCAAGTGTTAATGCATTCTCAAGAAGCCTCAATTTAACAAATCAATTACCTCATAGGCTAATGCGTTCCCAAACCTTATATTTAATCGTAATGAAATAACAATTCAGTACTTCAAGAAAACATTTTCCCAACTATATCCATAAAATAGTCTAGAGAGATCCTTTTCCCGTTCCATGAAAATTGAAGTAGTTCATAAGCAAATATGACCATGTGCGCTTATCACATTCTTTTATTTTATTATTATTTATTTATTTATTTTTGCGATGTGGACTTCATATGAAGAGAACCTGATAACGATCCTAAAAGTGCATTCATTCATTCATGTAGTAATAAATAATGTGACACAGTAAGTCACTAATAATTACTTAGATATTAGATGGTGTTAAACTTTAAAGGTTATGTATATATTAGATGGAGTTGAGCTATAATGAGAAAAAAATGCGATTATACCTACCAAGATGCACTACTACAAAAAAGGGCATAGAGCCCGGTTAAAAAGGTGCAAAGAGCCCGGTTTTGCATGAGGGCACAAAGGGGGAGGGACTTTATGCAAAAACAAATAGAGCCCGGTTTTGAAAACGGACTCTATTATATATTATAGAGCCAGGTTTTCTACCAAAGAACATGGCTCTATGTGAACAAAAAAAATTAAAAAAAAATAAAAATCCAACCATGAAATCCAATTCTTATTAGTAGGAAATGAATTTAGTACAGTTTTGCATACAGAGAATACGATAGCACTTCTCACAAAATTAGTAGGAAATACAGTTCTTTAAACATTCCGGAAGTACCACCTAGGATCGGAAGCAGTGCAAATAATAAACCCACCGCACAATCCTGCCACACAAAGCCATATCCACACCAATTGTCAAATAACCAGTAATGTCAAGTAATCTTCACTCATTGCTTTAAGAATAGAAGACATATACACTTTTCTACAAACCACCGGAGCGAATAAGAAAGGAAGTAGAGACTTACCTGTAAAATAAGGGTACCAACAGTGACTTGCCCGTAGAGAGTGCTAATACTATTCTTTTCCATCAAAAACTTCAAACCCTGAGGGAAATAACGCGCCTAAAAAGATTTCATTTCATTTTAAAGAACCGCCTAAGTTCTATAATATTTTGGTTGAGTAGTTAGTGGAATAGAGCCCGGTTTGGTTGTGAAAAACATGGCTCTAATGATTTTCAATACAAAGCCCGGTTTTGTTAAAGGGAACATGGCACTATACAACGAGAGCCCGATGTTTAAGCAAAAAACACGGCTCTAACGTTATCTAACATAGAGCCCGGTTTTGTAAGAAAAAACATGGCTTTATACTCTTCTTCACAACCTGGAATCCCTTTAGAGCCCGTGTTTCACTAAAACCGGGCTCTATTAAGGGGGCTCTATGTTCATTTTTGTAGTAGTGATGACTTCTTGCAAGCCTGTAATAGATGACTTCTTGCAAGCCTGCAATAGCCATTCACGGAGATATAAAATCATGAGTACCAATCACTTATAGTGTACCTTTCCACTCCATGGGGAAGCGATAATAAGCCAAATAAGTTTGCGCACTTTCAAAACAAAGTTACAATATACGATGGGTAAAGTTAAATGGGGCATAAGATACAATCATTTATAAAAGATAAAAAGTTGAAAAACTTCCATTGCGACATTACAAGACCATATAACCATTCAGTGCTTGCAAAACATTATAAGAAAACAGTTAAAGACCAAAAAAGCGAACAATGACAACATGATCAAGTTTTAGTTTTCCCAAAAGGATGTCACCTTTATCTCTTTTCGAATGTCGTTTGGAAGAGTACTTGTAATCCTCATGGAATACCTAAATGTAACGAACCAATCACAAGTGTCAAACTTTGTAACACACCATCGTTCAACTGAAACAAATGAACAAATAGCAATGACCAAGTTGCCCTTTACCTGTACATCATGAGCATTGTCTAATACTCGAGGTAGTAGCCGTGTGCAGGATTTTACTCGAAGTCTATAAATTAAACACTGAGTTAGTAACTGAAATACTTAAAAAGCAGTGGTACAATACTTATCGCCTTAATACAAATAAGATACAATTATGATTATGTTGTTAGCGGATAATTCTTATAGGCTTAGCCCAGTTATGATGGCCTGATTTGTATTGGCCCATGATGGCATGTATTGTATTTATATTACGTATCGTACTCAATGAATGATTAAGGAGATTATCAGTTTTACATGGTATCGAGCCAAACAAGATTCTGAAAAAAACCCTAACAGAAAACATCGACCCTCCCATTCCATCTTTTCTGCCGTCATAATGACAAACGGAGATATCCCTACACTACCTCCCACCCTAACCCTTGTAGAAAAACTATATGCCGTGAACAACATCAACAACGTAATTCCTGAAAAACTTGACATTGATGAGTTAAATTACTCAACTTGGTCTTACTTTTTCAAGATTCATTGCAACAATTTCGGTGTCCTAAAGCACATCGAAGGTGAAGCTACAACCTCTACATCCGCTCCACCCACAGAAGAATGGCTCACTGCCGATTCAATAGTGAAGTCATGGATAATTTTAACCCTAGCTCCCGCCCTACAAGGACGTCTAATCAAAGCCAACCCTCCCACGGCTAAAGCGGCTTGGGAACTCGTTGAGAAAATCTTTCTCGCCAACAAACGTACACGTACCGTTGCTTTAAAAGGTGAGTTACGTGTCATTGAGATGGGTGATCTTAGCGCCGATTCGTATTTTCAAAAGATCAAATCTATTGTTCCTCTACTTAATGATCTTGGTCCATCCATGTTGGATGATGATATTGTCACTTACGCCATTAACGGGCTAAGTGAAAAGTTTGCAAATCTCGCTACTATAATCGCTCACAAAGACCCATTCCCTAACCGACACTATGCGATCTATGGTAATCACCGAGGAGATGCGGCTCAACTCTCTTCCTCACACTGTTTCTACAAACATGTCTTCATCGCACCTCAAGTTCTCGAAGCCTAAACTTCCAATGCAAATCGTGGTCAAGAATCACGTACTACTCGTGACACTCGCACAACCTCACCTCAGGTATGTCGCAATTTTTCTCGTGGATTTTGTAGGTAGGGCAATGCATATCGATTCATCCATGATTCTAATCGGATGGAAAATACAAATAGCACACAAGTAATAGCAAGTCAGAATGCTGCCAATACTACCTCATGTACTCAACTTGGTATTAGGCTTAGTCAAACGCAACTCAACAATGGGCAACAAAGTCTTATGGCAATTTTACAAGCCCAACAACAACTTATTGCCCAACTTTCACAAGCCCAGTCAAACCAACAACAACATACCTCATTATTGGGCCTTAGGTCTGTTCTGCCTGGGTTTAGGCATGTGGGTTCTCAACAGCATGCTAATACTACTTTTGGGCTTGCGAATTTAAATCAGTCCACTCCGTCTATTTCACCCCAACAACAGGCTCTCTTCACACAAGCAGTGTATGGTTCTCAGGCTACTACACCGAGTCAGGGAACGCTTTTCCACAAGCTTTCAACACCATGACACTCCAAGAACCGACTAACGCTAACAATCTTAGTACTATATTTCTTGTATTTATCCATTTGTCTTTGTTGGTGATGGGAAATCTATTCCTGTTACCAACACGGGCCATAGCACTTTGACCCATCCTCACCAAACCCTTCACTTAAATAATGTTCTCATTACCCCTAATATAGCTAAAATTTTAATTTATGTTCGACAATTTGTTCGGGATAATAAATGTACCATTGAGTTTGATGGGTTCGGTTTTTCTATGAAGGACTACTGGACCCGCCAAATCCTCCTCCGATGTGATAGCACTGGGGATCTCTATCCTATCACCAACCCAACTTTACCCCAAAATTTTCTTGTCAGTCAACACACGTGGGCATCGGGACTTGGACACCGAAGTGACGGTTGCGCTCTCTTTTTCCAGTAATTTAATTTCTTGTAATAAGATTAAGTCTCCGTGCTATGTGATGCTTGTCACTTGGCAAGCACGCGGTGACTTCCTTTTCGATTTCACAAGATTGTTCGGTCTCCTTTTGATATTATTCATTCCGACTTATGGACTTCTCCACTTGCGAGTATTACAGGAATAAAATACTATGTTTTGTTTTTAGATCATTTTTCACATTATTTATGGGTGTATCCTCTACGTAAGAAGTCTGATATGTTGTCTAAATTTGTTCATTTTCGTGTATTTGTTAAGAACCAATTTAATTGTGATATAAAATCTTTGCAATGTGATCATGGGAGTGAATTTGACAACAATGCCCTACACCAATTATTTGCTTCTAACGGCATTACCATACGCTTCTCTTGTCCATGAACATCTCAACATAATGGTAAGTCTGAACGAATGATCTGTACCATTAATAACCTTATCCGAACCCTTTTATTTCAAGCCCACTTACCGCCCACATTTTGGGTTGAAGCTCTTCACATGGCGACCTATCTTTTGAATATCTTGCCTTCCACTGCCATAAACAATGAAATCCCTCACACTCGCCTGTATAAGACAACGCCAAACTATGCGGATCTCCGTGTTTTTGGTTGTCTTTGCTACCTTCACCTTGATACTCACAACAAGCTAGAACCTCGTGCCACGCCCTTCATCTTTCTTGGGTACCCAACGAATCATCGCGGGTATCGGTGCCTCGACCTAAACACAAACAAAATTATAATCTCACGTCATGTGACATTTGATGAAACCCAATTTCCCTACGGCTCCATGACACCTAACACCTCGCCCTCTTACACATTTCTTGACACATCTCCAAATATTATTCAACAACAATTATAACCAAGTCTTTTAATACACCCCCTTTACACCCCACTGCTCCGACTACACCTTTGCCTACCGAGAGCCCAATTTCTCATCCACCATGCCCACTGGCTTCGCCCAACCCTTAACCACACTAGAGTCCACTTCCACTATACAAGCCCAACATCAACATGTCACTACACCTGGCCAACACCATTCCCAAACTCAATAGACCACTTCATCTCCCATTTCAAATCAACCCACTCGTCCAACCCAACCACCAAACCCAAATCCCGCGTCGACTCACCCCATGGTCACTCGCTATCGTGTTGGTTCTAACCGTCCTACTCAACGTTTTACATTAAATGTGTCTACTATTTCTCCACTTCCCAAGTCTTACACCCATGCGTTTCAAGACCCTAATTGGCATAGTGCTATGATAGATGAACATAATGCATTAATTAAAAATAATACTTGGATTCTTGTGCCTTGACCACCGGACGCGAACATTGTTCGTTCTATGTGGCTTTTTTGGCACAAACATAATGCAGATGATAGCCTTAGTCGTTACAAGGCTAGACTTGTGGCCAATGGCAGTACACAGCTTACATGTATTGATGTAGATGAGACTTTCAGTCCGGTAGTTAAACCGACTACTATACGTACAGTTTTGAGTCTTGTTGTTTCTCGACATTGGCCTGTTCATCAGCTTGACGGCAAGAATGCTTTTCTGCATGGTTTTCTCTCTGAGACTATTTATATGCATCAGCCTCCTCGTTTTCGAGATCCTCGATATCCCGATCATGTTTGTCTTTTGCAGAGATCATTATACCCAGGCTCCTAGCGCATGGTTTCAGCGATTCACGGCTTATGCTACTCGTGTTAGTTTTCTTCATAGTCGGTGTGACTCGTCGCTATTTATTTAAGGGGTTGGATACCGCTTATTTATTGGTATACGTTGATGATATAGTTTTGACTGCATCTTCATCCACACTTTTACAGCAAGTTATTGATTCTTTACATGCAGAGTTCTCCATGACAGATCTTGGCCCTCTTAATTATTTTTTGGGCATTTCTGTGACACGTAATACTTCGGGGATGTTTTTGTCCCAAAAGAAGTTTGCTGCTAAGGTTCTTGAGCATGCTAATATGCTTAACTGCAACCCTTGTCGGACTCCAGTAGACACCGACACAAAACTTGGTTCAGATGGTGTTTCTGTAGCTGACCCCACTTTGTACCGTAGTCTTCCTGGTGCTCTACAGTATCTTACTTTTACATGACCGGATATTTCATATGCAGTTCAACAGGTTTGTCTTTTTATGCATGATCCTCGGGAGCCACATCTCTCTGCTCTCAAAAGGATATTACGTTATGTTCGGGGCACATTAGATTATGGATTACAGATTTATTCGCCATCGACATCTTCCTTGGTTGCATACTCAGACGCTAATTGGGCTGGTTGTCCGACTACTCGTCGGCCTACTTCAGGTTATTGTGTGTTTCTTGGCAACAATCTTCTCTCTTGGTCATCTAAGCGCCAGGTTACCCTTTCAAGGTCTAGTTCTGAAGATCAGTATATGGGTGTTGCCAACGCTGTTGCTGAGACTTGCTGGTTACGTAATTTATTACGTGAGCTGTACACCACTTTCGACTGCTACGATTGTTTATTGCGATAATGTGAGTGTTGTCTATCTCTCCTCCAATCCCGTGCAACACCAACGCACGAAGCATATAGAGATTGATATTCACTTTGTTCGTGATTTGGTTGCTGCTGATCATGTACGTGTTCTTCATGTTCCGTCCAGATATCAGTATGCGGACATTTTCACCAAAGGATTGCCCACTGCATTGTTTGATGAGTTTCGCTGTAGCTTGAGTGTTCGTTCTTCTCCCGCTCAAACTGCGGGGGGCTGTTAGCGGATAATTCTTATAGGCTTATCCCAGTTATGATGGCCTGATTTGTATTGGCCCATGATGGCATGTATTGTATTTATATTACGTATTGTACTCAATCAACGATTAAGGAGATTATCAGTTTTACGTATGTTACCTTTGAGGAAACAAACACCTTAATGGTTGGAAACTTTGATACCATATTCATGCATGGAGTAAACTAGAATGAGTTAGACTTGCATGAATTGTTATAGAAAATTACAAATTGCAGTGAGTTAGACTTGCATGAGTTATGATACGAAATTACAAATTGATATTCAAAGTAGAGAAATTTTGAAATGAATAAGTTGCAACGCAACAACACACAAATAGCCATCAAACACAATGTATAAACAACTAAACAACATTAATTTTGAGGGTTAAGTCCATCTTAACTACATAAAATAGAAAAATGATCAAATGTGAAATTGAAAATTGAAAGTTGAAAGTTGAAAGTAAAGATTAAATGTTAAAGTGAATTGTTGAATGTTTAATGTTTAAAAAAAGTCAAGCAATCAATGTAGAATGTAGTAATTGTAAGTCAAGTTATGCAGAAATTAAGTAAACGTTGAAAAGTTATCTTTGGCAAGTTGATTAGTATAATTAGCAACACAACTGGACAACTTATGAAACTTACAATTAACACGGATGACTTTATATGTACATTTTATAAGTTTAATGCGATCTTATTCTAATACAGTTTCTTATAAGCGGGTAAGTACGTATTTTTCGTTGATCGTAAAGAAAATAATTAGCAGCGATAATTTTATTGAAAACCATCGCTGCCGCTAGGTGCGGGTACTCGCCTAATATTTTACAATGTATAAACAACTAAACAACATTAATGCACAAACAAACTTCCAAAATTTTACAAATATAGGTAATAGGTTCATTTTATTAAAATTTTAACCGGTGTAACTTTCAAATTCGTTATATTATTACTGATTTGCTCACTTGCTACATGGTAAACCTCTAAACTATACTTATTTTAACATTTTTATTTTATTTTTATACTTATTTGTTAGGTTATTTGTAATCACCATTACAACTCCACTTCAAAACAAGTACACAAAATACATCATCTTCATCAAAATTCGATAACCACCATCTTCTCAGACACATTTTTTCGGCGAGCTCAATTTTCCAGCGAACATTATTATGTATACTACACACCACAAATCCACTAATTTTTATTTGTATGGAACGTCTAATTTTGAGGTCCGGTTTTATCAAATAATCGAAACCGTCCTACGATGCTCCCATCTCATATAAACTTTCTTGCACATCTGCCACTATGTTGGCACTCTGTTCACCAACAACCTACCATTCTGGTTACCCTCATCAATTTCCCCTTTTACCATTTAAGTTAACAGCATATACGATGCAAAAGATTCCTAGTTTATCATTTCTACTTACGTTTCAAAATAAGTGTTCATTTTTAATTTTTTAAGTTTTTCTTTTTCAACTTTTACATTAATTATTTTTGTGTATGTTATATAATACTTAGATGCAAAATATATGAATAGAATGAGTTTTAAATGTATTTTCATTAGTATATTTTTATTAAGTATTATATAACACAAATAAAAATATTAAACGTCAAAGTTGAAAAAAAAAATCAAACAGAACACTTCGTTTAAGACAGGAGGAGTACTTTTTATTTTCTATTGACAGGCCCAAAAAATAAAAAATCATCCAAAAATCCTGAAGTTTCAAAAGCACAATCAAAATTATCGAAGTAAAAAAAACTAGCCACTTAAATTTACTTAATCTCAACCATAACCCACAAAAACCCCAAATTTTAACCCACTAAAACTCATTCAATTGCAATGTATAAAAATGAGTCAACATGGTCAAAATACGAAGACTAATTATTCGAGTATTTATTATTTGTGTTTCCAGTAGAATGAAGTGGGCGGCGGCAAACGACGACGGCTACAACTTGGTGGTGGTCGGATTATTCCGAATGAAAACTATTCACTCATTAGTGATTTGATTTATGCAAGTTAATGGGTTTAATGAAAAATTAATGAAGATAATAATTGAGATATGGTGGAATTATTATTTGTGGTTCTAGTGGGTTTCATCCTTTTCGCTGTAGTTCACGGTTTGAGTTTTACTAACAAGATTGACTTTTGACTTTGACTATAAATATTTTTATTTGTGTAATATAATACTTGATAAAAACATATATGAATAAATTAGGTTTTAAATATATTTTCATTAGATTATAGACCCGCGGGTTTCGCGGGTGTCAATAAAAAACTGTACTAAAACTAAGATAAAGCAGCAGCAACAATAAAGGTGTGGTGCCAATATCGACCATGTTAAAATAGGAAGCAAGCATGCATAATTCTTAACTATAAACAGTCATTAGAAATTACAAATTACAAAAGCATTATATGAATGATTAAAACCCTCATCACAAAATCATCCAATAATGACAATAATCACACATATCTAAACTAAGTCAGAAGTCAAAAACATTATATGGATGATTAAATAGAGAAAATTTATCATGTGTGACTGACAAATTCTCCAACTAAATCAGTCCTTTGAACCTCTGTTACCTTGTCGGTTGGTAAAATTCCAACCATGAAAAATAACTTCCCAAGAATCCGAGCTACCATGGTTTTACCTGCAACATAAGTAAGTCGACATGAGATATGGCAATTTCAACCCCCAATTATATGTTCTAATTTCAATTTACATGGCTATCAATCATATCAGGTTCTACGCTATTGATAGTGGTTCAAATGTACAAAATTAGCTAAGAAGGAAACAAATGAGTCAAAAATAGTCCAGCGTGCATTCAAATTCTTAGTGACCTAAATCCATTTATCTGATGTTTTAGCTACTTACAAAATACAGTAAGTGGACAAACCCGAACCAAATTTTGAACATCATATAAGAAGTGCTCATTTCTTGAACCCATTTGACCCAATGGTCAACCTGCCCGCTTTGCCACCATGTATGAAGTTAAAATACAAATCATAATTTCACCCACCTCCCTAGGTGGTTCTTGGCGAACCAATGATATTTATTACAGCAAAAACTTCCGAGTGATGCACTATAGTAACAACTTTTTACTTTGTATACTACAATATTATGCACATGTCTCCCTAG
The DNA here is from genome assembly GCA_910596185.1 of Chrysanthemum makinoi. Taxonomy (NCBI): domain Eukaryota; kingdom Viridiplantae; phylum Streptophyta; class Magnoliopsida; order Asterales; family Asteraceae; genus Chrysanthemum; species Chrysanthemum makinoi. Next base: position 211,161,569 of record OU343223.1, on the reverse strand, counting down.
CTTCCATGTAGGCCAACCCATTCTCCCCTCAATTCGAGATAGCCATACTCACATGTTCCTGTATTGCCAAGGAAGACCATATGAGGCGGTCTTCGAGTTCCCACTTTCAAGCCAAGGGCCCTTTGCCTTTCATCTAGAAGCATCCCTTTAGCCCATTTTTGAAACTGTAACTTCAGCTCATTGAGGCCCACTAAATTTGACAAATCCTTGTCGACCAGACACGTACAAACATTACTCATTTACTCGTTGCCTTACCCTCCCAACCTAGAAATTATACCACCTCTAGTACCAAATTATGCGTCAGAAAAATGTAGAAGAAAAGGGAATGAATAATACATCATCTTTGGCACTACAGTTAGAGCTGGCAATTTCCGACACGGACCTGTTAACACGACACGACACGACCTGCTCTTAACAGGTTTCGTGTCGGGTCTTAACAGGTTTCGTGTCTTAACAGGTCCGAACCTGTTAAGACACGAATAAAATTAACAGGTTTCGTGTCTTAACAGGTCCGGACCTGTTAAGACACGTTAAGAGACCTGTTAAGAGGTTATATATATATGTTCAAAAATAAACCCTAAAACACTTTCTTCTTTTCTCATATTCTCTGGCGCCTCCAATCCTAAAACACTCTCCTCTTTTCTCATTTTCTCATATTAACAGGTATGTAATCTATTAACTCCATTAATCTATTAACTCCATTAATCGATCCACAAATCCACAATCCTATCTCAACATTAATCGATCCACAAACACTTTCCTCTTTTCTCAGATTCTCTGTCGCCTCCATATTCCATAACTCCATTCCTTGTTTCTTAATTGATCCACAAACTGGTATATAATCGATTTATTTTCCAAGTGGTATTGAAGTGTAGAATAGTTTATATGTACATATCAGGTTATGTTCTTTTTCTAATTATATTACTTGTTTCTTCTATATTGTAGATGGATCATGAGTGTGTTGAAATTGACCCGGAAAAAAATAGCTCAAAGAATGTTGATATGGAATCTGATGAGGTCCAATCTGTGGATATGGAAGGAGGAGTGAAGAGAAAACGGAAGGACCGATCTGCCATATGGAATTTCTTTGAAAAAGATAAGAACGCAATAAAAGGTGCCAAAAAAGTGAAATGTAAGTGCAACAAGTGTAATAGTATTTTCACATATGATAGTAGCCAAGGTACGGGTAATCTGTTGCGACACAAAGAAAGATGTTATGGTAAAGGTTGTCATGATGTTGGTCAAATGCTATTTAATAGTGACATGGCACTACGGTCATCTAGATTTAATCAAAAAACTTTTCGTGATTTGCTTGTGGCTGCTACTGTTAGGCATGAATTGCCTTTGTCGTTTGTTGATTATAAGGGTGTTAGAGATTTAATTACATACTTGCAACCTGATGCAAACGTCATTACTAGGAATACCGTAAAATCTGATTTGTTGAAAATGTTTAAGATAGAGAAGGAAAAAATTAGAACCATGCTTATGGAATCACCGGGGAAGTTGTGTTTAACTTCAGACTTATGGTCTTCTATTACTACCGATGGTTATTTAGCAATTACCGTGCATTTTATTGACAAAGATTGGGTTTTGCAAAAGAGAGTCTTATCATTTTCTTTCATGCCACCACCTCATTCGGGCATTGCTTTAAGTGCAAAAGTGTTTTCAATTTTAGAAGAGTGGGGCATAGAAAAGAAGATATTTTGTGTGACTTTAGATAATGCATCTTCTAATGACCGTTTTGTTGATCTATTAAGGGAACAATTAGATACAAAGTCGCCACTTATTTCTAGTGGTCAGTTTTTTCATATGAGATGTTGTGCACATATTTTAAACTTGATTATGCAAGAAGGGCTCAAGGAAATTGATCAAGCTGTTTGCAAGGTTAGAGAGAGTGTCAAGTATGTTAAAGGATCGCATTCACAAGTAAGGAAACAAAAGTTCTTGGATTGTCTTAAGTTGAAAGGTTTAAGTTCGAAAAGAGGGTTAAGGCAAGACGTTCCTACTAGGTGGAATTCTACTTTTATAATGCTTGATAGTGCCATTTATTACGAAAGTTTGAAATTCTAGCATTAGATGATTCTAATTATAAGAGTTGTCCAAGTGCTTTAGAGTGGGACACCATTGAAAGGATTTGTGTTTTCCTTGGAGTTTTTTATGATGTGACTAATGTTTTCTCAGGTACCAAATATCCTACTGCAAACTTGTACTATCCCCACGTGTTTATGGCTTATTTAACTTTGCATGATAGTATGAGTTTGGGAGATGAGTGTATGAAGGATATGGCAACATCTATGATGGAGAAATTTCAAAAGTTGATTTTAATCTCACTCTAGCCATAGCCGTGGTATTCGATCCAAGATACAAATTGCATTTTATTAAATGGAGTTATAAAAAGGTTTATGGTGAGAGCAACTACCAATTTCGTGAAGTTGATTAGTTATTGGATTCCACTTTTCAAGAATATGTAAATGTGCATGATGGTTCCTCTACAACCTCAAACTTTGCAAGTAGTTCAAATGCAAGAAAATTTGTTGAAAAAACAAGTGATGATACAAGACGTTTCTATGAAGTTAAATCAAAACTTTTGGTAATTTATTTGTTTGTTATATATTTTTATATATTGTCTTTGAATAATGATTGAATTACAACTTTTTAACTATTGTTTTATAGGATTTTGATGATTTTGAAAGCACAGAATTTGTAACTAACAAGAATTCGGAATTGAAATTGTATTTGGAGGAGCCAAGAATGGAAATGACAATGGAACTAGATGTGTTGGCTTTTTGGAGAGCCAATCAGTTTAGATATCCCATACTTGCGAGGATGGCTCGAGATGTTTTGACCATTCTAGTATCTACTGTCGCATCAGAGTCTACATTTAGTGCCAGCGGAAGAGTACTTGATCAACAACGAAGTTCACTTAGTAAAGATACTATCGAGGCTCTTATATGCACAAAAGATTGGTTATATGCAGATTCAAATGAAATTGATCTTGATCAGCTCACTGAAGATATAATGTTGCTTGATGTTAGTGTTGAATCGGATGCTTCAAACTCGGTCAACGTTTGAAGAGGGGATCCAAGAAGGAAGAACCCGAGAAAGAGTAATCCAAGAAGCGTTCTGTACAATAGAATGTTGCTTTGTACTGTAAAATATTATTAGAATTTGTAGTAAACCAGACCGTCGTACGTAAGACTTTCAAGATGTACCTGTAACTTATTAACCAGTCTGTTAACGCTTTGTTTTGGCTCACCTTTTGGGCATTAGATATGGAAAGTGCAGGTATTGTTTCGTTATGTATTTGGTATAAATTTAGTATTTTTGTTAACAGGCCCCTTAACAGGTTCGTGTCGTGTAACCTGTTAATGTTCGTATCGTGTTCGTGTTCGAAAAAAATGACACGATTTGTTATCGTGTCGTTTTCGTGTTCGACCTTAACAGGTTCGTGTCGTGTCGTGTCGTGTCGGATCTGTTATGCCAGCTCTAACTACAGTCAGAGTTATGCTCAAGCAATGTCTTCAAAGTTGAATTTTCCTCGGCCCTGAGTGGTTGCCATATAGAAAGATGCAATGGAGTCATTCCGTTCTGCATAAAAATTAAAACTATAATTAAATCTTGGAAAAATGATGCAAATAGATCGCACACCCTGAGGCTTATCACTTTCCGGACCACTTTTATTTTTAATTTGAGAATGGACCGAGGGCAACCGCTGTCATTGGGCAACTCATCGACATTGTGACAAGTGTCCCGTATGTGTAAGGTATTGTTTTTTGGGCAACTAAAAAGCGCTGGGCAACCGTATAATTTTAAAAAGGGTTTTATCGTCATTTTACGTTAGACAAAAAAGTACACATTTGAATAGTAAAAGTACAGTGGATTTATATTCAAAATCCAAAAGTCACTGACCAAAAAAGCATCCATAGTTATCGTTTTTCTCTGTTTTTGCTTCTCGCACAAAAGCATTCTTACTTACAGTACTATTTTCACAAATCAAACCGTCTTCTTCGTCAGCCCCCTGTCTTCCTTGTAACGTCAGTTATGTCACCATCTTTAAAGCTACAGTGTTGATTTCAAACCACATTCGATTGATCAATTTTTAAAAAAAAGTTCCCAAATATGGTACGTAAATATTCTTCTCGTTGTGTTAATTCCATTTTATAATTCATTGATCTTTTTTATGTGTATCTGATTCGTAATTATGTAGGGTATGATATCTTAGATGTCGTTAGTTAAGTATGTAACATTACTTGGTTCATTAAAAAATTTTGTGGCAGTTTGTAGACTAATAAGGAGTGGTTTATATGCATCATCTATGCAATCGTTTTACGACGTTGGTATAGATTCCTTCTATGGCCTGAATTATTTATGGTTTTTGTTGACCCTTTTTAGGACTATGAAGCTAAGTTAATCATTACGAGTAAACTGAAATACTTTTAGTAATTATGTAGGGTAAAATACATATGTTCCGTTTACCGCTCTTCTACAGCTTGTTTAGAGGCTTCTTCTGCTTTGCCCTTTCCTTTTCTGTAGCAATTTCTTTAGCATTTACTTCCATATGTAATCTTTTAGCAATTTTTTCATCAAAAGCTATCTGCTCCTCTGTACTTTGAAACACCAAAGTTGGATCTGCAATCCCTTTACCCTTTCCAATATCAGTTTCAGTAACTACATCTTTCTGCACAGGTTCACCAATGTTTAGACTCTTAGCAATAGGTCTAGGTGCAGGGATAAGGTGAGATTGCTTTTAGTTGACCAATTGTATGGCAATCTCATTGTCAGCCTCTTTTGGTTTTGGTGTTGGTGTTATTGCTGTGGTTATAATTGTAGCAATGGTTGCCTCTGCAGTTGAAACGTCTGAACTGGCAGTGGGTAGAATAATAGCAGCAGTGGTTACTCCAATACTAGCAGTGGATGCAACAATACTGGCAGTGGTTTCCTGCACCCCTTCATTCTCCTTTTCTTCAACTGCAGCATTTAAAGAATCATCTTGAGGTTTGGAAAATTTATGTTTCCTACTGAATAATATTAATAACTAATGGAATTTTGAGTTTATTATTGTAATTAAGTCTAGTTAGAGTATATTCGCATGCGAAGAATATCGAGATTAGCTATTATTTTGATTATTTATGTTTTCACAAATGATATCATAAAATCATAACATAAAATTTGATGCAGTAATCTAGTACCTTGTTAATTAGATAAATACTTATTACCTTACATACCAAATAAGTCCAAAATAGCACATTCTTAAACATATACATAACACATTCATAATCCTAAAAATCATCAGCATCAGCTGCAACTTCTTTGAGTATGTTGATAAGCTTTTTGGCACATTCAACCATTTGATACTTAGCTTTGACAACAGCATTATGATCTTTCAAATTCTTAAAACTGGTTTTCATCTTTTCATACTTCGCTTCAAAGATCAGCATTATAATCTTTGTAAATCTTAAAATCAGCTATCGCCTCTTCACACATTGCTTCCAAATTAGCATTATCATCTTCGATCCTCTTGAAACGCGCTTTCATATCTTCATACTCATATTCATACTCTGGAAGTTGTTCAATCATTCTCTTCCTCTTATCAATCAGCTGTTGTTTCTCTCTAAAATTTCCTTCTATTGGGAAAGTCTTTCCCGGCTCACAAGCAATTACCATTCTCTTGAAACGGTCTATCATGTCTTTAAATAAAGAATCGTGCAAATTAGTACAATTCGGAGTGCATGTACCATCTTGACACAAAGAACACGGCATTTCGTAAATGATTGTGATGATTGATAATCTAATTGATCTAAATGTTAATTGACTAAAATATCACAGTAGAAGTGAAAGGTAAAGTTCACAAATGAAAAGGTGTTTTTAGTTTTTGTGTAGACAGCTGTATTATTTATTGACAATTTGAATTGGTGTATAGTGTGAATAATCCAAAGTAACTGTAAGAATTGGTGTTTGCAAATGGGTTTTTTGTGGTCACTAACAGTTAGAGTATCAGTGGCCTCTGCATTTTACTTTTTTTGTGAACTCTAGCATTTGGCTATTTTGTTTTCACCTGTTTACAGCTAAGGATGTCAGTTACTTTTTGGGAAATGGTTTTTGTATTTTTAAATCAATTTAATAATCTTCAACAATCAACATCCACACATTCCTCGAGCATTACCAATGCATCAAGTCATAAAAGACTTGATGCATTGAATACAATTAAATGGTTGAGGTAAAAAGCTTTTGCAAAACCAACTACTCCACTGCAAAAAGCTTTTGCAATAACTTTTGCATATTTAATGTTGGGTGAAAAATGAAATTTAATAAATACAAAAGCTTTTTGACAATAACTTCAAAAGCTTGAAGTCTTACAAGTGTTTTTGTAAAAAGTCTTCTTCAAAGTTATTGCCACAATGGAACAAGTCATTTGAATATCTTATTAGAATAGTAAAAAGTCTTTCATCAAGTTGCCATTACGGATGCTTGCCCTGGCTGACTTTCATCGAAGAATCCAAATAAAAAAATCGTTGTCCTTTTCTTCTTTTTTATAAACAAATTCAGGTTTGTTGTACTCCCCCGTATGTACTTTGTTACCTTATTCGTTCATATATTTATAGAGTACATGAATATAAATAATTGTGCAGCTTTATATTTTATATTCTATTATTAAATATTTATTTAATTAAAAGTTATTGACATTGTTATTAGGGTTTATGTTTTATAGGTATGGTCACTACACCCCTTAAAGTCTAGTGGTTGATTCTAATTGTTATTAGGGTTTATGTTTTATAGGACATGGCGGAAACCAAAGAAGTCATATTTAAAGTTCACCACAACGGGAAATTTGAATTTCAGCCACTCCGCTATGTAGGCGGTCGCCTTGCTGATGTCTGGTGTTTTAGCTCCACCAGGGTTGCATTTACCAGGGTGCTTGATCATGTTTTGAATGATATTGGAGGAGAAAAATGGGCTTTATTTTTTGCTGCACCAAATAAGGCACTCGAAGATGGTTTAACATTGCTGCACACAGACAATGACGTTCGACGAATTTATGACCTTGCGGATGAGAATGGATCCATGGACGTCTACATTGTGCAAAAGCTACAGGCTTTGTCACAATTTTATTTCAAAAACATGGTACGGCAGGAAGAGGACGCTGGCATGCGGTGCGGTAGTGCAACACCTTTCAAAAGAAGGAAGCTAACAAAGCGTGTTTCTATCACGAAAACTGTAAGAGGGTTGGAGATCATAGAAAAAAAGGGCTAGTGCACAAGGAATAGTTCCACCTGTTATGAATGTTTGTTGCCTTTAAAAAATAATTATGAGTTTATGCTGCCAACCATGCAATAGTGCTTCTATGCCAAACTTAGTACTGTTAGGTTTATGCTGTTAAGTTCAAATTTTAAAAGTGAAATTTAAAGGGCCGATATGAATGATTTACTTCAGTTTGTCAAACGTGCATAAGCAACATTTTCAAAACCAACAACAGATCTGGAAGCTACATTTTACCAAAAAAAAAGTATATACAGACATAGCAAACTTTCAGTACAAAAAAGGATAATAAACCGATAAATTCAAACGGTTTGTAATTCGGATATGGCTTATCCAAATACTAAAAAAGGAGAGAAAATCTGCAAGTAAAGATTCACGTTCCTTCCCTAGAAATTTTATGACAAATCCAGCAGGAAAAATAGATGCCCAAGAGCCTAGGCACGTGCCTACCCACAAAACAGTAAATGGAAATTAATGATACCGCGTGCAAGAACAGTAAAATCGTAGCTATAAATACGCGAGGTAAATAAAGGGAAAGCACATAAAAAAAACAACCATTCATCCACCAACAAAAAAACACCAAAGAGAAGTTGAAGATGTTAACAACCCGTTGCCCACGCACCGTCGGTTTTAAAAAGCTCATACATAGCCTAAACCTTTACCCCCCAAAACCAAATCATAAGCGCAAAGCAGATGCTGCGACAACTGAAACATGTTCTTAAATGACTACTAATAACAATTAGTCGTTTCTAAGACGACTTAATTGACCCATCTCCGCGACCATTCACAACATTCCTTCAACCAAAACCCGTGTCCTTTGAGGTTTGTGGAAGCCTGCCCTGACCATTTGGCGTACCAAAGGTGGGATTTTAAACCGATTAGACTCTCATTAGCCATTTGGGATGTTCAAAGTTCAGGCAGTTCCTTTTTAACCGCGCTCTTCCCGAGCGGAAGAAGGATCTATATCATGGGTATTGGGTCGAAGGAGTGATCGAATGAGCAAAGAGAGGCAAACAACACGGCTGAAAATTATGGTCTCAGTCCTCTGTTGATTGCAGCCCGGCCCCCGAAGCAAGTGTACGTCTACCAATCCTGGCAGATCGGGTACGATAGACTGGGTTAAAGGTAAAAATGACGAGCTTGCGGGCGCCGGGATTAAATTTAGAGCAAACCACATAAAGAATTCACAAAAAAATCCCATGCTATCGTGTAGGGGATGATTGGTGTATTTTGTGACAGTTCTCTCTCCTCACTCCAATTCAAACCTATCACGTCAGCGTGTGGATGTGTTTTTTGTGAATTCTTTATGTGGTTCTACCATTGCTCTAAAATAAAAGCTGCGAGGATGGAAAAGCAACCCCACTAAAAGCTCTTCCAGTACCGCGCAGAGGGGCGGATTTACACGGGAAACCCGTTGAGAGGCCTATCGAACTTCTCAGGGAATCCCATAGGAAAATACGGTCGTCCCACGAGGAAGCAAGCGATGGGAAATCCTTCAAGAAAATGATAGCAAACAAGAAGGACTCCACCCTCACCGTGAAGTCGCGTACCACCGCTAATGTAGTTTTTCACTGCTAGTATGATTGTGTCGGTTTAATATGTAACATTCTAGAATTTCTTGGGTAGGATGTTTTGTATTAGATAAGTATGCTAAGTATAATTATCCTGTAGAGTACATACTGTATATTTTAAAGGACTCCGTAGCCTATAAAAGGAGGTCCTAGGCTAGAGTTTGATATAACTTTTCGGCATATTTAGAGTCGATACACTTCAAGGTTGTAATTGCTAATACTATTCAGAGTATTCGTGTATTAATATTATATCCAGGTGTTTAATAGACCATAACTTATTGTAAAAACATCAACATCTTCACTTTGACGTAAGCACATAACGCTTCAGGTTATTAGATGTGTAGAGTGAGTTGATTATTTTGAGGTTTATGCGACTTTTCTAAAGGTCAAAAAATGGTATCGTGTCTAGATAGTAGATGACGATAACGGTTGCGTTTGCTGATTAGAATAGCACAATTGGGGATAAATACGTCCAAAAATACTAACAAATGCTACAAGAGTTAAAACAGTTGTTTTGAAAGTACAAATTAATTTTTGATTCAATTGGGGATAAAAAAAATAGATTTACAACTGCTAGGGAAAAACATAGTTTAGACCCACACACATCATAATTCGCAACACCTAACAATCTGTTGCAATTAATTTCGAAATAAACATCACTGGTGCCCAACTGTTCTGCTGCAACTCACAACATGGTTGCGTTTTTGGAAAAACCAAAGGAGGCTACATGGTTTGAACAAATTCTCAATTATATGCATATGTGAATACGCAACCACTGCTACAGTTTAACAAACCACTGCTAGGGTCGCTGAAAGCACCGCTAGTTTCGACGCAAATATCAACTTTGTTTCTGTTTTCCAAATCATTTATAATAAAAAAAAAGTCCCTAAAGTACAATATGGTTTTTTTGCGAATTAAAAGGTTGACTAGTTGAAGTTCAAATTTTAAAAGTGAAATTTAAAGCGCCGATATGAATGATTTACTTTAGTTTGTCAAACGTGCATAAGCAACATTTCCAAAACCAACAACAGTTGTGGAAGCTACATTTTACCAAAAAAAAGTATATACAGACATAGCAAACTTTCAGTATATAAAAGATAATAAACCAATAAATTCAAACTGTTTGTAATTACGGATAAGGCTTATCCAAATACTAAAAAAGGAGAGAAAATCTGCAAGTAAATATTCACGTTCCTTCCCTAAAAATTTTATGACAAATCCAGCAGGAAAAATAGATGCCCAGGGTAGGATCCTAGGCACGTGCCTACCCACAAAACAGTAAATAAAAATTAATGATACCGCGTGCAAGAACAGTAAAATCCTCGCTAATTAATACGCGAAGTAAATAAAGGGAAAGCACATTAAAAAAAACAAAAACAATCATCCCTCCACCAACAAAAATAGTTCGACAGGCAAATTTTAGAAACACCAAAGAGAAGTTGAAGATGCTAATAAGAAAAAGATCACGATGGTACAGAGTACAAAAATAATACATCCGTCCGTCAACAGCAGCCCGTTGCCCACGCACGGTCTTTTCCAAAAAGCCCATACATAGCCTAAACCTTTACCCCCCAAAACAAAAAACATAAACGCAAAGCAGATGCTGCGACAACTGAAACATGTTCTTAAATGACTACTAATAACAATTAGTCGTATCTCAAATGGCGAAAATGACGACTAATAACCCATCTCCGCGACCATTCACAACATTCCTTCACCCAAAACCCGCGTCCTTTGAAGTTTATGGAAGCATGCCCAGACCATATGGCGTACCAAAGGTGGGAGTTTAAACCGATTAGACTCTCATTAGCCATTTGGGATGTTCAAATTTCAGGCAGTTACTTTTTAACCTCACTCTCCCCGAGCGGAAGAAGGAAGTATATAATGGGTATTGGGTTGAAGGAGTGATAGAATGTGCAAAGAGAGGCAAACAACACGGCTGAAAATTATGGTCTCAGTCCTCTGTTGATTGCAGCCCGTTTCCCGAAGCAAGTGTACGTCTACCAATCCTGGCAGATCGGGTTGGATAGACTGAGGTAAAGGTAAAAATGACGAGCTTGCGGGCGCCGGGATAAAATAAAGAGCAAACCACTGCTAATGTAGTTTTTCACTGCTAGTATGATTGTGTCGGTTTAATATGTAACATTCTAGAATTTCTTGGGTAGGATGTTTTGTACTCCGTATTAGATAAGTATGCTAAGTATAATTATCCTGTAGAGTACATACTGTATATTGTAAAGGAATCCTTAGCCTATAAAAGGAGGTCCTAGGCTAGAGTTTGATATAACGTTTCGTCATATTTAGAGTCGATACACTTCAAGGTTGTAATCGCTAAAACTATTCAGAGTATTCGTGTATTAATAATATATGTAGGTCTTTTATAGAACATTACTTATTGGTGTTTTATAGACCATAGCTATTAATTAGCTTTATCTCTTCTTAAATATAAAATTGGTAACTGGGAAGTAGAGTAATTAATGTGAATTTAATTTGTTAACATTAATATTTGTTTTCAAACATACTATTCAAGTGAACACTGATGAAACGGAAATGTCGACTTATTATAACTAGTTAGATTAAAAAAATGTTACATAATTTTTGTTAGGTCACGGATTTTAAAAATACCACAAAATTGTTATAAAGAGTAACACAAAACAAATATTACCTTGTTTACTTATTGATTTATTTATTTCATCTAATTTTGTTATTAGTATTTATTTATTTTTTGTTACGAGATCATATTTAAAGAGTATATGCCCCAAATTGGTTGATTATTATTTTAATATAAGCTTCTTGTGAAATTAGAAATGAAAACGTTAAACATGCAACAGAAATAAATTGTTGATAATATTAGTGTATAGAACTTATAAAAAAAAATACAAGGTAATGAAAGGAAAGACGAAAATATTTATCATGCGTCCCACTTAATTACATCTGCAAAATCCGAAAAAAGAAAAGTAGCGCAACTACCGAGGTTTAGATTTACCTTTTTGGTGTACATAGTAGTACCCATTGTAAAAACATCAACATCTTCACTTTGATGAAAGCACATAACGCTTCATGTTATTAGATGTGTAGAGTGAGTTGATTATTTTGAGGTTTATGCGACATTTCTAAACGTCAAAAAATGGTACAATGCTTTTATGCTTGATTACTTAAATTAAATATCTGTAATTATAAAATGAATTGGTTGTATACTTACAACTGCTAGTTAATTTTTACTACTGCTAGTTATACTGACTACTGCTAGTAAACTGAATAGGTTGTATACTTACAACTGCTAGTATTATACGCACAACTGCTAGTTATTATAACAACTGCTAGTGATAGAAGTTGCCCTACGTACAACAGTTAGTTGCCAAATTGATATTTGGAAACAACTGCTAGTTGGCGAGATGAAATAAAAATGGATAATGGCAACAGAGGAAATACTAAATACGTTGACATACAACGTTTCATACATACGACAACCTACTACATATTACGATTACTACATAATTATAAGTTTAATGGTTACATATTATATAACCCCTTGATAAACAGACACACCAAACTTTCTGTACACAAATTTAATTGACACAGGGTATTCAAACCATACATAAAACTACAACCACTAGAACAATTTTACAACGGCTGTGACGGAAGATCGGGGGAGTTTCAACAGCTTCCTAGCGAACTCCCAATTCTTCTTGATATTCATAACCATCGTCCATCAAATCGCTGGCCCTGATATACATTTTCTTTAACGACGTGGAACAAGCAAGTATAAACTTTATTATGTGTAATTCATTATGTGATCTAGGAAAGGATCGCAAAATCACAGTCTGAATCTGCCCATGGCTGAATGTGGTTGTGTCTAAATCTAATGAACGTTGTTCCAAAGGTAAAACACTAAGCATGTGTGCAGCCTGGAAAATCAAATAGTATTGAGATACAAAAACATGGCAGTTTACGGATGTTTATTTGATACGTATGAAATAATGTAATAAAGTATTACACTTACTCTGGTTTCCAGCATTTTCAAGTTTGGAGATCCGCGAATCATTTGGACGATGAGTGACACGATAACAGTCTCGCCAAAATCAACTCCTTTTAGATTCAGATTAACGAGGGATACAAACGGCAAAGGGACATTCATCCTGGAATTACCATCACGCATCAACTATAACAGGTCGACTTTTGGGTTAGTTTCAAATATTAAATGTTGTTACAGTTACACATATATTTAACATTGTAAAATTAGAAGTGTAAATCTCAAAATGGTCTTACCGTGCAATAGTCAAAATCCAATGTAAGGGTCTCAAGAGATGGAAGTCTTGTTAGGTGAAAGATATTGGATGCTATGATTGTGGTGACAGCATTCGAAATACCGAATGACAAATGTAACTTCTTCAAATTCCTAAGACTTGCAAGATTCCATAGTTTCATCCCGTTTGTACTCTCAACATCCAATCTAAGAGACTCAAGTAAGGGACAACCAGCAATTAAATCCCAAACTGTACCGGTTAGAAATTTGACTAAACACAATTATAAGCTCAATAAATTTGGAAAAGTAGTGAAAAACACCAAACTAGGAAAATCACAACAATGAATTTCAAGATGTTTCAATTCAATACGCCCGTAAAGTTGGGTTGGCAATGTAACTGGTTATCCATACCAGTTTCTAATTGTCAGGTCCTCAATTCCTTGCAGTGCCAAAAACATTAGCCAATCACGAATCTCTTCGTAATTCAAGTCTTCCATTCCAGAAAACGGTTTGGGATCTACAGAGAAGACAAACTTTTTTATGGGACCCGTAAGTTGATTTAAAAGTCTAGTAACATGCCTCCCATCAAACTTATATGTTAAATAATAAAAGAAATCCTCATCAATTATGACTTCGGTGAGCAAGGTCCACTTAAACCTCCAGTTTGTAGATAAAATAGAGGTGCTCACCACTTCTTTTATTGGCAACCGATTCAAAATGTTACCGATCACTGTATCTGTCATGTTGCTAATATAATCTCTCATACTGGTGATAACATTAGCTCGAAACGACATGGTTTTCAAGAAAATTTTGTTGGTTTTTTTTAATTCTCGACAAGAGGCTTTGGATGAGGGTTGTTGATTTGCAATTTATGGTCAGAACGAGGGTGTGTTATTATGATCATTATATGTGGTTGTTGGGTTGGTTCATTGATTCGCGCGCCCAAGATACAAGCTTTTTAAATTTGGTCCGTAAAATATTACGAAATGGTATATTTTAGTAAGCCATGGTAATATGGCGGACCTATTACACAATCAATGTGTTGTGAGCATCACTTATTCTAAAAACGACGACGTCTTCAGTTAGACGTAAGCACATAACGGCATCATGTTATCAGATGTGTAGAGTTACATTCATTTGAGTTGACTATTTTAAGGTATATGTGACATTTCAAAGCGTAAAAAAAATGCTACATTGCTTTTATGCACGATTACTTAAATTAAATCTCAAATTATAAAATGAATTGGTTGTATACTTACAACTGCTAGTTATTTTTACTACCGCTAGTAAAACTGAAGTGGTTGTATACTTACAACTGCTAGTCATTTTTACTACCGCTATACTTATTTTTACTACCGCTAGTAAAACTGAATTGGTTGTATACTTACAACTGGTAGTTATTTTTACTACCGCTATAGTTATTTTTACTACCGCTAGTAAAACTAAATTGGTTGTATACTTACAACTGCCAGTAATTTGGTTACTACTGCTAGCTATTTTAACCACTGCTTGTGATAGAACACATCAACGAAATGATGCCACAATCGTTAATACTGTTGTGTATGGCCGTGTTTGTGCTGCCCGTGTGTAGGTGCTGCTGATACCATTCTGGTGCCCTTGTGTAGGTGTTGCTCTTACTATTCTGGGCCTGAATAGACACATACTGGTTTAGTGCTGCTAGTATTAAACTTACAACTGCTAGTTAAATTGTACTAGTGTTGAATGGTAAATCTGTTAATTTCAAGTGTGCATAGTCACTAGTTGGTAGTTATTAGTTGATTGTAGAATACGAATTGTAACAACTAGAAGGACTCCTTGGTTTATAAAAGTAGTCAATAGGGAAAAGAAGTTGCCCTACGTACAACAGTTAGTTGCCATATTGTTTATTGGAAACAACTGCTAGTTCCCCAGATTAAACAAAGATGTATAATGGGATTAAAGAACATAGGAAATAGTAAATACGTTGACATACAACGTTTCATACAGACAACCTACTACATATTACGATTACTACATAATTATGAGTTTAATGGTTACATAATATATAACCACTTGATTTATAAAATTCACCAAGTACGCAGAAAAAGCTAACCACTCCATGCTTCCTTCACATACAGACATCGTACTAAAACCACAAAGCTTCATTCCCATTAAGCATGATCCCTAACTTCTGCCGAACAAACCTGTTGAACATGAATATAATGGTGTAAGTTAAAAAAAAAACATTAATAGAATGGTAAGTTAAAAATAAAACATACAATAAACAGCATGGTCTGGCTGATTTAACAAAAGAAGATATTCTTTGTATGGGGCGATGTAGAAAGATCCCACATCTCCTAACATTCCCATGCAGACAAATAATTCAAGTTCTTTGTTGTACACAAATACCGACTGACCCAAATGATTGCCGCTGTACGCTTCCACTATTGGAGCTTGATCCTTTGTAAACCCAAGAAAACGAACTGAATATTGGGTAGGGATGGCGAATAGGTTTCTAAATGATGTTATGGAAGAACCATTGACGTCCAACAACTATCCGCAAAACAATGGAATATCTTCACCAATGATCGTCCCCGAAATCACTAGGGAGGTTCCAAGATCGAAAACATTGAATGGAACTGGGAGTTCATTTTTTAAAATCTGTGGTAGGTCTATAACTTTAAATTGGTTGGTTACCAAATCAAAAGAAATCAACATATAAATCTTGTAAATAAAACCTTCCTCATTAGTTAACTTTTCACTCCCAGTCCAATAGATAAAATGACCTACAACTGCATGACTTTTACGTTTCAATTTGATAGTTTCACGAGGGGGTGGAAATTTTCAAGGAGTGTCCACCTTAACGAGTTCAAAGAAAAGACAGACACATACCAGAAACCACTTTCGAAAACAAGATAGGAGACCTTCACGATCGTCGGGTCAAGAGTGTCCGGACGGACGACAAAACCAAAACAAATCTTTTGACGTTCGATTTGATCCGTGTAAACCGGGACAAATACTGCAAGTGATTTTTTGATTGTCGGGTTCCAAATAACAGTCATTAGATTAGAACCATTGACAAAACACCAAAGACCATTAGAATTGGCAACTGTAATCATAGATGAAAGCATTAAATCTGTATTAAGTGGCATAGCGATTAGCTGTTCATATAAAGCTAACACAAAACCTTAGTCACCCATATCGAATGTTAGCGTAAATAAACACTCATCATTACGACGAACACCGTAATTAAAGATGAAGCTTCCAAAATCTATACTAGCCTTCCATAACTTGCAAACACTACGTTGCTGGAGTATAGACTTAGGAGGTAGCCTACGGATGATATCTAGTTGAACATCCAGTGGGATATTGTCAGACATATTTTCTAAACAAAAGTAGAATGATTGGGATAAAGATATGAAGTCAATGGACCCAAAGAAGAAAGAAATATTTTGTTAAACAAATTGTTTTGAAGAAAGTGATTGGGAACAGAAGACATTAGAAGTGGTTTGCAAACCATAGCCATTTTTGTATATGTGCACGGGTATTTACAAAAGAAATGCCATTGATTTAAAAAAAATTTATAATAATCGACTAATATATAACACAAGAAAAAATACATATAGTAAAAGTTGAAAGAAAAATATTTCACAAGTGAACATTTGACAATAATTATGGGTCAAACGGACATTAAGGATCGTACCTTGAAAGACGGCTATCAATTTGTGTATTCAACCTTGTGGTTCCAGAAGTATTCAAGCATCCGTTCACTGTAAGCTAAAGCCAAATCTGCATCGGCTGGTCTAAACAGCCACATCAAATCAACCCATACATCCAAGTGCTGTGGACATATAAAAAGTACGTCCAAACGGCCCTTTTAGACTGAAAATAGTAGATATAAACTTCAACAGCTACTTGAAAATTTTAAGATAAGATATAAAAGCTTAAAGGTTAGAAGTACTTGTATGCTAGAGAAAATCAATTCAAAAAATACCTTAAATATCATAGAAAATAAGTCCTAACAAGCTATAGTTGCTCCATTTGCAAATCAATGTCACACATTCAGAACACCATTCCTCCTAAATATATCTAGAGTATAAAAGAAGATATAATATACAATAATCAATACCGAGCCTGAATCTAGAGTATAAAAGAAGATATAATAATTTAGATACAATAATCAATACCGAGCCTGATTCACATGTTTTTTAGCAGAACATAATTGCATCAAATTAAGAAATTTACAAAACCTGATTTTCGGTTTAGGGGTGATAACCCTAATTTTGACTTTCATCAAGGGAACAACCACAAATGCAAATTTAACTAAAATTACAGATTAAATCGAAGATAAAACACATTAAGTAGATAATAATAAAAGATTGTGTTTGGATACGAGCAATTTTGAGAGGAGTCCTTTTTTGACACTTAAGTAGATAATAACAAAAGATTTCTCCAGATGATTTGAATTACCTGTAACAAGGACAGGCCACTGCAGAAGAAGGTTCAGTTGTGTGGTGGTGCCGCCGGATGGTGGTGCCGTGTGTGGAGGTGCGGCCGGATGGTGGTGGCGTCGGGTTGTTGGGTGGTTGTAGTGGTGTTAGTTGTGATGGTTTATGTGAAGGACAAGAGGTGTGTGATTGTGTCAATATGTGTTTTGTGTGGCCGTTTGATTTTTTTTTTAAATGTGAAATGACAAAACTATCCTCGTGTATAAATACAAGTTGCCCAAAAAACATAAAGATGCCCAAATAACAATACAAGTTGCCTAAAAAACAATACGTTACAATACATGACATATACCTTCAAAATACGTACTTGTGTCATAAGTTGTCGGACACATGGCAGCCCCTGGTTGGGTTCAAGAAAATCGGTGGGCAACCGGTCTATTTTCAAATTTTAAAAGGGCGTGGTCCATAAACTGATAAGCCTCAGGGCGCGCGGTATATTTAACTAATTTTCCCTTAAATCTTTATCAAGTTTATACTACATGTCCTCATGAGAATATAAACTTTCATAGTTTCTTTGATGTGATGATCAAGAAAAAGATAAATGGTAAGGGGTCACAACATCAGCCTATTAGTAACATGGATTCGCAGTCTAAGTCGTCTACTATCCCATCTTCTAGTACTTCTGCAACAAAAAGGCGTGGGAGCAGTCAACTATCCCTGCATCGAAGAGGAGTAACCCATTTTCTAAGGTGGGTGAAGTAGTTGTTTCTGACAGTGATGAGGATGAGGTGTATGAGCCGAATGATTTTTTGGGAGATGATTATTTTTCAGATGAGTATGCGGCTCAAGTAAACGACTTACCGGAACAATTCAAGGAGTTCAAGCTTCAAGGACGTGTTGGGAAGTAGTATTTTATTTTGTTTTGTTTTTTCATGATTGGCATGTCATCTTATGTTGTTTATTGATTGTTCTAGTTGTTGGTTGATAGTGGTTCATTTATGGCCTTTCATAAATGATCTAGGGTAGTTCAAGCGGTTGCTTGAGGTTAATGTGGTACTTCAGCCACATTCCATTGTACTTTCAACGTTTTATTGGTTAATATATTTTACCAGGGTGCAGGATTACTCCCCTTTACCCAAAAAAAAGAAAAAGATAAATGAACACATACATTCGCATTGGCTTCGGTAGAAGCACCGTGAGAAAGAAGAATCCCTGCAGCTTCATTACAACCATTCTTCGCAGCTATGTGCAATGGAATTTCTCAACATCAAGAGGAGTATTCCGCATCTGCATGATGATATACCAGTAAATGCATAAAATTGAAGTGAACTACACATTATTTGAAGTATTTAGCCATAAGAAAAATAACATATTTGGATCATAAATTAGGCCAATGCAATCAAAGTGATATTTCCTAAGCATGAACCTTCACTAACGCCTCAAAGACCAACTGTCATAACTAACAAAAATTATCTAATCCCTCTGTCTCAAATTGAATATTCACTTTCAAACCGCACAGATAAAAGTACAATCATTACACTCTACATCAACAAAATGTCATCTTGATCTTTTAAAACATTTTGATTAGTTGAAAATTTTGGAAGTGGACACTTCTTTTGGTACACGCGGAAACATAAACGCCTTACATACATTTCATCAAACACCTTACATACATCTCAACCTAAAAACCCAAATCACAGCCAATAAACTAAAATCCAAACCAATCAAACGCATCCAACTTCATTTCATACAAAATCCATAAAAACCCATATCACCAATTCCCCCAATACAACATAAAATCACACAAATTCATTAAAATAAACCCATCTATAAAACATTTTTTGCTTACAACAGGGTTCCGATCATTAATAAGTGATTGGTTATCTCTAAGAAGCTTCATTGCACCTGAAAGATCATCGAAGTTGCATAAACCATGGATTGTGATGGTTTTTGTTATAGATCTTGATGAATCTTTAACCCTTTACACCTTCATTTGCCATGGTGAACCTGCAAAATTCTAACAAAAAAAAATACGTGTTTCTAACAAAATTAGTAAACCTTAAAAAAATAGATCACATAATTTAGATCTGAATAAAAGAGTTGTAAATATAGAAATATCTCATTTTATTCTTGGTTAAAATAATACTGATGATATAGAAAGTTTTATGGAAATAGAATAAAACCTTATCTAAAAGAAGGCTAGCAAAAAAGACGGGAAGAAACAGTTCTAAAAAAAATAATAAAAATAAACGGGAAGAAGGCAAATGGGTATCACAAATTGACGCGTGGATATATGACATAATATATGACGTCAGAAGTGGGGTTTTGGCATTCAAAAAACTTTTTCATTTATTCTATATAAAGATTTGGTATAATTTTCATCAAGTATTATACAACACAAATAAAAATATTAATGGTCAAAGTTGAACAAAAAAGTCTCAAAAAATCGAAGTGGGCAATTATTATGAGACGGAGGGAGTAAGAAAAACGACATGGAAATGTTTTTAGTGAGATGGATAATCATCCGGTCATATTTCTAATAACAACGATTTCTAAAATGAACTATACAACAAGATATTACCAAATCGACCTTTGGACACCAAAATAGACATGACGGTTTGCTTGCCACATTTTATGCTCACCACGATGTTGACATGTGTTAATTTTGATTTCCAAAATTAATAAGAGGGTGACACGTAGACATGAGGAGCAAACTACATTAGAAAACAACATGTTTCCAAAAAAAAATTCATTCACGACTTTCATCAAATACTTCATACATAAAAATAAAATCAAAAATCAAAATCAATAAAAGCATATGAAACTTATTTCTAATTCATCATATCTTAAAACTGATAGGCTTACCTATCAATCAAAACAAAAATTAAAGATAAAAACTACGATGGACAACTTACCCTTAAACTTTTTCCACCCCCGAGAAGAGAATTTCGAGATGTTAATAAAGAATAGAGTAAACTACACCATTCGTCCTTGTGGTATACGTTGACTGTCAAGGATCGTCCTTTGACAAAAAAAAATGCACCGTTAGTCCTTAAGTGTGAAACGTTACTCAGCGTTGGCCCTTCACCCTAACTGGCGTGAGTAACGGGCCGTTAAGTCTATTTAAGTCGAGGGTATATTTGTCTTTTCACCCTAACGGGTGTATTTTCACATGGGTCCCACCACCACTAATAATTTTCTTCTTTAATACATACATCTTTTGCTTCAAGCCATCAAAACCCACCGTCTCCATCTTCACCCACCACCACCATTCTCACCACCTCCGACTACCTTCAAACACCAAATACCTCCGGCTACAATCGCAACCAACTAAAACCGTTTGTTAGCCCATGTAGAAGATTTGGGCACCACCATTATCATCCAACAGCTACACCATCACGTCATCATCTTGTCGATTTACTACACCACCCATCTCCAACTCTCATCAATCGCAATCAATTAACAATCCTAGAATTAAAATTGTGTATAAGGACATCATCAAATTAGAAAAACAAAACACATCAATCTTTCCATTTATAAAATCTAAAGTTAGTTTAAAATAGAAGATCTGAAAGAAATATAAAATACAAAACACATACCAAGCTTTTTGCGGCTATGATCAGTTGCATCTGTAGGAGGTCACATTACGATACCCGACCCGTTTAGAAATATAGCTCTCATACCCGACCCAATTATTGGTCCAGATCCATGAACTCCACATCTCACACCTCTGTTGTTACTGTTACTACTTTGTTTCATCATCATCTGCTGAGTCACTTACTCATTCATCTTACCTCTGAGTCGACTCGTTCCACTCACAAGTATTAGTTAGATGTAGTGTGTGTTTGATTGATTGATGTAGTGTGTGTTTGTGTCTCTTATGTTTTTTCTTTTAGAAATATTTAGATATTTCTTTGTTGTTTGACCGGATATGGTGAAAGTTGATCGGATCTCTTGAAACTGGTGGAATGTGACTGATGGTAAGGGTGGGTATCAAAATTGTCAATTCGTGTGTGTATTTATAAGGTATAAAGAAGATGGGTATTAAAATGGTATTTTGAATGAAAGATGGTATGGAAAAAGATGATGGTGGTTGGTGATGGTTTGAAGAACAAAAGAGTGGAGGTATTGTTGGTGAAGATGAGTGGGAAAGATAAGTAAAGAGATGAAAAGACGAAAATATCCTTACATGTGTAGACTTAACGATCGTTAGTGTGACCCGTTAAAGTGAAGGACCAACGCTGAGTAACGTTTCGCACTTAAGGACTAACGGTGCAATTTTTTTGGTCAAAGGACGATCCTTGACGGTCAACGTATACCACAAGGACGAACGGTGTAGTTTACTCTAAAGAATATACTTCCGACCATGGTGAAAATTGGGCTAATTTGTTTAATTTTCGAATCAAGATGAAAAGTTGTTGATTTTGTGCATGTACTATAGGCTTGTTTTTAGTGTGTTTGATTCATCAAATTTGTTCATAGTTATGTGTTACTTTTATTTATTGGGTTTGTTGAGTCATCATTACTGACATGGCATTAATGACATGAAGTAAAGTGACTATGTGACATATGTGACTTGGCACCATTTGTCAGAATTAGATCAAATGAGAAGAATGCACCTACAAAAGTGGATGCATCTTCATTCAAAATTCTCCTAATTTAAAATGTGTGACTAAAATTGTTTCTCACCCTTCTCATTTTAATTATTCTTCCCAAAAAACTAAAATAAAAATAATAAAAAAGATTTTTAGCAATACATTTCAAATAAGAGAGAAAAATTTTAAAAAAGATGCATCTATATATGTAGATACATCTGAAATATAGAATTTTCTAGTTAATACCTATTAAAATTTCAAAACTATATAACCTCCGTTTGGCAGTATTTGAAGTTTCATATTTTCACCTTTCTTTTTTTTTCTTAGACTTTAACCTATTTCATATTGGGTTCGTTTAGGTCACTCAGTATCTTTTCCCAAAATGAAAAGTAAATATAAGTACATACTGGTCCAACTGCACAAGCTATAGCATAAAACTCTGTTAATTTGATGCTGCCATCATTCACAATAATTGTGTATGAGATACTTTCGATTTTTGTAGTCACAGGATGTAGTAAAACAAGGCCATATCAACATTGAATGCACTATTGCCAAGTTCTACTAGATAGGCTAAAGAATGTTTCAGAGGGTCGAGAATTTACTAGTGTTATAAAATGAAGGCACCTTTATACAGATTTTTATCATAAACTTGTGCGGTTTTCCTTTAGTAATTCAATGACCCTTTGCGATAAGCTCTCAGCAAACTTCCCAAGCAAGGGTTCAAAACCCGGGATATCCACTTTGTCTGCACCACATGAACTTGCAAATTTGGCAATTTCATGCACGTTTTTGGCTATTGATGGAAGTATTTCTGCTGCCTCAGCGTAAAATTGTACTTCATATCCTTCTGGATTCTCTTGTGATGTTATGTCTCTTAATCTAGAAAATACCTGAAGAGCAGTCTTGCTTGAGGCTTCTAGTGTTCTTAATGCTTCTTTACAAGCAGTGAATGTCATATGCTTTTCGTTTGTTATTATGTCACACTCTTGTTGTTGGTCCTTGATTTTTGAACTTTTGACTTCTGTTGATTTTGATAAGGGAGAACTTGAATTACTTTGGGAGGCAACGTGGTTCAGGCTGAACAGGTTTTGTGGTGATTTTAAGCTAACTTTGCACTGCCATTAATCATTCAACGAAAGGATTAATATATAGTTGTTAAGATAGGTAAGATAGCTTCGGTTTAAAAAAAAGATTGACACGCGTTAAAGGTTGTGAAAACTCTTAAATAATGGAAAATACTACAGAATTTGAACACAAATACAATTGATAAAATCTACTGATTATAGTCGACGATCAAGTAGTTTTTAGCTTAAATTGTATCAGAAAAAAAACTTTTCGATTTTGGTCTAACTTCTAAGTTGAAGGTGACGATTTGAGCTCATTTACTTACGAATGATTAATTCAGCCAATGTTTAATCTCCAACGGGTCAGACAGGTAAAATAAAGATTTGAATATTCCAAGAGAGGAAAATGTACCGTAGGACAATAAGGTGTATTTGGGGTAATTTACTTTATTTTCTACTATGAAAGGACTTCATTTTTAGGCAAATCTTTGTAATTGCATTACCATTTACCCTTTTGAGGTTTAAATTACACTATTTACAAAAAGTGACGTACAATACCCCAAATACACACATTAGCCTGCAGTACACTATCCATTCAGGCAACTTTCCCAATGTAAATATGTTTGTTATTTTAATGCATAATCCTTCTAATTATTTATATAGATAAATGTGTGTTATTTTTTAAACAAATTTATTTTATTAGCAATATATCACAATTCACAAATGCTTATTATTTGTTTAGGAGAAAAGTGTGTTGGGTTAACCCAACCCCAACCAGGGTAAAAACTACCTGTTGTGACCCATTTTGACTGGTTACCCAACCTGAGTAGATGATCTGTTTATTTATGTGGTGGGGAGGAGGGAGTAATATGCTATATATATATATATATATATATATATATATATATATATATATATATATATTATTTGTGTCCGACTTTTATTTTACCAAGGTGAATCCCTTTTACCCAAAATATATATGTGTGTGTGTTGATATACCTGTGGGTTACTACTTCCCCTTTCTGAATCTTCATGCTCAGTCACAACAGATGAGTCTGCTATATTATTTACGTTGGTATCTTTGCCCCTGTTGGTAAGTTCACCAAGCTTATTGATGGGCGAGTCCAGTACCAATTTCTGACCATGAAGAAGATCCCGTCGCACAGTAAATAGTGCAGAATAGCTTTTCCTGGCAGACGATTTTGGTGCTTCTATCTGAGAGGGCAAAATAAACACTCTATGAGTTTATCAAACTATACATGGTCAGAGCATCATATACTTATAAGATATAAGAATATTTAACATGTGCCTCCTGGAAAGAATGCCAACTTGGATCTAGACTTTCAACATGGACATGTAGGACAGATTGGCTAACGGGTTTTAATCAGTGATTGTTTAGTATAAGCTGAGCCAGGGCGCGTTAATTATGGTTATAAAATTAATAGTATTCCAATAACAATCTAAATCTTTGACATAATACAACTTAGGACAACATTCAAGTTGTTCCGCCCTTTGACATGTTCCCATGAAAGTATATAAGTATCTTTTCAGGAAACTTGAAGTGGAAATTACCTAATCAACCAATGCATCAATACTAATTGATTTGGCCCACGAGATTTCCTTATTATGATGTTATTGGAAAACATTTAGGGCACTTGACTGATAATTAACAACATCAAACATTGCCAGTTTCATAGGATGTAGGTTTATTATTCTATCATTCGGAACATACTAAAGCTACAAGTAGAGACTAACCTTGGAGTTTGTTGAATCATCAGCAACTTGGTTCACCGATGTGGAGAGTTGCAGCTGCTCTGAACTTTCACAGGCAAATTCCTCCACTGAATGATGTTGACCACTCTTGTGAGTCAAACAGACAGAATCATTTAATCGGATAGGATCATTTATGCAAGCAGTCTTTCCAACATCAGAGTTGCTGTCGTAAGAGGTGAGATCTTGAGCAGGACCATGTGCTGCAAAAAAAAACATTAATCTAAACAGAGTAAGTGGTCTATTACTCAACAATAAACTCTTTAATATATAGCGAACGCATTTCTACATTATAGTGTAAGTGTGATAAATTGTGAAGAAAACTCCTGTAAATAAGGAAATTGTTGGTTATGCGCTCGTAAATCAATAGTTATACGGCCGGGTATTACGTGAGCCTATCAGGGCACACACGAATACATTTAGAGAGCGTTTATTAAATAATTTTTTTGGGTAAAGGGATTATACCCTGGTGAATATACGTTTTTTTTTTCTTTCCTTTATCACCCGCACACCTGCACTTGCCGGAGGTCTCGTTGGAAGCAGTCTCTCTAACCTCGGGTATGCACGGGAGTAGGGGTAGGATCTGTCTACATTTTACCTCCCCCATACCCTGCCACGGCGGGATTGGGTTTGTTGTTGTTGTTGTTGTTGTTTGTTGTTTAAGGTATGCTATTAATTATAATTAATATAATCCACGAAATATACATAACGGTCGTTAGTCCATTAGTGTAACGGTTAACGGTCGTTAAGTCCAAAATTAGCTTGTATTGTACAAAGTTAATTTCACAAGGACCAAAAGCAAAATGGGGGTCCATGGCACTCAATTATTGCCGGCTATATGGGCTAGGGTAGAGGGGAGAGTAGCTTTTCCTCTAAGCTATCTCATTAGTATATAAAGACGGTCTTAGGTCTTCATTTGATCACACCTTCAAATTATATTCTCTCCTCTATCTCTTTGCTATAAGCAATCGTACAACACCCTCTTGTAAAGGGAATTGGATTAGTTTCTTTTCTACGACTAGCATTCGTGTTAAGGTCGTAGCTCGTGGGTTAAGCACTAGCATCCTAACGCTCTCGTTGGACATGTAGTGTGAGTTTCCGTTTGAGATCAACTCACTATAGTTGATTAGGGTTTCGTGGTGATACGAGATCCATTGAGTGTTCGTGATCAAGATCAAGACTTGGTGATTATCTATTTTTCAATAGATTTGAGGTTAGTATTTATTATGTGTTTTAATATGTGTTTTAATTCATAACATTAAATATAGATCCATCCGCTGCGTACCCGTGGTATTGATGGTTTAATCAATATGAATTTCCATCGGTGGCATCACGAGCCATCTCGTTTGGTGTTATGGGTTACACATAGAGTCGCTTGCTAAGCTAATTAAACACATATATTAATTGTTAAGACAATAACATGCATTATTGTCATTTAATTAAATCTTGATCTTGTTTAATATTAATGGTTAAAAAAAGAGGTTAGGAAAAATTAAAAGGATATTGTAATATGGATTCTTCTTTTTCTTTTTCCGATCTTAAGGCTTACGCGGTCATGATCTATGACGTTTGTGGTCCACTTGGTACCTAGCTCGAAAACCTTGTGGTCTATGCCATCCAAGTTTGAGAACACTTGCACCTTTTGCACTTCGTGAGACATGAGTGAATTGGACGACTTAATCGAGACAAAACATGTTCTCAAATTGGATGACTTAATTGAGTCAAGCTGGGAGATCCTTGATCCCAAGGCATAGGATGAGACAAAACATGCATGACACTAGTAGCTTGTACTATAGTGCCATAAGTCTCATAAATATAAGAGTTGTACTTGTAATGCAATTGTCGCACGCCGCCTACCTCTTGTACCCACAAGACTTACCAGAGTAGTAAGCACTACTGTGATGAGTAGGAGTTCAAGAGGGTCTTAGTCTTTTAATAAATTAATTGTTTTATTTATTAAAACATGGGTAGTTAATTTGTAAAAGAATTAATTATCGAAGATACTAAAATTTTGAACTTTGTTTTATTGTAGATGGCAGCAAATCAATCCGTCAAACAATTCGATCTTGAGGTCCTTCCTCGAAAAGGAAAAACTTACTGGATCTAACTTCCTCGACTGGTATCGAAATTTGAGGATCGTCCTTACAGCCAAGGATAAGTTAACCTATGTGGAGCATCCTATACCTGTCACTCCTGTTCCTCCAACTCGTGGTGTTCGTGCTGATGTCCTTGTTGCTCACGCCCAATGGGTTAAAGCATCCAAGGACATAGGTTGTCATATGCTCATAAGCATGACTCCAGAACTCCAAAAGAATCTGGAGCACTTTGATGCATATAACATGCTTAAGGAATTGAAGACCATGTTTGCTTAGCAAGCAGAACAGGAACTCCTTGAGACTGTGCAGGCCTTTCATGCATGTAAGCATGAGGAGGGTCAATCTGTTAGCACCTATGTTCTGAAAATGAAGGGCTATCTAGATAGACTGGAACGCCTTGGTCACCCCATGTCAGTGAGCATGATTCTTACCTCTATGAACAAGGACTTTGTTGGATTCAAACAGAAATATAATATGCAACGCATGGGGAAGACAATGAATGAAGTGCATGCAATGCTTAAGCTGCACGAACAAGGGCTTCCTAAAAGAGATGTTGCTCCTGCTTTACTTGCTATAAGATGGTGCTCAGGGTAAGAATCGTGGTAATGGCAAAGCTAAGCTTGCTTATGCCCCCAAGGCCAAGATTCCCCCTCCACCTAAAAAGGAGCATCCTGCTAAGGACACTGAATGTCATCATCGGAGGAGGAACTGTCCTACCTATTTAGCCGAGTTGATGTAGAAGAAGTGCAACGTGGGTAGCAATGCTAACACATCAGGTATCTTCGTCATAGAACTTTATACTTTTCCTCATAAATCTTAGGTATATGACAATGGTTGTGGTACTCACATCTGTAAGAGACTGAAGCCAGGAGCTTTAACCCTGTACGTGGGAATATGAAACCGTGCAGCTGTTGAAGCTATTGGAAGTTTTGATTTATCCCTTCCTAATGGTTTAATAATTGTATTGGACAATTGTCATTATGCTCCTAGTATTATTAGGGGTATTGTTTCAGTTTGACTTTTGAAAGACAAGGGTTTTACTCATTGTTTTACCGATATTGGTATTTCAGCTTCGAAAGACAATTTGTTTTATTTTAATGTTGTTTCTAGGAATGGTATTTTTGAAATTGATATGCATGATTTTGTTTCAAATGATTGTTCTATGTATTCTGTTAATAGTAAAATATCCAAGCGTAACTTGGAATCTACATTCTCGTGGCATTGCCGACTTGGGCACATAAACAAGAAACGCATTGAGAAGCTGCAACACGATGGGCTTCTTAAATCAACTGATCTTGAGTCGTTTGATAAGTGTGAATCTTGTGTGTCTAGGAAGATGGCAAGAAGGCCTTTTTCCGCATATAACAGAGAAAGCAACAGATGTGCTTGGACTCATACATAGTGACGTATGTGACCCTTTTAGAAGTGTTTCAAAACAAGGATACAACTATTTCTTAACTTTCACTGACGACTTTACTCTATATGGTTATGTTTACCTGTGAAGTTGAGAATCAACTTGGTAAGACAATAAAGGCTTTACAGTCTCACCATAGAGGCGAATATATGAGTCAAGAGTTTATTGATCATCTTAAGAAGTGTGGGATTGTCTTACAACTCTCCTCTCCACGTACACCGCAACATAATGGTGTATCTGAGAGAAGGAATCGAACCCTGCTTGACATGGCAAGATCTGTGATGAATCAAAAAACTCTACCAATGTCCTTTTGAGATTATGCTCTTGAGTCTGCTGCACGCATTCTAAATATGGTTCCATCAACGAAGGTTGAAAAGACACCATATGAACTATGGCATGGGAAAGTCCGTAATCTGTCTTTACTTAAAGGTCTGGGGTTGTGAGGCATTCGTGAAACGTGACACGCCTGACAAACTTGAACCAGGATCTATTAAGTGCATCTTTGTAGGATACCCAAAGGAAACAATGGGTTACTACTTCCACTACCCACTTGAGCACAAGGTATTTGTTGCTCGGTTTGCTGAGTTTTTTGAGAATCGTCTCATCTCACAAGAAGCAAGTGGGAGGATCGTAGAACTTGATGAAATTCAAGAAGATACTCACCCTTCTGAAAATACTAGCCAACTTCCTGAGATGGTTGAACATGAAAGTGTTAAACCACAAAGTGAAGTCATTCCTGTTCGTAGGTCCTCAAGGACAATACATGCACCTGATCGAATGCGTTTATACGTCGATTCAAAGGAGCATTGATTAGGGGATCTTAATGAACCTCCTAACTATAAAGCTGCATTAGGAGATTCTGAATCTGAAAAATGTCTCAATGCTATGAACGAGGAAATGAAATCCATGAGAGACAATGAAGTATGGATTGAAGTTGACCTCCCTCCTAACGCTAAAACCGTTAGTAGCAAGTGGCTCTTCAAGAAGAAAACTCACATGGATGCAAAGGCACACACCTATAAAGCTCGTCTTGTGGCAAAAGGTTATACTCAAACCTACGGTGTAGATTATGAGGAAACCTTCTCCCCTGTCGCAAACATAAAAGCTATTAGGATTCTTTTAGCCATAGCAGCGTACTATGACTATGAGATTTGGCAAATGGATGTCAAAACCTATGTAGTTATCTCGGTCAAATTTCAAATATCGTTCAAGGACCGAGATTTGATATAGCGATTATCGCGGTGAGACATCGGTGAGATATCGGTTTTTAACTTTTTATACTCTCTAGAATATATATATATATATATATATATATATATATATTCTGAATTAAAGTCAAGGGACCAAAGCTGGACAAACTAAAGATTGGTTTACTTTTTATTGCTACCTTAAGATAATGTGCAAGGATGACTAAAGTATGAGGACTAAAGCTGTATAATATCGGATCCGAGATTTGAGGGCGAGATTTTGAACCGAGATTATTTCTAAGGCCGAGATCCGAGATATCGACGAGATAACGACGAGATCTCGCCGAGATTAACTACATAGGTCAAAACTGCCTTCTTAAATGGTCACTTAACCGAAGAGGTTTACATGGACCAACTCGAAGGATTTGTCAATCCACGATATCTTAACCGTGTATGCAAGCTACAACGATCCATTTGTGGATTAAAGCAAGCATCTAGGCATTGAAATAAAAGGTTTGATGAGGAGATCAAGAAGTATGGTTTCACTCAAAACCTTGATGAGCCATGTGTATACCGTAAGGCTAGTGGGAGTAATGTAGCATTCCTAATCTTATATGTTGATGACATATTGATCATGGGAAACAACATTCAAATGTTACAAGCTATTAAAGCCTATCTTGGAAATTGTTTTTCTATAAAGGATTTAGGTGAAGTTGCATATATTCTAGGAATCAAGATCTACTGAGATAGATCTAAGCGGTTGATTGAACTTTGTCAAAGTGCATACATTGAAAAAATCTTGAAAAGATTTAATATGGCGAATTCAACTACCCCAATGTAGGGCTGAGCACCGAAGGTTCAAAACCGAACCGGACCGACGAAGCCGACCGAACCTACAAAAACCGAACCGACCGGACAGACTCGTTTCGGTTCGGTTTCAGGTCCTACATGCTTTCGGTTTCGGGTCGGTTCGGTTCGGCCCAACACCGACAAAAACATGCCAAAATACACATAGACCGACAAAACCGAACCGAACCGACAACATTCGGTTCGGTTTCGGTTCGTGTTTTTCACGGTTTTCGGTCCTCGGTTTTGTCGGTTCGGTTCGGTTCGGGTCGGTTTTTGACCGACGCTCAGCCCTACCCCAATGCAAGTAAAACTTTAGATGAGAGAATCTCAAGGACCCTCAACACCTGTAGAGGTGGATCGCATGAAGAGGATTCCTTGTGCCTCGGCTGTAGGATCCATCATGTATGCGATGAGATGCACTAGACCTGACGTTGCGTTCACTCAGAACTTAACAAGTCGATTTCAAGTAGATCCAGGTGAGAGTCACCGGTCTGCTGTGAAGAACATACCGAAGTATCTAAGATATACTAAAGATATGTTTCTTGTTTACGGGGGTGACCTAGACAAAGAGCTGGGTGGCAAACCGACAAAGAGCTGGGTGGCAAACCGACAAAGATGACACCAAGTCGCAAATCGGATACGTTTTCGTTCTAAACGGAGGCGCTATAGTCTGGAAGAGTGCTAAGCAAAGCATCACAACAATGTCTTCTACAAAGAAGCTGCAATGGAAGCTATTTGGTTAAGGAAGTTTATTGATGAGCTTGGAGTAGTCCCCACCAATAAATAACCTATGGAAATGCTATGTGATAACATTAGAGCATTAACTATCGCCAACGAGCCTGGAGCTCAGAAAGGCGCCAAGCATTACAAAAGGAAGGTTCACTATCTCCGTGAGGTTATCGCAGATAATAAAGTAGTACTCAACAAAGTTCACATAGATGACAACTTAGTTGATCCGTTTACTAAGGCGTTGCCTTTAAACAAGCATGTTGAGCATGCTAGCGGTATTGGACTTCGATCAGTTAGTAGTCTCATGTAAATCTGTTTTGATATAATGGGATATGTCAAACATTTATTATTTTGATGATTAATATACGTGGTACTTGAGTTATTCATTCATATATTAATTGTGTTCTATATTTGCATGTTTAATCCATAAGTAATTTATTACTTTAAATTGTCCATTGTCGATCAATGATATGGGAGGGCAAATGTGAGAGATTGGTTATATTCTACGAATGCTAAGAATGTGTCCGCCAAACTCACATGTTATCCACGTGCTACGGATATTAGACTTCTCCAAACCTACGAGTCATCACTTTATGGATCGGCGTCATTAAGTGATATCTCGCAAATGGTTATTTTATTTGTTCTTTGACTTGAGATGCAAGCAGGTCTTGCATGCGTGGATCTTTCTTCTTGACTATAGTTAAACGTTATCCTGAACAAGGTGGTTATAAAGGCTATTCTCAGAAGTTGGTTGAAGCGCATAAATGACACGTGTAGTCAAAAATAGAATTTGTTCCTCCACTTGTCTTTTGGAGTATGAATGTATGATACTACTAGGCCCCTCATTTTGATCCATATCCATAGTTCAACAAGTATCTGAAACAAAAGGATAATTCAAAATTGTAAACCATTTATCTAGTTGTTTTATGAAACCACACTCAGGTATTTCTGAGAGCAATGCATTGTTGCTAGACACTTAGCATTGTTAGTATACATTATTGATTGTTAAGCTCGCAAGTGGGAGTTGTTGGTTATGCGCTTGTAAATCAATAGTTATACGGCCGGGAATTACGTGAGCGTTTAGAGAGCGTTTATTAAATATAATTAATATGTTTAAGGTATACTATTAATTATAATTAATATAATCCACGAAATATACATAACGGTTGTTAGTCCATTAGTGTAACGGTTAACGGT
This sequence comes from Chrysanthemum makinoi, assembly GCA_910596185.1. Lineage (NCBI taxonomy): Eukaryota > Viridiplantae > Streptophyta > Magnoliopsida > Asterales > Asteraceae > Chrysanthemum > Chrysanthemum makinoi. The sequence goes on along the minus strand of OU343223.1, from coordinate 211,129,167 downwards.
CGTTAAGTCCAAAATTAGCTTGTATTGTACAAAGTTAATTTCACAAGGACCAAAAGCAAAATGGGGGCCCATGGCACTCCATTATGGCCGGCCATATAGGCTAGGGTAGAGGGGAGAGTAGCTTTTCCTCTAAGCTATCTCATTAGTATATAAAGAGGGTCTTAGGTCTTCATTTGATCACACTTTCAAATTATATTCTCTCCTCATCTCTTTGCTATAAGCAATCGTACAACACCCTCTTGTAAAGGGAGTTGGGTTAGTTTCTTCTCTACGACTAGCATTCGTGTTAAGGTCGTAGCTCGTGGGTTAAGCACTAGCATCCTAACGCTTTCGTTGGACGTGTAGTGTGAGTTTCTGTTTGAGATCAACTCACTATAGTGGATTAGGGTTTCGTGGTGATACGAGATCCATTGAGTGTTCGTGATCAAGATCAAGACTTGGTGATTATCTATTTTTCAATAGATTCGAGGTTAGTATTTATTATGTGTTTTAATTATGTGTTTTAATTCATAACATTAAATATAGATTCATCCGCTGCGTACTCGTGGTATTGATGGTTTAATCAATATGAATTCCCTACAGAAGTGGCAACTTGTGGACTTTTAAACGTGAGTTTAGCTCTTATATAGCTGCAAACCTTATACGGAAAACACTCCTCTCTATGTGCATTGACTTTTGAGGTCAAATGGAGAAGATATCAACTTCAAAACTACTAGAATCAGTATGTAATGATAAATCGGTTAGTGTGTTTGATGGATAGCAAATCAGCAGAATCCAGGATAGATAGCAGGAAAACAATTTAACTAGACAGGACAACTCATCATGCAATACTAATTTAAAGTATGAATTTAGATTGGCTTACATAAATCTGAGGACAAGGGCACCAGTTGTTCCTTCATGCTGTAAACTTCAGGAGAGTTTAAAAGATCTAAGCATACAGTATGAATGGTTAACCAGCGCTTGTCCAATGCAAAGCTCCTGTAGCAGATTTGTAAAATAACCCACGATAAGAGGTTGCAAAATACGCGGGTTGGGTAACTGTTCAAAGCGGATAACTTTTGTTACGCAATAGATTCTGTTGGCCTGACCCAAAACACTTGTCCAAAAGTTTCTAACTTTAGTATAATTAACTAGTGTCAGATATGATTACAAAATTATCTTATTTCAAACATAATCTACTTAAGTTTAAAAAGTAATGTTAAAGGTTTTATTGATCAAAATATACTCATTTGACCATTTTCTTGTTTAAGTTAACTTTTTTTATGTTTTTACTTTTTACTGTCTGGTCTATTTGAGAATTGAGATATAGTATAACCCAAAGATCAGTTAATACCTGCAAGTTCCTTGGGTAGTTGAATCTTTGTTGTTACTAGGATCAGATGAACTTCTGGACAATCTTCGATTATGGTTGGAAGGCGTATGTAATGCAAGGTTCACAGTAGCATTTCCCCCACTACTGGATTTTGAGGGTGAATGTTCTTCTTGTCCATGTATCTGGTGCACAAGAGCAATGTGAGAAAATGGATAATATGTGCAAATGGAAAGGGGATTGGATAAGCTCCACATTTACAGAGAAATAAACTATCCTAGTTACCATGACTAATAAATATTCAGTAAGACAAGAAGTGTTTAATTTCAAGATAAACTACCCTACTGCTGTTCCAAAAAGAGAAAAACTACTCTTCACCATCTTGTTTCCTTTACCTACTACAAATATAATTTTAATTTCAGCCTGCTTTCAAGATCTAGCAGTCTCTACCAATGACACTCATTTGAACCCTTTCAATAATCAAATAAACTATATTAACCATTACTGATGATCCCTATCTATCGCTACGTCATTGCTTACTTCCAAAGAGGCAGCATTGCCTATTTATGGGCCGCAATCACAAGAATTATACAGCAAGAAGATTATCATTGAGACAGATATTCATAATAGCTCTTATCGGATATTACCTAAACAATGAAATAAAATATATTATTACTAGAAAAAAATGTATAATTCAATTGGGTGATTCTGTTGTATGTCTAACCAATCAAGTCTTCAAACAACATGACAAAACAGCAAAGCATGCAAGGTAACTCAATTTAACCTTATTTTATTTTTATTTTATTTTTTTCTTTTTTCTTTTTCTTTTTTTTTTCTTTTTTTGCTTATGTACACTAATTAGAAATGACAGATTCTTAGACGCATCTAGTTATTTATTAGAATCTGGCGTGTCTATCTCAAACGGGTCAAGTAAAGAAAATTAGCTGAAAAATAATGGGTTGAACGGATCACACAGGCAGAAAGTCCACAAAGTCTATTTTGGATGCATACGACCTCCTAAATCATAATTAGACTCCTTCCTCTTCCAAGTAAAGTGGGGAACTAACATATTAATAATTCATATGAAATTAACCACTGAAGCATGATCGGGTAAACCTGAAACATGCCCATTTGTACTTACAAATCACACGTTTCAACCTGCCCCATTACTCAACAGGCCCATCTGGTCACCTCTGTTTGTTATGTATGTTTATTTGTAAGTACCTTAGATGATATAGGGTCCATGGGGATAACCAAAGGACTGTTGACTTTGGATTTTGCCCAATGTGGAAGTCTTGATACACTAAATCTGAATGTTGGTGTCTCTTTAGGATAATTATCTTCACAAACCACAGCTGAATCCACAGAACGCTGTCTGAGATAATTTTCTTCATAAAATTTAATTCGAGCCATAGTTGGGCACTGAGCAATGGTAGTTGGGGACAATGGACGAGAATTTTCCTTGATCTTCTGCAACATTCTCGACGTCATAAGTGCAGGCACTTTCCAAACAAATATACAACCATCACTTCCTACCTGATAACATAAATTCAATTGATGGTAAGCAAATAGCAATAAGGAAACATGACAATGATTTATCTTATTAAAGATTATTTAATTACTCACAGAAACCAGATGCTTGCAGTCAGGTAGAAAGATTATCCCATTAATGGCTTCACCATGCCCCATTGCACGAGCAACCATTTCGCCACTCATGAAGTCATGCATGCAAATAGACCTATCAGAGTAAGAACACACCACATAGCTACAACTTGGGTCCAGAGCAACCTAAAGAGCAAATTAGTTAAAATCTGAGATGAATACGGATACCATGTTGAACATGTAAGATTACTTACTTTTATTGGGTAACCAAATTCTCCACCATGCTTAAATGATCTAATTACTTGCCCAGTAGCAACGTCAAACATGTTTATCTTCTTACCCTACAGTGGCAAACAAAAATTTACTTGTTTCGGTGCTTCTTAAATTTTAAATAAATGACAATATACAACTCATAAATGATGATTAAAGCTTATAGAGGTTCGGGGATTAAATGGTACAAATCCTGATATTCCTCAGTCAAGTGAACCATCTAAAGATTTTTTGAGATAGATTAGATGTTATTTATAGCTCATCTGATATACATTTTAATTTATTAACTGTGACTGATATAACTAGACAAGCCCCCATAAGGGAACAATAGATTCACTTGCCTGTCCCACTGTAACAGCAGTCTCTGTTGTTGGATCAATGGCTATATCATATATAGTTCCATGAGATGCCTTTGGCTGATGTGACTGAGAAATCGCATAATTCATATCCCTTCCAGCAACGTCATGAAAGATCAAGGACCTTCAGAAACACAAGAGTTAATCACTAATAAAGGCAATTTAGTGAAATTGCTACACAGATCTAACCCAGGCTATAACACAAACTCACCTATCAGAACAACAGACAATCCTGCGTCCATTTCCAGTCAATTTCACTGAAGAAACAGAAGCTGAATGATCATTAGTACTCGCAATCAGATCAAAATTCCTGAAACAGCAAAGTGCATATAAGGATTTAAAACGGACACTCCCTTCAAATTGTCTATTAAGGGTAAAAGTCATACCTGTTTACATCAAAAAGATGTATCATTCTATCACGTCCACTTGAAGCTAAATAGTAGTAGCTTTCTAAATCCTCAACAGAATCCATTCCCTTTTCAACTGGAAAGCTGAAATTCAAGGAAAGGATTTCTGCTTCATGGGCATCCTACAAGTATAGCCAATCTGTGTGATTAGTTTCAGAAAAATGCATAGAAGATATTATGGATTGTAAAAGTATTGTTTATGATTCCAAACCTGTATGCAAGTATAGTCAGATGTGAGTAAGTTAAACATATGCAGGTTTCCATCAGAATCACCAGCAGCAAGATGTTTTCCATCTGAACTAACTGCCATAGATCGATACCCTTTTGTAATAACACCTGAAACTACCAATTCACGTTCAAAAGTTCCAGCACTAACTGCAGAGATAATCAATGAACAATTTAGTGCTTAAACAACACAATATTCAGATACTCTAAAGTAAATTGAGGTGATAATTTCAACCGATTTACTTATGAAGTTACGAATAGGTCGATCGGATTATACTCTATCTTACCGGGTCAAAGGGAAAACTCGTTAGATTCAACTCATAAGGAAATGGGTCAAATGAGTATAACAGGTCAAATGAAGTCACTGAAAGTGTACTTATAATGCATAGAACCTTCTAAATAATTCTATTCAAATTACTAACTTATTGTAGAAATAATCTTATGGTTATTATAACCATATTTGAGATGCTAACCTTTATCGAATGAATATGTGTTTTCGGGTAGAGCTGTTTCCACCAGCACCAAAATTATCCCTCGACCCGTTACCCAACACGTCTGACCATTTTGTAACCTCTAGTAAATAGCCAAGATAGCAAGATGTTTACCTAGACACAAAGTGCCAAGTGGTTCAGTAACTACATGATGTTGACCTGGAGCAAGAGTGAACCTACTTTCTGTTGACACAGATTGCAAAGCAAGATCCCATAACCTGATAGTACCATCTGCCGAACATGTTGCAAAGGAAACTCCGCCGGTGCAACCTCTAGCAACACATGCAAGAGAAGGATCATGCATGTTTTCACATGAAAGATTCTTGATATCCCAAATGCAGCCACTATGTGAAACTAACACACGACACTTGGTAGCCTGAACAAACACAACAATTGTTTATTGTAGCAACAAAATTCTCAAAGGAATTAAATTTATTGTTTCTGAAACTATACAACCAAATATTGAGAATCACCTGCAATTTTCTATGAATGTTCCAAACATAGAGACTGTGATCTCTGTAAACTACCACTGCAAGATCAATGGCTTATAAAAATTTTGATATCGTACTTGGGAAGTCAGAAAAATAAGTATAGATAATATTTTCTCTTAAACTCGTGTGAATAAGGAATCATACAAACATATAAGTTCATAATACTTACCGAGCTTTTTTGAGGTAGAGAATTCACAAGCTATTGCATCTGGAAAGGTAACGGTTGTCTTCTTGCTTTCTTTGTCTTCACTATAATGTAAGCTTCCAGCATACTCAAGGGAACCAATGGTATACAGTTTCACCAGTCCATTGCTGCATGCACAAGCAATGAACTCTTGTGATGCAGATAACGCATATCCTTTATCAACCTAATAGGTATATATAACAAATAGGAGGAACATCAGAAATTGTAAGAAAATTATAAATAGCAAAAATGGAATATACTCTCAAAATAATAACAGAGAAGTTGACAAGATTCTTGATTAAGCTTCGACTTTTTATTGATAGCACGACACGAATATAAATTGTTTAAAACAATAGAGTTTGAACACAACATGGGAATTACATTTATATTTACTGATTGTGTAATTGTTAATCCACCTTGTAGAAGGCATAGAACACCTGTAAAACAACGACATCAAATTCCTTACATACGCAAACACAAACTGTACGGTATTAAATCAACAAAAAAGCAATCGAAAATTCGAAACTATTTACCTGAATCTGTTAGTGCATAAATGGGTACAAGTTCGTCACTCTTGCCACCAGCTAAATTCCCAAAAGTTTTAAAGGGAGATGTAACAGCTATAAATGTACAAGCTTTGTAATGACCAAGATTAACAGTTTTTCCATGTATTGCTAGTGATACTGCCTCAGTTTTAGCTCGAGATCTAGTAGGTAATCCAACTGTCCATAACTTCAAATGCCTCTTTCCAGCTGTCAATATGAGCTTTGCGTCTGCTGAAAAGCTAACTGATGCCACATCAAACAAAGATGAACATGCTTTCACCTTTTTTACTAGTATCCCACTTCGCCAATCCCATAGGCATAGGAATCCATCCTGCGGGATTCCAATTGACACCAGATGTTTACCTGAGTGTTTGAAACAGAAGAAATATAAGTAGCTGCGGATAATAAATGAACAGCATATTTCTAGGATATGGAAAAAGAGGTCAAGAGATATCTGAGGGTGTGCTTGGTTGTGGGTTCTAAGGAGTAGGTATAGGAATGATAATGATTAATAATGGTCGGTTTGTTGTATGGCAATGAACCATTACCAAATATTAGGCATTACACCTATCCACGCCATTTTGGGAGTAATGAACAGTCAATCCGTAAGGCCTATCATCCCTCTTTCTATCTTACTTTTTTCAGACTTTTTGCCTTTAATCAAACAAATGCAACCATATTTGCTTCTCGATTTAACAGTAAAAAAACTGAAAGAGCCCTTGTATGTCCTTCATTTCTTATACGATATTTGATATCAAAAGCACAAAAAACAATATATATTTATTCATTTTCCCATACATACGAAATTAGTTGTGTGGTGTTAATATAGATTCATTATTATGTAGCTAAAAATCACCATCAAGGTGGCCTAGTGGTTGACACTTTCATGTCCTCACAAGAGGTCTCAGGTTCAAACCTCACTATGTACACATCTTGAGGGTGGCCACGAAAAAGTTCGAAAACAGTCACGGAAAATAGCCCTCCCCGGGCAGGTAACCTGAGCAAGGAAACACCTCATCCGTATTTTATTATGTGGCTATGTGCTTGGTATTGATTGAAATCAATTTATTATGTTGGTCAAAGTGGTTTACAACAAATTCAGAGCAGTTTCTGGAAATTCTCACAAGTATGTTGGTTTTTGTCATTAAATTCTCTTAAACCAAGCATTATCAATTATAACAGTAATACTGATTGCATTCCTTTGTATTCTCATTGCTTTCCTATTCCCGTTCCCAAAAACAAACCAAGCACCCCCTAGATGTGTTTCAACTAACCATCGGGTGAGAAAGCAGTGCAAGCTACACCGTATCGATGCCCTTTCAATTCTGAAACAGAAGCCAAAGTTGCAGAGTTCCAAACTATTACGGCAGGTTGATGTCCCGACTGTGATAGACGTAAGACAGCAGATAGAAAGTATAAGTGATAGCTACAATTTCAGAAACTGAGAGATTGCAAAATTTTACTAACTGGGAAATATCACAGGCAGATTTTGAATTGTAAGGAGATTGATGACATATAGATGAATAAAATATTCTGAAGAAGATTAAAAAATGAGAAAATGAATACCACGGTCCCTTAAGCTTTTATTGAAGTAATAAGGAAGACAACACTTGCAACTCTGATCATGCAAGTATATTTGCATAGATTGTGGGGCCGTTGATAATTTCAAATTACGTAAAATCTTTACATCGGCAAGGTCTCTGATCCAAGTCTCATTAATTAACATTCACGATCAAATTATTTACAATTATATTATAAGATGTTGCGTCAATACATCATATGCACCTCGAATATTACATACACAACAAAACATTATTAAGCCTTTTTCTAAGTAATTTTACGGTTTTAACCACTTAAGGGTGGCCTAGTGGCAAAAGGGCTTGTGACTATCACTCTAAAATGTGTGAGGTCTCAAGTTCAATTCCTGCTAGGTGCAAACAACCTTAAGTGGCCACGCCAACCTCCTGAAAAGGGAGGGCTTTACCTGGTTGAGTCTGTGTGGCGGTGGGTTCAAACCCCGTGGATTAGTCGGCCAAAAAGGTCGGAAATTAGTTACCAAAAAAAAAGTAATTTTACGGTTAACAGTTTATGAACTCTAAAAACCAAATGAGCTAGTCTTAGCAATCCCATTTAAAATCCACAAAAATCAACCATACAAGTTCAAACAATAAATTTAAAAAAACACCTTGTTTTACACAAAAACGTGAAGTTCTCTACTTTCACTTATGTTGAAATTTAGCTACTCTACTATTTTACACGCAATTAGGTCACTAAACTTAAGGTCATTTGGTACAACTTACAAGTTACAACTTAGTAACAAAACATGTGCATTAAAAACTTGTACCAAGGATATATATATATGCAATTATTCATCTTTAAAGGGATATATATGCCGTTCCCCCTAAAATATAAAATTACAGCTACCATACCAAACACTTTAATTAAAAAATAAATAAATAAATAAATAAATAAATAAAAAAAGCTATTTTCGCCAAACATACCATAAGTTTATTGACAGGTATACTTCTCTTTTCACTTATTTTCCGGCTTAGGCACTAGACTATTTTATGCAGAAAAAGTGAAAAACTAAGGTAAAACATAAACAATTAAAAACGGCACTAGATATCAATCACAACGCTGAAAAATTATACCTCTCCAGCGGCAATATATGTTCCATCTTTTGAAACAGCGACACAGGTCAACAGCTTGGGCATCCGAGCAGACACCATGACATGCGATTGCACCCCTATAACCACATCATAAACCACCACAACACAACCTGCAACATACACTACCTTGGTATCAAAAACGCTAGACGCTAATCCGTTGCCATTCGTCACTGTCAAACCTATAACTTCCTCCAATTCAAACTGCACATCACAAAATAAACAAATTATAATCCCTTGTTATATAAATTGGACTAATTGATATGAATGATTTGATTACCGTTGGATAAATGGTTTGTTTGAGCTTGCGATTTGGTTTCATTTTTATTTTTATTTTTTATTTATGATTTGATTTTACTGATGAAATGAGGGGGTTTGAGTACAAGGGATGAAGCGGGAAACAAATGCAAATGAAAATTAAAGTGTGTGTGTGTGTGACTGTGTGCGATATTGAGAGTTTCAAACTCTGATGCATTCAGATATTTTGGGATGTAACGTATAAGTAAGGTACTGTTTGTTTTTTAAGTGGCTCAAGCATATCGAATCTGAATTTGAGTCGTAAATGTCTGAATCTGACCGCATATGAGCGGGAAAAAAACTCATGTTTGAACCGCACATTTGCTTGCTCGTACTAAATTTTTTCTTTTGTTATTTTTGTGTCAACAAGAGGCATTAAGACACCTCTCTCAAGTCTAGACCATTAAGATTTTACTGGATCTGACCGCGTCTGAACAGGAAAAAAAACAAACAGTCTGAACCGCAAAAAAGAAATGCCCCCTAAAATATAATTGTGAATAATTTATGCATTAGATCACCTATTAAGCCCCTTTAGTTAGGCTCATTTATCATTTTAGTATTGTAAAATATGAAAGTTTCATAAATGAATTCATATGAAAGTTTCGAATTCAACGCGGTGAATATTTTATGAAATATTGAGTAGAATGTATAACAACTCATATTTTTCCAAGTCAATATTTATTTCTAAATTTAAATTATTAATTATTGAAGTTTACCTAAGTATATTTTACGTACAATTTTGGTTAAATTTAAATTATTAATTATTGAAGTTTACCTAAGTATATTTTACGTATAATTTTGGTTAAATAATCATGAGCCTATAAAAGGTTAAATAATTTTGGTTAAATAATCGTGAGCCTATAATTTTGAAGTTTACCTAAGTATATTTTACTCAAAATCAACTCACTCACTCACTAAGGGCTTGCTTTTTTTCTGGATTAAGTGGGTGGGTCTCTTTCTGTTAATGGGTCTTAATGGGGAGGATGACTATTTGCTTTCTCTCTCCATATAGACCATTTAACAGAAAAAGAAACACATTATATATGTAGCCCCACCACTATCTCCCCATTAAGACTCATTAACATAAAAAAAAAAAAAAAAACACCCCCTAAGTTTCGGCAAGGAGAGGGCAAGCAAGAAAGAAATACTGTTTTGCTAGTTAAAGTTCTTATTTGAGCTAATTTGGGTGTTCTAATAAATAATAAAAGGTTTATGAGTTATTGTTTGGGGTACATTTATGCTCATCATCATCACATACACTTCTTAATTGCTAGTAAGTCATTACACCATTTTCATAGACTTTATAACAAAAATGTGGTCGCTTGAACGGACTTAAAATGAAGAAGATACGTTAGTTTTAAGTTAGACGACGAAAATTAATTTTCTGAAAATGCAAGTTGTTGTTAGAGTTTCCATGTGGTAAAACCAGAAAATAAATGGTGATTAGACTAGCCGCGGCACTAAAAATATGTTAGTATACTTAAACACGATCTCGGGGATATATAAAACTTAGGAATTGGAGCTAAACGAGAGAGTTATGACTTAATAAAATTGTTGATGAGGGACACAATTTTGACAGCTTTTTGTCTTTAACAAAAAGGTGTTAAAAATAATAAAACTAGATTTGGGCACTTTATGTACGGATTTAGCTAAAAAGACATAAACGAAAATGGCAATATGCTATGTATACTTGTTAGGCGCGTTGGAAGTTTTCTAAAACACTAAATAACGAGACGAGTATAGTTTATTAACGAGATCAAGTAGTTACGTCATATTCAAAGTATACTTGAACTGTTAAATGGGCACACTAACGTAACTACATTTTTAATCACTGAACTTTATAACAAACATGTACGGGTGATATACTAATGTGTAGAAATGCATACACGACATTATTGCCGAACCTAAGACATAGTACCTATTTAGGTTGTGGTTAGAGCTACCAGACCTCGATATACATGCACGTTACTCCTATTTATGATGCTATACTTGAAGTGAGTCTCATAGCCCCTCCTTTACTGGTTTTGAACTATTTTTGGGGTGAGAATACATGCTCGTTTACTTTATACATGAGCGTTTACTTTATACATACCCAATTACTTTATTTCGAGCACAAGTACCTAAAACATTTACGTGAGTTCATGGCCCCTACTTTACTTGTTTTAAACTATTTTGGGGTGAGAATACATGCACACCTTACTTATTCGATTTACTCGAACTCTTTACACAACTTACTCTCATACGTGATTCATTTACTCAAAAACATTTTCTGCTTTGCTTTAACACTTGTTTGATTACTCGAATGCAATAATATTTACTCATTACATACTTGATTTCTTACTTATAGACACAAGTTCACAAAAATGTTTATAGATTTCCTAAGTTAGGTGCCATTAGCTATGTAGAATTATGGGTGCTCGGATAGACACCTACTTGGGTTTATTCACACCTACTTGGGTGCGTTGACACCTATTTGGGTGCGTAGACACCTACTTTGGGTGCTCGGATAGACACCTACTTGAGTGCTCAGATAGGGCAGATAAATAGAAAACTTATGGCTTCGGTGGCAGGAACTTAGGGCAATAGTAACACTTTTTCTATGACATGGTTTTGTTTTAATATTCATACTTTAAAACCTTGTGGTCCACATTTCTAATTTGCTTGAAGGTAAACTTAATTTTCATGTCATTGTGAGCGACACAATGGTCACAAAACTCACCATTGAACTCATATTATTGTTACTCTGTATTGTTATTTAAACAAACCTATGAACTCACCAACCTCGTGTTGACACTTTTAGCATGTATTACTCAGGTTAATCAGGCGATAGCTTACTATATGGAGGCAATTGGCGTGGCATTGTCATAGGTGTTAGGATTTAGTAAATCCGTAAGTTAAAGACTCGGTCACCCCGTGTATTTGCTAGCATTAGAAAGTTCATAGTCTTAGACATTTAGTCATTAGTAACTAAGTAGTTAAGTAACACCGTGAAGGACGAATGGGTCTTTACCCACTGTATACCTGATCCACAGCCCGTAGGAGGCGTATTTTGTAAAAACTATAAATACCCTCTACCTCCCAAGGTAGAGGGTTGGAGCTTCATAATATACTTTCCCTTTCTCTCTCTAGAAGTTCTCTACTCTTTACTTTCTCTCTCTAAACTCCATAACATTCGATCCATATACTTGTGTGTTTGTGTGTTTATGATAACCAATCTCTTACAATTGGTATCAAGAGCCATGGTTTGATCATCTACTTTGTGTGTGCTCAATTTTTAGATTGGTTATTGAGGTTTTATGGGTCGAATAGTTTAGAGAGTTTTTTCATTAGTTTGAGCTTGTTTAGTGGTTAAATTTGTTAGTTGGTTGTAATTTCTTGTTTAGGTTTATCATATTAGCTTAGTTTTGGGTTTGGAAGGCTTGTTTCATCTTGTTTGTGGTGGTTTTTGATTGAATACGCAAGTTAAAGTTCATGTTCTTGGTTGCGTTTTGTGTCATCTGAGTTGCGCTTTGTTGGTTTCTTGCTTGTGGTTTGGTAATTATGTGTTGCGAGTTGACAGATTTTGTCTTGTGGTTTGGTGTTCTAAGGTTGCGATTTGATTATAATAGTATTATTTTGTTGCGATTTGTAGAAAAGGACAAAACTTGCGTTTTGACAGTTAGCTAAAAGGACAAAAAGGACGATAGTGACACTTGTACTCGATTAAAAGCGACTTGCGGTTTGTCTATTGGTGTTGCGACTTGTGACTTGCGGTTTGTCTGTTTTTACTGCGACTTTTCTCTACGATTTGGCAAGCTCTTGCGGTTTGAAGACTGTTGAGATTTGTTTCATGCGGTTTTTCATTCTTGCGACTTGAAGCCTTTGAGATTTGTGTCTTGCGACTTGTCTATCTTGTGGTTTGAAGACTGTTGAGATTTTTCTCTTGCAGTTTATCTGTCTTGCGATTTGAAGACTGTTGAGATTTGTCTCTTGCGGTTTGTCTGTCTTGCGATTTGAAGACTACTGAGATTTGTCTCTTGCGGTTTGTTAATCTTGCGGTTTGAAAGACTTGAGATTTGACCAAGAGTTGTGGCTTGTGTGTTGCGACTTGACTCTTGAGATTTGATACTTATAGTTTGGGTTATACGGTTTCCTCTTGATTTTTGTAAAATCCCGCGAAAGATTCGATATCTTGGTTTAAATCAAAGAGTTGTAAAATCCCATTTATTTGGACATCATGTCTACTATTTCTGACGATGTTCAAGCTGCTGGGTCCGATACCCGTCCTCCTATGCTAGATAGAACTGATTATGACTCTTGGGCACAGAGAATCCGACTGTATTGCTTGGGCAAAGAGAATGGTCTTAACATCACTACCAATTGATCAAGGACCTTACCAGATGGGCACCACCAAAGATGAACTAGCAACTGGTGAAGATGGACGTGTCACTTTAGGAATGGATAGACCAAGGACTTATGATGATCTCAATGAGAAGCAGAAGAAAAGATATGATGCTGACATCAGAGCTTCCAACATCATCCTTCAAGGTCTACCCAAGAATATCTACAAGCTGATAAATCACAACACCCAGGCCAAAGCAGTTTGGGACAATGTCAAAATGCTTCTTTTTGGCTCAGAACTGACAAAGGAAGATAGAGAGTCACATCTATACAATGACTTTGAGAACTTCAAGATGAACCCAGGGGAGAGTATTACAGAATACCATGTGAGGTTTCACAAACTTGTGAATGATATGAGGAATATTAAGATGACTATGCCAAATATCCAACTCAATTCCAAGTTTGTAAACAACATGAACCCTGAGTGGAACAGGTTTGTTACCGCGGTGAAGTTGAACAAAGGATTGATAAATATGAACTATGAGCAGTTGTACGCTTATCTACTTCAACATGAGAAGCATGCTACACATGACCGTTTGATCATGGAAAAACTCAATCCAACTACAACAACAAGCACACCAAATGACTCAGTTGCATTAGTTTCTAATGTTAAGATAAACACTCAAATATCACCTGCTCAAAGTTACGAGTTCTCCTCATCTTCCCAGAATCATAATCAGGTTATTCAACCATACTCAGGATATACCCCAACAGACATGTTGATTGAAAACCTCTCGAACCAAGTTGCACTATTGGTTCAACAATTCAGAACCTCACTTCCCCAAACCAACAACCAACTTAGAACCTCATCTAACCCACACAATCAAGCTACAGTGGAAGATGGAAGGGTTGTGGTACAAAATGTGCAAGGAACACAAAATGTGAACCAAAGGAATGTTGCACGGGGAAATGTTACAGCTGGTTATGTGGGAGCTCAAAACAGATGAGGGATAGTGGTTCAAGGTCAAGGCAAACCTATTAAGTGTTACAACTGTGGTGGTGTGGGACATATTGCTAGGAACTGCACTCAACCTAAGCATCCACAAAATGCTGAGTACTTCAAGGATAAGATGCTACTGATGCATGCACAAGATAGTGGAGCAGTGTTGGATGAGGAGGAGTTGTTGTTTCTTGCTGAGGGGAATGCCAACACGTTTGATGCTGACGTAGATGAACAACCAGTGTATGATTTGGCATAGAATGATCCCAACATCTTCCAGGTTGCTGACTGTGATGCCTTCGACTCTGATGTTGATGATGAGCCAACGGCACAGACTATTTTCATAGCTAATATTTCTCTCATGGTTTCATCACCTCAACAAGCTGGTCCCTCCAATGCTTTAGTCGTATCAGAGGTACTAAAGCTATATGATGTGGTTGATGTGCAAAAGATTCCCAAAAAAGTACAACCAACAGAATTTGTTGAGTTAGATATTGTAAATATGGGAAATAGCAATGTTATCCCATATGAGCAATATATGTGAAGCACGATGAAAGTCTTGTTGTACCAAGTGGTGCATCTTCTGCCATTAATGATGAATGTGTGTTTTATGAGTACACTGAATATATGCTTGATGACTCCCTGACCACTAAGATAAATATATATAAGGATCAAGTCGCCATCTATGAACAACGTGCTAAATTTGAGCTTACCACACGTGAGCAGGAAATGGATTGCCAAATGCGTACACTAATCACTAAATGTAATTTAAGGGGTGAAACGTTAAAACAAAAGTTAAATTCCTTACAAGAGAAACTTAATCAAACTGTTAAGCAAAAACAAGAAATACTAGAAAATGTAAAAACGCTTAAACATGAATTTAAAGAGAAGGAATCTAAAATCCTAAATGATTTTTCCAAACTTAAAACTTTAAAGAATAAAGTTGAAAATAAGCTGTACGTACAAGGCAACACCATTCAGACTGCTCAAATGATTTCAAATTATAGAGTATTAAGTGATAAAAACAGTGAAAACCTTGTAGAATACCCAAATCCTGTGTACCTTAAGAAAGCCAAAAAGGCTCAAGAAGTGATTTATGATGGTAGTGAGATTCTGAAGCCCAAACAAAAGGCAACTTGTGTACAAATCACATAAGAGGACATAGAGTTAGAAAATGCCTCTAGAGAGAAAATAGATAAGAAAATGAAGGAACCTAAATGTGTGGAGAAAAGATTAAATATCAAGCTCCCAATTATTCTAAGGAAAACTTCCTAGCCATGTTCGAACCACAAACTCAATTAACCCCTGAACAAGTGTTTTGGAAGTTAGATATGGATAAGAGAAAGGCTGAAGAACTTGTTGAAAATAATCCTCCCTTTAGAAAATTACCTGCGGCTACGGTGTATCCTCCCAATACAATGATGCATTTAGTGCCTAGAACTCTTCCTATACAGTGTAAAACTTTAATTAGCATATAGGTAATCTACCAACTATTTGTTGATTTCGATAAAACATGTAAGAAGAGAATCACACCAACGGGTATTACTGAAGGGGAAAAGGGTTTGGAGCAAACAAAAGAATGTATCTTACGGAAATGAAATGGAAACGAGCCAAGAAATAATGCATATGCGCTTTAAAGCTATGAGGTTAAGAGAAAGAATGTTCACATTATTAATGAGAATTTGATTGCCAGATGTATTGCGCAGGATGTGTTTTATACTGTCACAAATTATGCCATAACTGCTTCTGAATTTCATGATTTATCAATTGCATTTAAAGTTCCCCATGATCGTGTCAATGAGCTTGAAACTGAGAATTCAAAATTGCAAGATAAAATCCAAAAAGATGATCATGATAACATGATCAAGCATTTTTCTAAATTAGAGGCTGATTATCTTGATTTGCAATTAAAATATCAACATCTAGAAGAAAGAATCAAAACCTCAAATGCCAAGAACTCTTTGGATGCTTTTGAATTTGATGCATATTTTGAAATAAGCACACGTGATGAACGGATTCAAGCTCATTGCAACACGATCCGAAAGTTGAAATCTCAAATTTCCCATTTGAAGGGAAATAGGAGTGAAGTGGTTGGGTCTCATATACCACCGCCTTTAGATTCTCAGAATTTCCAACTTCAAAACGTCATCAATGAACTAAAACATGAAAATGAGTTTTTTCAAGCTGAAAACGCTAAAGTTAAATTGGATTTCAAAGAGTTATATGAATCAATCAAGGTCACTCGTGACAAGAACAATGAAAAGATAACTTCTTTGTTTAAAGAAACTGAGAATCTAAAGACTCAGGTAAAAAGGAAAATGCCAATCACTAGTTGTCATAATGTTGTACCAAAGGTGTCTGCTTGTAAGAAGTATGCTATTAATGTTAAGTATATTCCCCATCCTTTTAGGAATAATTGGACTGTGTGTCAATCTTATCTCACTCGCCTTAAGGATAGCCTAGATATTGTTCATGAGATAGTTGAAGATGCTAGAATAGAGAAGCCTCTAGATAGTGATTTTGCTGATGCTTGCATTTACACTGAACAATCTCAAGAAATGTTAGAATATGTCATAGGCACTTATCCTAAAAGTGATAATAAGCGAGATAGACTTGTTGCACCCTCTTCCATGCCTAAGGTCAAGCATGTTACCTTTGATGTACCTCCAAAAGTGCCAGAGCCCAAAGACTTTAGGTCAGTAATGCAAAATGCAGCGAATCAAACTAATATTCCCGTCGTTACTTCCACAAGAGTAAGCAGTGACACTAAGGCTAGCGAGTCAAAGCTTACAGGCAATACAAAGCAAGATAGGACCTCGTGAGCTAAAAGTGATCAAGTGAAGAAAGTAGAAGACCACCATAGGAATAATAAGTTTAAGTTGAACAATATGAATCGTGTTGATTCTAGTATTAGCTATAAGCGTACTATAATTAATTCGAATTCTACTGCTGTCTAAAAAACTTGTAATGATTTTTTAATTTCTGCTAATCATGATGAATGTGTTGTGTCATATTTGAGGCCTTCTGTTAAAACCCTAGTTGATAAAGTTTGGAAAGCAAAACAGGTTAAGCAATCTTGGAAACCTACAAGGAAAAAGTTCTCTAATATGGGTTATCAATGAAAACACACAGGTCATAAAATCAAACTTAGTGGACATTGTCCTTCATCTAGAACCGCCTTACCTAGAACAGTGCCTGCTAAGACCTTGAGACCCATAGGTAGAACCATTCCTTTAGGAACACAACACACTGTGACTGAGTCCAGTGCATCCACTAGTGCTGCCCCCACTAATAATGTCATGGCATCTAGGGATGCTGTAGGTCTATAGATTGTGTGTGCTAACCAATCGGATCCCTCATTCTCATAGGGATCCACTGCTTTCAGTTATCCATTCTCGTCTATTTTCAAATGCAGGTCGTACAAATCGTCCTTTGGTATTTGGATTTAGGCTGCTTAAAACATATGATCGATTGCTCACAGCTCAAGAACTTCATAAATAAGTTTATCGGGACTGTTAGATTTGCGAATGATCATTTTGGGGCAATTATGGGTTATGGAGATTATGTTTTTGGTGACAGTGTTATCTCCTGAGTGTACAATGTGGAAAGACTTGGCCACAATCTATTCTCTGTTGGTCAATTTTGTGATTCTGATCTTGAAGTATCCTTTAGAAAACATACCTGTTTCGTTAGAGAACTAGATGTTGTTGAACTTCTATAGGGATATCGTGGCACAAATTTGTACACCATGTCTATCGAAGACATGATGAAGTCCTCTCCTATTTGCTTGTTATCTAAGGCATCAAAGAACAAATCATGGTTATGGCACCGTCGACTCAATCACTTGAACTTCGGCACCATCAATGATCTTACTAGAAAGGACCTTGTGAGAGGTTTACCCCGGTTAAAATATGAAAAAGATCATCTTTGTTTTGCTTGCCAATTGGGCAAAAGCAAAAAGTATGCCCATAAACTCAAACCTGCCAATACCATCATGGAAGTTCTTCATACCCTTTACATGGATCTATGTGGACCCATGAGAGTACAAAGCATCAATGGGAAGAAGTATGTGTTAGTTGTAGTTGACGACTACTCTCGGTTCACTTGGGTAAAGTTTTTGAGAACTAAGGATGAAAATCCCGAGGTTATCATTAAGCTTATCAAACAACTGCAGGTTACGCTTAACAAAACCGTCAAAATCATCCGAACAGACAATGGAACTGAATTTGTGAACAAACAGCTCATTCTGTTTTATGAAAGCATTGGGATTAGTCACCAGAAAAGTGTTCCACGCACTCCTCAGCAGAACGGTGTTGTTGAAAGGCGTAATCATACTTTTGTAGAAGCTGCTCGGATTATGCTAATTTTCTCAAAGGCCTCAATGTTTCTCTGGGTGGAAGCTATTGCCACTACGTGTTACACTCAAAATCGATCCCTAATACATACTCTGCATGAAAAAACTCCATATAAATTAGTGCACAACAGAAAACCGGATCTCTTGTTTCTACGTGTGTTTGGGGCTTTATGCTATCCAACCAATGATGGTTAAGATCTAGGAAAGTTGAAAGCTAAAGCTGATATTGGATTTTTTGTTGGTTATGCACCAGATCAAAAGGGTTACCGAATCTACAACAAAAGAACCCGAGACATTATGGAAACTATTCATGTTTTGTTTGATGAGCTGACTAAGCAAATGGCTCCTAGACACTCCAGTTCTGGACCCATACCTCAACTTTTGACACCTGGACCAATTAGTTCGGGTCTTGTACAGAATCCTACGCCTGCAGCTCCTTATGTACCTCCCTTAGAAGAAGATTTGAAGATTCTTTTTGATCCGATGTTTGATGAATACTTTGAGCCAACAACTGATGATACTCCTGCACCACCAGCTGTTGCTGCTCCTGCTCCAACCAATCTGAATGGTCCATCGATCTCTATTTCCATAACTCAAGAAGCTCCATCTGCTGACCATTCACCATCATCATCGAATCCTCAATCTTCTCCAGTACATCAAGGCACTGCAGTTGACAATTGTTTTGAAGTTAACCCATTTGCCACTCATGAAGATGCTCCATTTGAGAATATATTTTCCCCTGAACCCACTCCTGAGGCATCTTCACCAGAAGATCCTAGCTTTGCCACTTCAGTACCGTATCATCAACCACATGAACATCTCAGAAAATGGACACGCGATCATCCATTGAATAACATCATTGGGAATCCTTCTCGTCTGGTATCAACAAGAAAGCAACTTGCCACTGATGCCTTATGGTGCTTCTTCAATTATGTACTATCAAAGGTCAAGAAGGATGAATACTTTGAGCCAACAACCGATGATACTTCTGCACCACTAGCTATTGCTTCTCCTGCTCCATTCAATTTGAATGGTCCATCGGTCTCTATTTTCATAACACAAGAAGCTTCATCTGCTGACCATTCACCATCATCATCGAATCCTCAATCGTCTTCAGTATATCAAGGAAATATAGTAGATAATTCTTTTGGAGATAACACCTTTGCTACTCCCGAAGATGCTCCTTTTGAGAATATATTTGCCCCTGAACCCACTCTAGAGGCATCTTCATGAACCACATGAACATCTCAGAAAATGGACACATGATCATCCGTTGGATAACATCATTAGGAATCCTTCTCGTCCGGTATCAACAAGAAAGCAACTTTCCACATATGCCTTATGGTGCTTCTTCAATTCTGTATTATCAAAGGTCGAACCGAATGATGTCAAGACTGCAATGTCTGAGGACAGCTGGTTTAATGCTATGCAAGATGAAATTCACGAGTTTGATCGACTTGATTTATGGGAATTAGTACCACCTTCAGATTGTGCTACGATTATCGCTCTCAAGTGGATCTTCAAGGTGAAACTTGATGAGCATGGTGACGTTCTAAAGAATAAGGCAAGACTTGTTGCTAAGGGTTATCGACAAGAGGAGGGTATTGACTTTGAGGAATCATTTGCTCTGGTTGCACGAATAGATGCTATCAGAATCTTTTTTTCTAATGTTGTTAGAAAGAATATG
Organism: Chrysanthemum makinoi; assembly: GCA_910596185.1. Lineage (NCBI taxonomy): Eukaryota > Viridiplantae > Streptophyta > Magnoliopsida > Asterales > Asteraceae > Chrysanthemum > Chrysanthemum makinoi. The sequence goes on along the minus strand of OU343223.1, from coordinate 211,108,963 downwards.
ATAGTTTACCAAATGGATGTAAAGACTGCCTTTCTTAATGGCGATCTCAAAGAAGTGGTCTACGTCAGTCAACCGGAAGGATTTGTGAATCCCGAGCATCCTAACTATGTCTACCGTCTGAAAAAGGCCCTCTACGGCTTGAAGCAGGCTCCAAGGGCATGGTATGATACTTTTTCAAAGTTTCTTTTGGCAAACAGATTCTACAAAGGTGTTGTTGATCCTGCGCTGTTCACTCAAAAATCAGGCAAACATTTAATCCATGTTTAAATATATGTTGATGATATTATCTTTGCCTCGACCGACCCAAATGAATGTGACCGTTTTTCTAAAGAAAGGGTTCTAAATTTCAAATGTCAATGATGGGAAAAATGTCATTTTTCTTAGGTTTACAAATTTCTCAAAGTCCCGGAGGCATTTAAATCAGCCTAAATATGCTAATGAAATATTAAAGAAATTTGGATTTGATTCTAGTGACCCTGTTGACTCTCCCATGGTAGAGAGAACTAAACTGGATGAGGACCTCTCTGGGTTCTCGGTTAATCAAACTAAATATCGTAGTATGATTGGATCCTTGATGTATCTCACTGCCAATAGACCTGATATTCTATTTGATGTATGCATGTGTGCTCGCTACCAGGCTAAACCTACTAAGAAGCACCTTGAAGCGGTTAAACGGGTCTTTCGATATCTCCAAGGAACCATTAACATGGGACTTTGGTATCTGAAGGACACCGCTATGGCATTAACGCTATGCAGATGCTGATCATGCAGGGTGTCAAGATACTCGTCGAAGTACGTTAGGAGGTGCTCAATTTTTGGGTGATAAATTAGTGAGTTGGTCATCAAAGAAGCAAATGAGTACTTCTATATCTTCTACAGAGGCTGAATACATTTCCATGTCATCATGTTGTGCTCAAATGTTGGAATCACTCCTAAACAGTATTTCAAGTATTTATATTTCATATGTAATAGGTAGCTTTATTATGGCCTTTATGTTTGTTTAAGGTCAAGCTTATGTAGAAGGCCCATAAGCTTAGGCCCAAGCCCACATAAGAAAGGATGGGAACTAGGAGTGTTGCCCTAGCTTCCCTCCTATAAATAATCTTGTAAACCCTCATTTGAGGGTTGGTTGTTCAATTCATTCTCTCTTTCACTTGCATATTCATAACCGGTCTAATATATCTACGCATAGTGTTTGGTTTGTGTCTTGTTCATCCGCTTCTCTTTGTCTCTTTCTAGTAAGCTTGTGTTGTAAAACTAGTGACCTAACAAAGGGTATCAATCGCCAAATAGTTGGGTGAACTCGTTTTGTTTTTTGAAGTTTTATGGTATACGCGTAAGGTTTCAGTACTCAATCTTTCATACGCTTAAAGCTTTCATTTTTACATTTTACAATCCAAGATTCTTGTACTTTCAAGGTTATTAAGTGTTAAAGTTTAAGTTTTTGGCAAAATGTTTGAAACTTTATGCGTGAATATCGCTTTTAAGCTTGTTTTTGAACGGTGTATCATCCTACGCATAACCTGCTTTTAGAGGCTTTGGTCCATCAAGTTCCACACTTTTGTGTCTTTTGGTGTTATTGAAGCTATTTCATCACACAAAAACTGGTTTAGAAACATATTTGGGCAAAATCACTTTTATGAGTAAACCTACGCGTATGAAAACCCTATTTCTACGCGTAAGTGTTTCCTTGGTTTGATATTCATTTTCGTGGTTTATTCCGTGTTTTCTTACTTGGATAAGTCCGAAAATACGTCGACTTTGGATATCTTTTGCACCGTGATAGTGTAAAAGATCATTTGGGATAAAACCCTAAAATTACGCATAAGTTCAACTTTACGCCGAGAAATCCTACGCCTAAGATTTTCTTACGCCTAAGCCTTGTCTTACGCATAAGCTAAATCCTACGCCTAAGTTTCTACGCCTAACTTTGTTGTCTACGCATAAATTTAGATTTTTTCCTCGCTACGCTTAAGCTAAAACCTACGCAGTAACTCTTAATTGTTACGCGTAACTTTGGTGTTTTTACGCATAAGTGCTACTTGGTTATTGTGATTTCTACGCCTAAGGACACTTCATCAACAAAGGTTCATTCGACTACAAAGATCCATTTTACCAACACAAGTTTATCAACATGTCACAACCACCATACTCTAACTATTTCCCTTACACTTATCCTCAACGACAACAACAACTAAGTCCACAACATCAAGAATGGAATCAACAACAAGCAATTTATCAACAACAATTTAATCAACAACATACTCCACAACTTGCTGCAAATCCACAACCTCAAATGGTTCAACCACCACCAAGTCCTCAAGTTCAACCGCACACAAATGAATTCAATCAACATCCATCAAGGAACACTATGAAGGAACCCACTTGGTTTGCAAAGATGTGTGAAGCTTTAAGCAGGAAACAATCAATTCATGAGGTCGATCACTTGATAGACCTCCAATGCTCACTTCCAGAAACTACGATCAATGGGTGATAAGGTTCTTTAGGTTTTGTGATCTAAAGAAGCCACATGGAAAGTTCTTAAAGAAGGTTATCTTAGAAGGTCCATTTGAGATGCCTACTATCATTGTACCCGTAGATCCAAATGCCATTCCACCAAGAGATGAACAAACAAACATTGCTATCAAGCAGCACTTGAATCCTCAAGAACTTCTACACTATGAAGCTGATGAGCTTGCAATGGAATACATCCTTTTAGGATTACCAAACCCAATTCTTCGTAGTGTTGATGCTCAAAAATCGCACAAAAATGTGGGATCACATTCGTCTTCTTATGGAAGGATCAGTACTCAATCAAGAAGATTTGGAATCCAAAATTTACTTGGCTTATGAATACTTCATGATTGAACCTCGAGAGACACTAGAGTCTTATCATCACCGATTTTCCGACATCATCAATGATTTGGATAAACACAACATCATCATGCCAAGAATTGCAGTGAATACTAAGTTCCTAAGTAGTCTTGGTCCCGAATGGGAGAAGTATGTCATTTTTCTCCGCCAAGCGAAGAACATGCATCATTCTACCTACGGATTGTTGTACGATTACTTGAAACCTCATGAAAAGGAAGTTGATCGGGAAAGGATTCTCCGTGCTCAAATTGCTCCACCAACACATCCGAAAAATCAACAACAACTTGCCTTATATGCTCAAAACCGTTATTCTCCTCAACCAAAGAACTCAACCAAATGCTTCAAACACACCTTCACAAGAACAACCTCAACAAAATCAATTGGTTCCATACAACAACAATGCTCAAGCATATGTCGCTGAAGCGATTGAGGAAACCGATCCGCTCGAAGCATTGCAACAAGGATTTGTGATGATTGCTAATGCTTTTGGCCGTTACACCAACAAATCCAACAATCGTATTCGCTCCTCATCTAACACACGGACTCATGCTGTTGTGAACAATGGACGGTTGAAGTTCGAATCGCGGATTATGGTCGCCGATGGGCGGTGGTCAAGGGTTTAATGCTGTGGGTAGGAATAACAACAGAGCTCAAGTGGTGGAACAGGAAATGCTCAAAATGGGTTGAATGGTCTTCGATGCTACAACTGCAATGAGAAGGGACACTGGCTAATGCATGCCCAAAGCCAAGGACTAGGGGCAGTGCTTATTTCAAAGAGGCTCTTCTTTAGGCTCTTAAGGATGAAGCCGGTGGAACTCTCACGCACAAAGAACAGAGCTTTATGGCAAATGCCGACTCTGATGATGATATGGAGGACTTGCGTGCCAATGCAACAAGTTATGTTGATGGCTAATATGCAGTTACACATGAGTGACACAGCCCAAGTATGACACCGATGGCTTGTCTCGTGCACCAACAAACCATATTTATCTCTCGATCTCATATCTCCGCCAACATCCGAATCCGCAAGGCTCGAATGTTCAAAATGAGGCATCCACATCTCATTCCGACGATTTTCAACTAGACCCCGTAGTTATATTTGACGATCAAGATGACCAAACGGTTTCCCTTGATAATCAACTTGACTCTGTGGTTATACTTGAGGATCTCAAGAATGATCATGTTTTGACTCACATTGAACACGACGAACTTTTGCCTCATCCAGATTTTGCTCGCTTAATACAAGACCAACAAACCATAGTGGAAGAATGTCGTGCAATTAATCAGGACTTGAAAAGTAAAATGCACTGTTAACAAAGGATTTTGAATGTTTACAAAAGCAACTCAACTTTTTCAAAACTCAAGAAAAACGTGAAAACGGTTTTGAAGCCGCCTTTGCCAAATCTTATCAAAACGAAAAATATTTAGAACGACAGATGCGTGATCTAGCCGCTTTGAAGAATGCTTTGTTGTCCAAATAGAACAATCAAACATGAACATAAAAAGCAAATTAACGCCTCACCTTGGAAAATCAAAAAGCTAAGGCCGAAGTTGTTAAATTGTCAAAAACAGTTCTCTGCATACAAAAAGCATTCAACTAAACGAATAGATGATCATCTTGAAGAAATCATCGGCTTGCAAAACAAACTTAAAGAGTTTAAAACTGTTGTTTACAAACATGGCAAGTCGGTCACAACCATTGAAAAGTTTACTTTAAAACCAAATCCAAATGGATATGGACCGAATCTTGCCGATTACAAACCTAAGCTTTCAACAAAAGCATTCAAACCAAATCCCAAGTTTCCAAAGGCACAATATAAAATTGATAATTCTGTTATGAATGTTGTTGAATATCATCGTCAAGAGGAATTAGATGCATAAGACGAGAGTCGATCAAAATTAAAAACTGTTGTTTACAACAAACCTTTTAATTATTCAAAACCGTCACTTTCGTCACACCAACGGATTCTTCAAACACACCAAGGGTTATCATCAAAACACCTAAGTCTTCTATTGTTAATCCCAAAACACACTTTGCACAAACTTATGGTCCTTTACCTTCCATTAGTGAAGTAAACTCACAACCCGAAAATCGAAAAATTCTTCGATATTTTGACATCTTCATGGTTGACCTCAAAATTTTACAACATGAGATAGAATATCGATCCGAAATCAAAGTTGAACATTTTCAATCGCCTCTGGCGCGAGAACAAAGAGACATTTTTCCGAAAAATCTTTTACCTAATGTTAAAAACTTGAAAAGTTGTGCAATTGCCTCGGAAAAGGATTTTCATAAGGAACTTGGGGTCATGAAAACGCTGAGAAAACGTAAACATCTATTTCTAATACTAAACGGAAAAAGAAACTCTTGAGAAAAGATGTTGATCGACTCTTGGAAGATGTTATCTGTGCCGATGTTCAAAATGTTGGGTTATTGAATTCGTTGTCATATGCATTTGATAATATCTCTCCGATATCGTTGTTTCGTGGTAAATGTTGAGAACACCGATAATGTGCTTCAGATCGAGTCCTTAACAGTTGAAAACAAACGATTGTCAAACGAACTTTCAAATGCAATACGCCGCCTTAATTGGTGTCAAAAAGATATTCATGATCAACAACTTGTTTTTCAACACAAAATCAACCAGCCATGCAAAACCTTCGATTCTAAAATTGAGCAACCGGATGATCAAAACGTGTCTTTCAAGTGTCAAATCTCAAAATATGAACAAGAACTTGTAAAAGTTAAAAAGGAATATGGTGTCATATTTGATTTACTCAAAAGACTCGTGATGAAGCATCAAATGAACTTGATCATTATCTTGCACACACTAAATAAGTTATGCATTTTGCCGAAATGTTCGGTCCGAAAATCAAGATCGATTCACACTATCATCAAGTTAAGAGGAATGTTAGGAAAGTATGAACAACTTCCGCCAACAATCATTAAGAGATTAGCCCCCGTAACACTTAGTACTCATGCACCTAGAATCTCTACTGCCAAATCACAAGTAGCAAACGTGCTTCCTTCTATCAAACAGAATAGTTGAGCCTTTTCCAAACGTCCGCACTTCACGCCTAGAGCACTCAATCAAGAATAGGAAGTTGCGACCTAAGAAAAGATCAATCAAGAATACTAAAGTAGAAGAACACCCTAGGACACTGAATAAGACACACGCTGCTCCACTATAGATATTGCGTCTAGCAAATGTAATAGAAATAGTGATGTAACGAATGCTAAACCGTTAAGTACTTTTGATATTCACCTAATGCACCTTGTGATATTTGTCGTAAAAGTATGAATTCCGATTGTCATGATAAATGTGTTGCTAAAGCTATCATCTCTCGTTTAAGGAATCCTAAGAACCGAATACCTCTAGGCCCACTAATCTTTCTAAGTCTGTGCTTGGTAGACCGCCATCTTTAGATTCTAAGAAACGCATTGCTGCCCCTCAGTAGCTCCAGCTTTCACCTCCTAGGAATGTAGTACCACCTAGTGAATTCACTAAGACTAAAGCAAAGAGTAGTTATAGATGGCGGAAATGGTTATATAACACACTAGGATTTAAGTGGATACCTAAAGCTATTGATGTGTGTATATCCACTATAATCGCTATGGAACCCTCTAACATTTCGGTTCCAAATCTACTTCTATTCCATCCGTGTCGCCCGGTGTAATGCAGTGATACGATCATTCTCTCGATTGTTGATAGCGGATGTTCCCGACACATGACAGCAATCTTAAACTGTTATCAAACTTTATTGCAAAGTTCATTGGCACCGCCGTTCGAATGATCACTTCGCAGCCTATCATGGGCTACGGAGATTATGTCAATGGGAACATCGAAATCGCAGGTTTACTATGTGGAAGGCCTCGGTCACAACTGCTTTCAAGAGGTCAATTTTGTGATGGAGATTTGGAGGTTGCTTTCATGGAGAAAACTTGTTTCATTCGTGATCTACAAGGAAATGACCTTATGTCTCGCTCGCGTAATTCTAGTCTCTACACTATCTCTATGCAAGACATGGTTGCTTCCTCTCCCATTTGCTTACTTTCTAAGGCAACATCAACAAAACCTTGGCTATGGCACCGCCGCTCTCACATCTAAACTTTCAAACCATCACCAACCTTGCTCGACACAAACTAGTTGAAGGACTCCCACGATTCCGGTATTCAAAAGATCACCTTTGCTCACCTTGTGAACAAGGGAAAAGCACTCGTGCTCATTTTCCCTCAAAGGTGGAACACGCCTCAAAGATGTGCTTCATCTTCTTCACATGGATTTGTGTGGCCCGATGCGCGTGCAAACGATCAATGGCAAACGCTACATCTTAGTAATTGTTGATGACTACTCACGATGGACTTGGGTCTACTTTCTTCGTAGCAAAGACCAAGCTCCACAAATGATCATCACCTTTCTCACAAAAATACAGGTTTAGCTCCGCAACACCGCCGTAATCATCGTAATGCATAAAGGAACTGAATTTGTTAACAAAACCCTTCGTGAATTCTATGAGAAAGTGGGAATTCAAAGATCAAACATCTATTGCACGCATACACCAACAAAACGGAGTTGTTGAAAGACTAAACCAACGCTAGTGGAAGCCGCAAGAACAATGTTAATCAATGCTAAACTTCCAGATTACTTATGGGCGTAAGTCGATTCATCGCATGCTATACTCAAAACCGCTCTATGATCACAAAACGCCACAACAAAACACCTTTCGAGCTTGTCCACAACTATAAACCGAACCTCAAACACTTTCATGTATTTGGATCCCTTTGCTATCCTAATAATGATCGTGATGACTTTGGAAAGCTCAAAGCCAAAGCTGACATTGGAGTCTTTATTGATATCGTGATAATTCTAAAGGTTTCCGAACCGAATCGTCGAACTAAGGAGGTAATGGAAACGATTCATGCTCATTTCGATGAACTCACGGAAATGGCTTCTGAGTATAACAGCTTAGAACCCGATCACAACCGCTTAAACTTCCTCAACCCCATCATCACCAAGAAAGCCCTCGCCTAACTCACAACAAATGGAAAGGTTATTTGCTCCTCGCTCGCGGACGATATTGATGAACGTGCTCCGTGTGTATCCGCCGCTTCACCGCACAACCCGATAATATTCCTATACCCGATACACCTGCTACAACAACTACCGTTGAAGATGCACCTACACCAGCTTGACTCCAACACAACAGCTTGAACACACCGCTCCAACAATGATGAACCACCGATGATATTCTCAATGAAATACCCCCACCTGCAGATTTTGATCCAAATGCGTTCTTCAATCTGTTTGCTAATGAGACCGCCGCACTGATGTCGCGAATCTTCAACAAACCATTTGAACCCTCGACCGCACAATGTATACCAACATCAACCCTCTACACATAGATGGACAAAAGACCATCCTCTTGCTAACATTATTGGCAACCCAAATCAACCGCCGTTACGCGACAACGCCTTCACACGACGGTGAACATTGCATTTATGCACTCACCGTCCGCCAATCAACCTAAAACATTAAAGACGCAATGACAAAAGACAACCGGATTGAATCCATGCAAGAAGAACTCAACCAATTCAAACGCCTTGAAGTATGGGAATTGGTTGAAAGACCAACAGGGTCTACGCCATTGGTTTAAAATGGATTTGGAAAACAAATTGATGTCAAGGGAACGCCATCCAAACAAGTCACGCCTAGTTGCTAAGGGTTATCGCCGTGAAGAGGGAATAGACTTTGAAGAATCTTTTGCTCCGCTGCTCGCCTTGAGGTCGTTCGATATTTCTCGCTCACGCTCATATGAATATGACGGTCTATCAGATGGATGTCAAAACGGCGCTTCTCAATGGACAACTTAAAGAAACGGTCTATGTCACCAACCGATGGATTCGTTGATCCCGAAGTTCCCAACCATGTTTACAAACCTAACAAAGCTCTTTATGGTCTCAAACAAGCCCCTGCATGGTACGATAAGCTATCATCTTTCCTCATTGCCAATAATTTCACCAAAGGCTCGGTTGACCCAACTCTTTTCATACAATATCACGGGCACACATCTTAATTGTTCAAATTTACGTGGATGACATCATTTTTGGGTCTACACATAAAAGTTTTCAATCGCTTTTGCAAAACTAATGAAGAAAAATTTTGAAATGTCCATGATGGGTGAACTTACGCTCTTTCTAGGACTACAAGTTCATCAATCACCCCGTGGTATTTTCTTGAGTCAGTCCAAATATGCCCTTGAACTGTTAAACAAATTTGGAATGACAACCCGTGACACTTATGCCACACCAATGGCTCATACCAAGAAATTAGATGCTGATTTACATGGGAAATTGGTGGACCCTACCAAATACCGAAGTATCATTGGGTCCTCATGTATCTAACAACAGCTAGCGCACTGATATTGTCTTTGCCGCTTATCTATGCTCCCGCTATCGGCCGCGACCAATCAAACCCACCTCTCTCGAGGCTAAAAGAATCCTCCGATACATCAAGGGAACCATTAACTTGGGGATCCGTATCCGGCGATTCGGTTTTGAACTAATCGCTTTTCGTGACGCCGATCACGCAGATGCCTAGACTCAAGGAAAAGTACTTCAGAGCACTACAATTTCTGGTGATAAACCGGTGTCTTGGCAATCAAAGAAGCAGGATTGTACATCGCTGCCATCAACCGGCGTAATATGTAGCCATGTCCGCCTGTTGTGCTCAAGTCATCTGGATGAGAACACAACTCAAAGACTATGGTTACTTATTTGACGTAATCCCGATGTATCGCGACAATCGGAGTGCCATTGCCATCTCGCAACTCGCCAAAGACTCAAATCAAAGCACATCGATCTACGCTATCATTTCATCAAGGACCACGTGGAACAGGGTACCGTTTAATTATACTTTGTGGGTATCAATACCAATTGGCGATCTTCTCACCAAAGCCTTGCCTCCCGCTAGGTTTAATGAGTTGGTCCACCGATTGGTATGAGGTGTTTGACTCAAGAGGAATTGATGACCTCTTAAAAGTCAATTTTAAAACCTCACAAACACCAAAACATCTTTTGTAAATATCTTTTCAAAAACAAAATACAAAAATATAAAATCCGATAAAACAACAAAAATATTCTCCTAATCTATATTTCTTTCAACATTGCAAGTACATTTCTTCCGTCAACACTTTAATCTTTCAAAATTCAATATTTTTCCGATCAAGTGTTGAGGGGAGAAAATAATCTATTAACCGCTTCAAAACATCTGTACTTGCATGTTATCTTATCTCGTTGAATCTTTTACAAATGGTGGTACATTTCTCGTTCAAAGACACTCCTCGGACTTTAATTAATAACCTTTCATTATTTTCTCAAGTCGAGGGGAGTGTCGTCAAGTTTCTTTCCTAAAATCTTCGTTTGGTAACCAAAATGGAAGTTAAAAGGCTTTGTTTGAAAAAGGAAAAGGTGGAGGGACCAAAACTGTCTAAATCTTAAAGATATTTTGAATAAAAATATCCTCCACCTACTTACACTTCTCATTTATTGCAAAACCCTAAAACCATCCTACGCTTAGAATTGATTCAAGAAAACCGTGCTTTTGATCTTCATTGTGCAAGTGTTTTTGTGATCTAAACATGTTTTTTAGATAAGGTTTTGAATTTCATGTAAATCCCAACGGCTAAAACGCTTTATACGCTGTGATTAGGTGTTCTACGCTTATGCGTAAGAACACACAATCAATATGTGTGTGTTTGTGGTTAAATGGATTATGTCAAAACGTTTCAAATACATTAAAGATATCATTTTTAATCATCAAAACCACCCGTAAAACACTAATTGATGATTTTTGAAAATTAGGGTTTATGAGTCGAATTGGGTATTTTCAAATGTGAAGTGCTTTGGTCAAAAAGATTGTTGTGTTATGCTTATGTGATGATGAATTGATGATATCCATGCCTTATAACCACCCAGAAACCTTAATTGATTCATAATTAGGAATTAGGGTTTAATGTTCTAAAATTGGGTATTTTTGATTCACCGCATAAAAAGTGTTAAAACTTGGTCTACATGCTCTCACAACATCTATGATATACCATAAAAACTTTGGTGCATAATCCATGGCTAGATTTCATACGCCGAGAATTAGGGTTTAGACTACGCGTAAGAGGTTCTACGCATAACTAGAAAAATGTCCAATTGTGTTTTTGTTCTGTCATAAAATAATGTTATGTGTTAATCATTGATGATGTGATGCTTTATTTCGTGCTTGCAACACTTAATATTCGTAATCAAGGTTGTTGTTAATCTACGGATAAGGATCACCTTACGCGTAGCTTGTTATGCGTAAGATTAGTCTTACGCGTAGCGCCTACGCATAAGGTTCTACATATGGGACTACGCGATCCCGTGAAGGATATGCGAACAAGGACCTCTACGCGATAAGGTCAACTCTACGAGTAGCCTTACGCGTAAGGTTAATATATGCCTACGCATAAGCTCTACGCATAAGGTCCCCTTTTTCCTACGCTAACACTTACGCCGTAGTTAAGACCCTACGCGTAAGTTTACGCCACGCATATATCATTCCCGCTTCACGCATAACTTTACCAATCCTACGATAAGCCGAGATCATACCTTCGTATGAATTGTTACGCGTACAAACTTGTAAATAAACTAATCATATCATCACGAATCCTAAAATGTCACTAATAAACTGAAATCGCTTGATATGTTGTGAACAATAAGTGATAAAATAAACTTTAAAACTTAAAGTTAACTAACTCACTAAACATTTCACGACGTCATTGGACTATTGAATATACAAGTGACTTAGGACTCGTGAATATCATTGACACTGCACATTCAATAACTAGACAATAAGACCATCTGTTGACTAACATTATGTCTTTCGATATGTTGGTTATTTTGGCTAATGTTATTTCGCATCACGACATGGTCGAACAAATGAATATGGATGCACCTGAAGTTCTCTCCATTGCCGATATCTATCCTCATGGCTATCCAATGAAGATAGGAAAGAATAATCTCCGTGTTGACTTTGACACCCTCACTTGCTCATAATCTTCTTGTTTAATTGCTATTGACATTCTCGAGGACTCATCCGTGACGTAACATGCTTTCACACTCGCAATCTGCTCCTCGAGATCTACATCCAACAGCTTCCGAACACTATGGAAAGGGTCAAAGGACATACCGCGGACGGTGACTCAATCACAAACAAGTCACCATTACACCTCGCAGACTTAAGGGTCGTTCTCCTAATTCCCGATGTCGATCCAACCAAACTATATGCCACACCCGCCAAGAGCTCACTCTCCAATTCTTAATCAATATCGGTTATGACGAGGCTACATGAATAATCACCAAGCATTCTCACGTAGAGCTTAAGAGTATTCCTCAACCCCGGAGAACTCTCTACATGATTATCACCAAGTCTCTGCTTCGTCGCGGATATGCTATGAGCACCCTAAGCTCATGGAACTGCAAATATTCTGGGCATTGGTCAACAAGCAACACATCGCTATCGGCTCGATTTGGGATGACATGATGTCATTTCTCAACAAACTTGGCTCAAAGATTCCCTACATCAGATATACTAAATTGTTGATCCAGAGAGCACTTGGACTTCATCCCGACATTCCCAAGAGGCTCAATGACCCCGACAATCACGACATGTTGACGGAACCCATTCTATCCGCCGTAATCAAGGAAACGCCTACAAAGAAACAAGGTGTCGTGGCCGATTTCCTTCTAACCAAGATGTCGAAAGCTCGAATCGCATAAAAGGTATCCGAAGCAAATGACAAGGCAAAGTTGGTCATCTCGACGAAAAATCTTCTCGAACCCCGTAAGGAGAACCAAAAGGAAGTGCCGGAAGTGTCACAAGTTCGATAGTCGAGGAATGTTCCAAAGAAGAAACCTATTCCAAAGCGGAAGCCTACCACTAAGAAAAGTTCCTTCTCGAAGCCACTAATCCTTTCACCGAACCGCAAAGAAAGCTTGTGGACGAGGACTCGATGCTACCACACGATGAAGAGATCACATACTCAAACCGCAAAGGATGAAAATCCTCAGCACTCAAAACCTCCAAGTCCTCAAACTAATAAAGGAAAAGGGAAGACTCCTGCACTTGTGCCACAAGATGAAAGCTCTAAAGAAGATGAAGAGCAACCGGATCAATCATACAGAAGAAGTTTCACATCGCCAGACATCTTCATAAGGCCGAAGAATTTGCTAAAGATCAAATGGGTGGCCCATGAGGATCAAGTGGTGTCGCCACTCTCCGCATCCCGATGCGTTAATCAACCCGATAAGGGATCCGGTGCCACCACTCTTGTGCAACAACAAAAGCCTATTGAGGACACTATTGATTATGATTTTGAGAAACCGAAGCCGAAAGAAAAGTCTAGAGATGACGAGGATGACTATACAAAGTTTCTTCTAGACAACCCAACACACTCAAAGGAGAAAACCTCAGAAACTCCTAAGGACCTAAAGTCTCCTCATGTCTCCTCATCATCAGACTCTTCATCTCACTCATCACCACCACCATCTACAAAGTCAACCAAATCATCATCCAAATCCGTGAAGAAACAACCTAAATCTTGGATTTCTCAAGCCCATAAAAGATTGTGAAAGCCGCCCAACAAGTCGAAAGAAGGACATACTTTACAAAAACTGAATTGGTTTGTCGATCACATTCAAGACTTAAATGATGAGAAAGACAAGATGGAGAAAGAAAGGGAATTTGTTCAGAAGTTCATGAAGAAACATCGTAAAAAGGATCTGAACGAAATGATCGAAGGTTACACTAACAAGTACCTTCGTGATATCGCTCCTAAAGTCCAAAAGGAACCGGAGAAGACAAAGAAGAGATCATACTCACAAGTTTCTTCTCGACATCGTCCCGTGTGACTAGAGAAGTATTTTCCGCATAACTCACCCCTAACATCGTAGCATTGGTTAAACATACAATGGCCAAAGAAGCCGATCTCTCAACTGAAGTTAATCGCTAAACTTGTGATACAAATGTCAAAGCGATCCGAACGCTTACTCGGATGAAGCTAAATTTTTCGAAAATCTACTTGATTTTCAACTCAGATCATCATGCAAGGAGTCAACCGATCAACCCAAACGACCAAGAGATGACGATGATAAGGACAAGGACTCGCACCTAAACGCCGGCAACTGTAAATCTACTTCTATGCCACCTCCTCCACCACGGACTTCTTCTCAACATAAGTCTCCTCCACCTCGGTCTTCTATCGATAAACCTCGACGATTCCGAAGTTACCACCCCCGACTCATAAAACAGGTGATTACTTTGAGTATACGGGTGGTGACGATGAAGAGGTCCTTGAGCCCCGACAACAACCCACCACACCCAAACAAGTGCGTAAAACCAAGATCATCATCAAGGCCTTCCAAAAGAAGAAGAAGACGACTCACCGAGTCGCCTCATGGCTAGATGACGATAAAACCGAAGAGTTTGAATGGTTCTCCACACTTGTCAATCAAACTCCCTACCCCGATGAAGGTCAAGAATTGGTAGACGGTTCTACATTGAGCACGCAAAACTTTTGCAAGAAAAGTTCCATGTGAAGAAAATGACGAAATCTGAAGTGAGGCGAATCAAGAATGAAGCTTCAACTTCTAAAAGACAGCTCAAAGCCTCGAGGTCGAATATCATCTTGAGAACATCGCTCGAGCTATGTCTAACGACATGGATTGGCTCAATCCCGAAGCAAACATTGACTTCACACAAAGGGACAACCCTCCATACTACACCGATTGGACCAAACCCCTACCGACCATTGGCCAAACAGACGAACCACGGATTCCCTTACGATACTTCTTTAACAGAGACCTCGATTTTCTCTTACACGGTAGCGATGGTTCGCGAAAATACGCTACATCATTGACTCTTCCATTCCCAGCGGCTATTTACTCAAACCGCATAGCTATCGAGGAACGTGCAAATCACTTGTTTTCTCGACAACGCAAGCATACGACCAAGATGCATTGTATGGGATTCATCATTGGCCCGAACGCCAAGAATCTACTACGTAAGCCGCCGTTCGTAAGTCTCAACATGCAAGTGTATAGTTCTAAGGACATCGTGGCCATCAAACACATTGATCTCAAGTCTAAGTGGGACTACACATTCTTAAAGAATATCATAGTCAAACGACAAGATGAACAGAACTATGGATTCTCCGAGGTCGACTTTGAGAACTTGTCCTCAACGACATCAAGACATGTACCTTGCCAAAGTACGTGGTCGATGAGACAATTCTCGACCAAGTTCAACGTGAATTTATCAAGTCAGCTCTCATCTTCATTAGACGATCGTGATCAAAGAACGGTTGAAGATATCCAGATGGTCGTTGAATCTTATCGACGCTGTCAACCTCACTCCTCCAACGCTTACTCTTCCCGATCTCAACCAGCTCTCTCAATATACACTCATCAGCAAACCTTTCGGCGTTGTTTACCATAGTGAACTTCAAAGAAACCGCTTAATGGCGTGTAGTGAGCTCCACAAATTCGGGGATCATACCTTGAAGTTGGTTAGGGATGGATTGGCGCATGTTGAAGGATATACCAAAGTTGGGTCTCCTAAGCGCCGGAATTCTCGTGAAAGGCGGATGTGAGAAGGATCATCACCATGATTGATGAACGGTTGTTCGAAGGGATCGGCCGCACGATTGGAGAGCTATGTTGGTGGTCGACCCAGAGAAACATCACCGCTTTCAACGCCTGGCGCACTCGAATATCACCGCACTTCCCGGTACCCCTTGAATTGTTTCCTTCATATAATTTTGGATGTGTGATTAAATATGTCTATGGCTTGTGCACACATAACAGTGTACAACCCGTAATTGTAAAGAAAGGACCCCGTGGTACTGCCACAATCCTTATAAAAGGAGCTAAAGCTTCTTATTTTTGAGTAAAACCTATCAAACCTTTCAATTTTCAAGGTTTTGCTCAAAAGAACAAGTACTTCCCCAAATGATGTTTTTTTCAAAACCTCAACCGCTTATATCACTAGTTGAGGGGAGTATTTGAAATTAAAACTTTGTTCACCAATTGTTCACAAGTGGTCGCCTTCCCGCAACACTCTAAATGGTCATATTTATTCTCAAACGTTCAAAAATAACATTTTATATGCCATTTTTGAGGGGAGAAAATTGTGTGATAAGAAATATGTTGTACAAAATGCAAATGAATCAGGTACCTCGACTTAACCAACGAATTGACGGTACTAAACTGTTAGTAACTCGAAAAGACTTGTCCCGACGGGTAATAATTTCAAGCTAGTTCGCTAGTGATGTAAACGTGTCTCGCAAAGGACTTGTCTGAGTAGAATGTACCATTCGAGAAACTTTTGATAGACATGAACTCCGACGGGTTTGACAACCTTCCAAGGTTTGTCTACACCTTCAAGGTAGTTATTAGAGCTAGTTGTCACCTAAAAGTTGACAATGTAACTCTTTAACTATGCAACGTAACCGTCTCAAGGGGATTGTCTATCTTCAGTGGATCAATTCAAAAAGTGCGCGCTTTTCCTCACTGTGCATTTAACCATTAAAACTATTAAGCACATGTGGAGGGGAGTATTTATGCAAAACATCATCTCTCACAATGGTTCAAACATGTTTTTCATTAACAAACCCTTTGAGAGATATTTTATCATACAATGGTTTTAATGGCAAACATAGGTTAGTCATGGAGTTATAAGGTGACTAAGGTTAGGAATAACCGTCCTATGATCCGCCAGAGTCGGAGGGATCTACCCAAGGACACTACCATTAGTTAGTGTTAGAAGTCCTTAGGAATGATTATAAAAAGGAGAAAATGAGAATCGGAGAAAGAAGGAGTTGAAGAATCAAAAAGAAATGTAAAGTAAAGGGTGAAAAGAAATAGCCCTCTAGATTATTCAACTTAGGCGCATAATCGGTTCAATTCATATGCTACTGGTTGTCACTTAGTGACGCCGGTATTGAAGATTAAAAGTCGCCATGGACCCAGTGACGCATGCACTAAACCTTCTTAGCCACTCAAGTTTCTCTCAAAACAAGCTTGTTTCATTCTCACAGGGAACCCTACGTAAACTATCGGCTTTCTCCTAGAGATTGCCGGTATTGAAGAAGGAGACCCTCTCCCTAGTCTCCGCTCCAGAAAACCAAAACGCACTATTGAGTCTAGAGCCACGAGATTCATCAAAAGATCTCTTAGGAACACTTGACATTTAATCACTTGATGATCAACTAATAAGATCATCAGTGGTTCATATCGAGTCCTTCACCGATCTTAGCAATCTGTCGAGAACATTTATGAGAGGTTCACATCTGTGATCCTCAGTGATTGAATGGAAACTCCCGCCGTGGTCAACATCAAAACCGCCAGGTCACTTCGTAACTCCCCGTGGATTACGCGGAGTGTGTCTCAAACGGTCTACAGTCGTGAGGTGATGCTTCGTGTACCTCGACTCATCTCGAATCGTAGATGTACTTCGTACATCGCGTTATCTCACTTGTGGGACTCCGTTCAGAACGCCTTTGTAAGAATTAGAGTTGTGTCCTCACACTATGCCGTTGACGCCTCGGTTCAAACTTGTAAGTGCCGGAAACCGCTTATTACTAACCGCTTGAAATGTTTTCTTCTTATGGAAGCTCCGGAGCGGGATGATCGTGCTGATTCTTCTCATGCTCACGCCAACATCATCTCTAATGGAAGTTCTATTTCAATGCAACACAACAATGTAATGATTCTTCATCAATCAAAGAATCTACAAAGTCAAAGACTTACAAAACTTCATCAGGATTGATTTCCAACGTCAAAGAGCGTGTGAGCATGTTGAAGAATGACGTGGAGACACCGGAGCAAAAAGGCACTGAGGCGCATCGATGCGCATAACAACATACTATCACTTTCACCACAAAGAACAATGATCAAAGAACAAAGTTAAAGATGACGCCAAAGCATAACTGTTCAAAGATAACTATCTCTACACCGGGAGATTGTTCAATCAAGGCAATTCCTCTCACAAGAAAGAAGAATGTCGAAGACGCCATCGCTACTATTACATCAACGCCTTCACCGCTTACATTCATATATACTTGAGGGGGAGATTGTTGGAATCACTCCTAAACAGGATTTCAAGTATTTATATTTCATATGTAATAGGTAGCTTTATTATGGCCTTTATGTTTGTTTAAGGTCAAGCTTATGTAGAAGGCCCATAAGCTTAGGCCCAAGCCCACATAAGAAAGGATGGGAACTAGGAGTGTTGCCCTAGCTTTCCTCCTATAAATAATCTTGTAAACCCTCATTTGAGGGTTGGTTGTTCAATTCATTCTCTCTTTCACTTGCATATTCATAACCGGTCTAATATATCTACGCATAGTGTTTGGTTTGTGTCTTGTTCATCCGCCTCTTCTCTTTGTCTCTTTCTAGTAAGCTTGTGTTGTAAAACTAGTGACCTAACATCAAATATTATGGATGAGATCCTAACTATCTGACTATGGCTTTGTATTCAACAAAATTCCTCTGTACTGTGACAACAAAAGTGCCATCGCTCTCTGCTGCAACAATGTCCAACACTCAAGATCTAAGCACATTGAAATTCGACATCACTTCATCAGGGAACAAGTAGAGAATGGTGTGGTTGAACTCTAGTTCGTAAGGACTGAGTATCAGTTGGCAGACATCTTCACAAAAGCTCTTCCAAGAGATCGGTTTCAGTTTATCCTCCCACGACTCAAAGATGAAGAGTCTGCTGCAAGAAACTCTCAAACATCTTTAGAAAGAGACTGAGGAGTAAAGGAGTTGCTTCACCAATTCTTTGTACATATTTTTTAAAAATCAAAACACAAAACTATGAAACCAACAAAAACCCATAAAATTTTGAAAAATCAGAAAATTCCAAAAATATTGTTTTCTCAAGGCATGTCTTTTGATATCGATAACATCTACAGTCCTAGAAATGTCATTCAATAATGACATGGGGTTTTAGATGAAGTTTGAGCAGAAGTTCAAATGTTATTCAAAACATGCTTAAACAAATGGCTTGCAGTTATTTTAGACTGTAACCCGCATTTTCAAGAAAGGAAGGTGCTGAGCAAAATCGATTTTTATAAATATCAAGCACTTATCCTAAAACAAAATCTAGAAAGCACGTCACCAAAAAGACAGCTGTTCCTATACAAATGTTTTTCATTCTAAGATTCTTCAGGAAAATATTTGTAATGTACATGGTGGTAACATTGTTTGAAAATGAATCTGAGTCTAATTTTTGAAAATCAATCGGACTCAATTTTTCATAAATTTTATCACTCAATCTATGACTTGGGTTATCAATTGAGGGGGAGAGTGATTTCAAATTTCACATTTTCAAACAATATATCATCAAATGAGTCTATTTGTACATTATAAAGTGGTGAATAAATTTTTGGTGTTATGTGTCAGGGTATGATCTTTCGTTTTGATGGGTAGAACGCTAAAAACGGAGTTACGGTACAAAAGTTATGATCTTTCTTATTCTCAAAGATCTTTCAAAATGACTTTTTTTAAAAGATCTCTCAAAATTATCATACCTGACACTAACACTCTTCCTCATAAATTGAGGGGGAGCGGTAAAATGTTCCTTATCAGTAAATATTAAAACGGAGCCATATCTTTCCCCAAATGTTTCTAAATTATTTAAATCAATTGGGATCACAAATCTTAAACGGCTTGAAATCTTTGATCGGGGGATAGATTGTGATTTACATATCAAATCTGATAGAATGGTGATTGTTTCAGACTCAAAAAGGCACTCCTTCCTCCATGTGCTAAACGATTTCATGTACCGATGCACATGTTGAGGGGGAGCATTTATAAAAGATAAAAAACAATTGAGGTACAAATGCTTTGATTTTATATCACAAGTACCTTGATTTGTTTTTCAATTGGTTTTCAATGGCAATCGTGGAAGTATATCAAAGACCGACCTTGCACATACTTTATTGGAGTTATAAGGATGGTAAGGTTAGGTATTAGTTCCCACGATCCCGCCAGAGCCGGAAGGATCTACCCAGGGACAATCTAGTAGATAGTGTAGAAGTCCTTAGGAATGATGAAAAAAGGAGAAAAGTGAGATTAAGGGAAGAGTGCCGACTGAGATAGAGGCTAGGACTGGAACAAACCCAATAAGGTTCTAGTGATGAAGTCTCGGTAAGCACTGAAGGGGTTGAAGAATGAAAAAGTGATGAAAAGTGAACGGGTGAAAAGAAATATCCCTCCAATAATTCAACCTTAGGGCAGAAACCGGGTTTAATACATATGCTACTGGTGGTTATTAAGGTAACACTGGTATTGAAGACAAGACGTCATGGACCCAGTGATGCACTGCACTAAACTTCTCAGCTACTCAAGTTCTCTTAAAAGGACTTGTTTCATTCTCACGAGGAACCTATGTAAACTATCGCCTTTTTCTTAGAGATGGTTGATATTGAAAAAGGAGACCCTCTCCCTAGTCTCCGCATAAGAAAACCAAAATGCACTAATTGAGTCTAGAGCCATGAGATCATCAATAAATCTAATTAGGACACACTGTCAATATGCTTGTTGTTTCATACACTGTGAAAGGTAAAAAAATATACATTAAGAGTCTTACGCATTATCCTTGTGCTATTGCTAGAACATCTGATTGATATGTAAAGTATTCACAATGATGATGGAAATCCTTTTAGAGCCAATATCAAACAAGCTCTTGGTGGGTGACATGTGAGATCCTTCATGGATCAAACTTGTGACAACTGGAAAGAAACGATGGGGTGATTCACTCATGAATCAACCTTGTTCCAGGAAATGGATTAACTCATGCTTTTGGAAAACCTTTCGATGTGCTCTACAATTCTTTTTCTAGCACGTTGACTGCGCGTTAATTTTTCAAACAAAATTCTTTATGATTGAAACTTGATTTTTCTCATAAAACTTTTGTCGTATTGCACAAACTCTCGCTCTTCAAAGAATACGCGATTGTTTTTCAAATCAATTTATCATCAATCAGTGAATCTCAATTCGTTGGTTCACTCACTCCGTGTTGCCTACTTTGAGACGCTCAGGTTTGAGAACGGCTAATCAAGTTGTGAAACCCTGTCAAGGAGATTCTTTGGAATTCTACCTGATCATAGGCAGTACTTATACTAATCAATGGGGAACCGTGGTTCTTGCAACCCTATTCAACGAAAGTGAACAAAGACACTTTCATGTGTTTTATTGCTAACTGTTATTTGAAGGAAAATCTTACGATTGCAGCTGATGGAAATTGAGAAGTCAATCCATAACCACATGCTCACACATCACACCCACGTTTACAAAAATCATGATAATCTAAAGACATTAAGCAATGCTTCTGCAACTTTGATGCAAAATATCATGATCCAACAAAGTGTGAGCATGTCGGTCCAGAAATCACAAATATCACGTGGAGGCGATACAACAAAGGATGATCCAGAGATTTACTATGGCAGATGATCTCAAAGAAAGCTCAAAGATCACCAAGTCATGGAGCATTCAAAGATCATCACAGAAGTACAAATATTGCGGACTTTGAAGAATCAAAGACTACGAACTACAAGAACAAAGACATGTAATAGAATGCTAGAATTCAGAATGTATTAAAAAGGGGTGACCTCCCTTAGGGGGAGATTGTTAGGATTTAGTAAATTCGTAAGTTAAAGACTCGGTCATCCCGTGTATTTCTTAGCACTAGAAAGTTCGTAGTCTTAAACGTTTAGTCATTAATAACTAGTTAGTTAAGTAACACTGTGGAGGACGAACGGGTCTTTACCCACTGTATACCTGATCTACAGCCCGTAGGAGGCGTATTTTGTAAGAACTATAAATACCCTCTAGCTCTCAAGGTAGAGGGTTGAAGCTTCATAATATACTTTCACTTTCTCTCTCTAGAAGTTCTCTACTCTTTACTTTCTCTCTCTAAACTCCAAAACATTCAATCCATATACTTGTGTGTTTGTGTGTTTATGATAATCAATCTCTAACAATAGGCATACTCTAAATCGTAGTTTTACACAGCGTTGGCCAGTTTTGACATTTGGGACAACTATATTTTTTGGGCCATGTTTTTCCACACATAAATAATGTTTTGATACTCATATAATTATGTAATGAAATTTCTCTTTAAAATGGGTTAGGTAATCCGTTCTTTATACTTTGTGTTGTGTACCAGTTTAGTAGCACCCCAGTGACATAATCTTCCGCTGTGATCCAATTTTGGGGGTGTTACAGATTGATATCAAAGCCTTGGTTATAGAGAACTAGGTATTTTTAAAACCTAGACTATAACTACTTTTACAAAAACAAAACGCTATGACTGCCACATGCCTGCTTGCCAAGTTTGCTGCCTTACTTACTGTCTTACTTAACGTAACTATATGTTATACTTTTCTATGTAGTGACTTATAATTACTTGAACTACATTATGTACTACAAGTACTTTCTATATACTTATACATACGTGCCATACTTTTCACAGCATTACATCTTTCCTCTACTGCCTTATACTCGCAGAGTTATGCCATCCCCTACGTAATATCACTATTCGATTCCGAGTTTGAATACTCTCCACATTCTACATGAACTTACTATTTGACTTTGAGTTTGGACACTCGTCTTAGTCTTTCAAAACAACTTTAAAAAGTAAGGGACATATTATTAGAATACCTGAACTGAGTATATCCAAATTCATTGAACCTCACTTGAACATAAACGGATCACTTATGTTCAACTTAGTAACAGTAGAACATAGCCTGATCACCTATGTTCGACTCAGAGATGAATTTTGCGATACTAGGAGTAGTTATAATAGGGTAATGTTCAGGTTGATTTTCTACTTGATTTCTGTGACACACGAGAATTCTCCACTAATTATTTTAATAATAAATATGAGTTTATTATTGCCTGATTTATAAATATTAAACTTGCGTGAACTAAAACGGTTGTTTTGGGAGGTTATCTCGCATACTGCAGAATGTAGTAACACACGGGATCGATAATTTTCATTGAAATAAGTGAAATGATCACTTTTCAACATTTACTGATGATTTACGAAGAAAAAAATATGGCACCGCACGCATGCCGGCACCGACTTAGTAACGGCAAAACTGATATAATTTAAATTCTACGTAGTAATGATACCATATTATTACGCTCTCGAAAACGTTTCCAAAAACGTAATTTTTATGTTTTTCGGATACTAAGACGGTACGATTTCGCGAGAACATGACAGAACACAGAGTACAGATAATACACTGTTTGATAAATAAATAAAAAACTTAATCCTAACCCACTACCCACCGATTCATCATTTTCTTTTGTTTTTGCTACTGCGCCTCTCCCACTCTAAGAGCGCATGGTGTGGCTTCGCCGTGCATCCTCGCCGTCCACCGTGGCTCTTCGCCGTGCCCCACCGTGACACCGACCCCCCTCGCCGTCGGGCGCCGTCGGTTGATTCGCCGTTCTGACGACGAGCAAATGCCACTGACAAAAAGTGGTATAACGTTTAGAAATTTCAAAAACTATCCGTTTACAAACGGATACAATCTTTTTTTTTTTTTTTTTTTAACCCACCACTCTATAAATTAACATATCATATCCTAGAATTTTTTTCATATTCAATCAAAATACTAAACCATTCAAACTTGCTGAAACATGAGTTACACGAGTGAATCATCTTATTCCAGCCAAAGTGACCTTGAAGAGTTAACGGAACTAGAAATGTTTATTAAAGAGTTCGAGGCGGAGCAAACGTTGCAGGAACAAGAAGTCGGTCCTTCAAAGCGTCGTCAATATGTCCCTCGTGAACGTGCAGTTGCTGAAGCACGTCTACTTGCTGACTATTTTGGTGACAACCCAAAATAATACGGACGATAATTTTAGGCGTCGATATCGTATGAGCCGTCGTCTATTTCTACAAATAGTACAAGGTATTGAAACATATATTGAAACTCATCATCCTCTTCCTAAGCATTTTGATTTCTTTAGAGTGCGACCCGATGGTAGGGGTGTAATGAGTTTTAGTGTGATTATGAAATGCACATGTGCCCTACGCCAATTGGCTTACGGGATATCAGCTGATGCATTAGATGAGTATTTACAAATAGGTGAACACTGTGCACGCGATTGCCTAGATTTTTTTCTTATGTGCGTAATCCAACTATTTATTAAGGAGTTTTTAAGAAAACCAGATGAGGATGACATTCGTCACTTATACCATGCACATAACACTGTTCATGGGCTTCCGGGAATGTTGGGGAGCATCGATTGTATGCACCGGGAATGGAAAAACTGTCCGAAAGAATGGCAAGGCCAATTTCATAGAGGTGATAAAAAATATCCAACTATAATGCTTGAAGCCGTTGCTTCATACGATTTGTGGATTTGGCATGCATTTTTTGGGGTAGCGGGTGCGAATAACGATCTAACGGTTTTAAATAATTCTCTGTTGTTCAACAACTTGCTTGATGACGTCGCCCCTGAGGTTGAGTTTGAAGTATACGGGTGTAAATTTAAGCAAGGGTATTATCTAGTCAATTGAAATTTACCCGGAGTGGGCATCTTTTGTCAAGTCATTTACAGTTGCAACTAATCCAAAAAATGCCACATTCAAAGCGAAACAAGAAAGTGCTCGAAAGGATATCGAAAGAGCTTTTGGTGTCCTCCAAGGACGTTGGCATATCATTGCCCAACCGGCGCGGCAATTTACTATTGGCAAGTTACGGAGAGTCATGTACGTGTGCATCATAATGCATAACATGATTTTGAAAGATGAAAACTTTGCGATATCCGACATTGCTGAAATGTATATTTCTCCGACACCAAATTTACAGCAGACATGGATTGAACGTAGCCAATTGCAAAGAAAAAAAGCCAAAGAACTACATGATAAACGCAAACACGCAAAACTTCAACGATGTCTCATCGAGCATGTTTGGCAACAACTTCAATGGGCACAATTTCAACAACAGAATCCAAATAATTAGTTTCGTTATAATTTGATGTATTTCTTGCGTATGTTTTTTTTCGTATCTTTATTTTATGTTTCGTACGTTTTTTTATTAAATTATGTATTGTATTTTTATTTTGAATCAAATGAATTTAGTTTATTTGGAAATGAAATTGAATAAAAAAAATAAAGTGGTAGTGGTGGGACCCAAATGAAGAGGTTGAGGTTTGTTATGAGTGAGGAGGGGGTTTGTTGTGGTTAGTTGTGGAGAAGCGGGATGCTGATGTGGCGCTGAGGTGGCACTGACGAAGAGGCTAAGCCTTGTCGTGACACCTAGTGCTCTAACACATGTATATAAATTCCTTCTCCTTTATCAAAGTCAATGTAAAAATCATCACCATCACCATGCCATATTTATCCTACCATCACTATAGACATCACGAGAACACCTTGGAAGCGGCTGTGGATAACGACGTTTGTCAAGAAGAGGCATCACCCTCTACACGAGATCAAAGAGACTAGAGTCTTTCATTCCTTGTATTCATCTATAAATATAAGCAAGTATTCACAGTTTTCTTCACTTTCACACACAAACACACAAAAATTAGGGTTTTCAGAAGTCAGGGTTTTTCAAAATTGATTTTTAAAGGTTTTGTAATTTGAGTATTGAATTGTTCAATTCAAGTGTAAATTATGTTGTAACCAAATTTAATTCAAGGAAGTATGAGTTATTTTGCATCTTTGTCAGGTGATATGTTTTCCGTTGGGTAGTACCCGACGGTACTAAACACTATCCAAGGAAGCTATGTATATCATTGTGTCTTGCTTACGGTGTTAATCAACTTACAAGGGTCTTGGTGTTGTAATTGTTTTCAAATCACCAAAGGGTGCGTTTTTTGGTTTGCATCGAGCCAAGGGGGAGCACCTCGAAGGAGCTCTTAACCGTTTTAAACACAAAAACCACGCAGTGGTCAAGGAAGACTCGTGAGAGTCTTGATAACACTTGGAAAATCTTAGTTTGTGTTGCATTTTCATCCAAGTTACCTCACATTAAAAACTGTCTCCCAATATCCAATATCCGTCGACTCCAACCCGATTCATTTGATTCGTAGTCGTCTCGTTCAAATCGTCATGCTCAATGTTACTTTCAGCAAATCAATAAATCCACGACCCATCCATTTGCACACGACTCATCGAAGCATCAACACAACTTGTAAATAATGTTAATGATTATGTTAAAAGAAACATAAAACAAATATGAAACATATAAGAGATTTGAAAATAAATTCAATTACTTATACGTAATCAAAAGGTTTTCATATTACGAGACACGTGAACTTGTAATCAAGATTTTGAAAATAAACTAATTGAAAGGAGCACACTATTATTACTAGACGTAACTAAAATTGTTTTCACATTTTCTATATAAACTCGTAAACATGCACTTTTGACTATTAGAAAACGGACATTAAACTTGATGAACCTCGTTATCAACGTTTGACAATTCAGTCAACTCGGATAAAAAAATAGAATGTACACTTGTAAGATTATTGATATCATAACACCACTAGTGATTAGTGTTTGGGTCGTGAGTTTCTAGAGAGAAAGAGAGAGAATGGGATGTTTAGAGAGTGAAACAAAAATTGCAAGATTAAATTAACTTGAACATCCAACCCTTTCCCTTGTGGGGAGAGGGCTATTTATACATATTTCCTATGCCCTCCTTTGGGATGTGTGTAGAGTTTGATAGATTCCATGGATCGTTTAGAGCGCTAGGGATTAACAATAACAAAGATAATTAACGTTGCACAGCGGAATAATCAAAAGAGTACTTTGTTATTGAACAAGGTTTTACTTTCATAATCACTCCAAGCCTCAAATATTATTTGATCAGAATAATCCATGCCATGCCACTCCAATATTTCTTCCCCTTTTTGTTATCAACAAATAGAGAATATAAGGTCGATACACTTCAAGGTTGTAAAACCCTAATAATGTTTAGAGTATTCGTATTAATAATAATATTCAGGTGTTGAATGTTTATTATTCTTCTTCTTAAGATTAAGTATTAAATTCCGCGTGATACTTAATAAGTCTTTGTTCAAGTCAGTTTCTATAAAGGATCGTTTGCTCAACTGGGATCAACAAGTGGTATCAGAGCTTGTGATCTAGAAACTGAAACCAAGAAGAAGTTTAGTTAAGTTCTGTTAAAGTAAGTTAAGATGTCTGACGAAACACACATGGTTACTGCATCAAAGGTGCCCATGCTCAAGCAAGGTGAGTACCAAATCTGGAGAATGCGAATGAGGCAATACATTCGTATGATTGATTATGCTATCTGGGACGTTGTTGAAAAAGGTGATACTCTTCCTAGGAAGGGTGATGATGGAAAAGATATAGCCATTGTTAGTGAAATTGACAAGGCTAAGAGGAAGCTGGAGATTAAAGCTCATAGTATTCTCTCCATGGGAATACCTAATGAGTATGCTTTGGACTTTGAACAATATGAGTCTGCTAAAGAGTTAATGGATGCTATTGAAACAAGGTTTGCTGGTAATGAAGCTACAAAGAAATCAAGGAAGAATATGCTCAAGCATCAGCTTGAAAACTTCACTGCTCTTAGTGGAGAAAAACTTGATGGCACTTATAACAGACTACAAAAGCTTATCAGCCAACTGAAGTTAGTGGACTACAAGGTTGCTCAAGAAGATATAAATTTGAATTTCATCAGAAGTTTATCACCTGACTAGGCCGTGCACACAGTTGTGTGGAGAAATAAGGATGACTTTGAAAAGATGACTCTGGACAATCTCTACAACAACTTGAAGGTATATGAGTCTGAGAACATCATTGCTAGTGCATCTTCAACTAGCCAAAACATTGATTTTGTTTCCACTAATCACAAGAGTTCACAAGATGTATCCACTGCTGCCTATGGAATAACCACGGCTATTGCAAACAATACCACTGTTAGTGATAATGTCAGTGATGGTACAATTTGTGCTTTTTGGTGATTTAACTACCGAGTGTTACTTGTTTTGAATCAAGATTTAGATCAAATTGATCCTGATGATCTTGAAGAGATAAATCTTCAATGGCAGATGGCAATGTTGACTCTCCAAGCAAGGAAGTTCTTAAGGAGGACTGGAAGACAAGTTAAGTATGATGGTCAAAGGATAGCTGGATTTGACAAAAGCAAGATGGAGTGCTTTAACTGCAAGAAGAAGGGTCATTTTGCTAGAGAATGTAGAGCTCCCAAAAGGACCGAAGGCATCAAGAAGACCACTGAAGAGCCTGCTTCTTCTTCAGCATTGGTTGCTCAAGATGGAATTGGAGATTATGACTGGAGTGATCAGATTGAAGAAGGTCTCAATGCAGCTTTTCTTGCTAGTGAAGCTTCTAAAGAGCATAACTTTGCTATTATGGCCTATGCTTCATCTTCTGGTTCAGATTCTGAGGTATCTGATGATTCTAAAAATTCTACTTGTTCTTTTAAATCATGTCAAGACAACTTAGAAACCCAAAATGCTATTATTGCAAGTTTGAGAAAAGAAGTTGAAAGACTGTCTCTAGATAACTTAGGTTATAGAGTTGGTCTAGAAAGTGTTGAAGAAAAGCTTAATTACTGTATTAAATGTGAGTTTGAGTATGTTGATAAAATTAATATACTAGGTGGTGAACTTAATCTTAAAGACAGAGAAATTACAATGCTTAAAAAGAAACTAGAAGAGGCAGAGAGTGTAAAACAAGAAGCCCTAGTAGAAAAAGAAAAACATGTTGTTAGGGTTGCTAAAACACAGTATGCTTCTGATCTAGTAAATAAGCCAATAGGTCAAAAATTGTTCAAGGAAGGTACTGGTCTTGGTTACAATGATGTGCCACCACCATCTCTTATGAAACATGCACCACCTACAAAAGAACTGTCATTTAGCAGTGAATTTAGTTTCAATAAACCTGTAGGTGAGACTAGCAAGATTGAATCACCTAAGATAGGTTCTGATAAGTCATCTGATGCTCCCATCATTGAAGATTGGGAATCAGATTCTGAGGAAGATAGATCTGAATCAACACAGCCTGAGAGGATAGAACATGTTAAGAAAGTTGATTCTAAGCAAGCCAACCTTATTCCTAGATTTGGAGCACCTATCTCTAGGAAAGTGGTAGATTATAAGGAGCTACCTAGGGAACAGATGAAAAGATTCATACCTAGGGGCAATCAGAGAAACTTTAATGGCCTAATTTCTAACAGGTTAGGTGATGAGTTTCAATGTGTCAAGAAGGCTTGTTTTATATGTGGTAGTTTTGAGCACTTACAGAGAAACTGTTATAAAAACCAACCACAAGTTTGGAATCGATGGAGGAGGGTAAATCACCAAAACTTTTCAAAGAAAACAAACCCTCATCCTAACAAAAACATGATTCCTAAGGAAGTGTTAATGAGTAATGGTAATACAAAGTCAATAGTCACTGCTGCACCTAAATGGGTTCCAACCACTGCTAAGCAAAATGTAAACACGGCTAAGCAAAATCAAACCACTGCTAAGCAAAATATCACCAATGATTCAAAAGAAGTTTTAAAATTTCCAAAGGTGATAACTGACACAGTGGTTGGAAATCATTTTTATGCTGTTAAGGCCTCAGCTAGTTGGCAATGGAAGCCTAAGACCAAGGTTTTACATCATGTCAATTGTGCATCAATGGACCTAAAGAAATTTGATTATGTTGATGCACAGGGCAGACCCAAGTCAGTATTGGCTTGGGTCCACAAAAGGAACTAATTTGTTTAAATTCATGTGCAGGGCAATCTACAAGATGAGCTAAAAGACAAAAGAATTTTTGATAGTGGTTGCTCTGGGCACATGACTTGGGATGGGAGCAACCTGGAGGATTTTGAAGCTTTTGATGGAGGTTATGTGGCATTTGGTAATGATCCAAAGGGAGGAAAGATACTTGGTAGAGGCACAATCAGAACATGGAAATTAGACTTTGAAAAGGTCTATCTAGTACAGGGACTAAAGTACAATTTATTCAGTGTTTCTCAAATGTGTGATAAGAAAAACTGGGTACTTTTTGGGGAAAATGAGTGTGTGGTGTTGTCACCTGATTTTATGATTCCTGATGAAAAGTATATACAGCTTAGGGTACCTAGGAAGGAAAACATATATTGTTTTGATCTTAAAGATGTAATTCCTAATAGGTCCTTAACCTGTTTGTTTGCTAAAGCATCAGTAGATGAGTCTAAATTGTCGCACAGAAGGCTAGGTCACCTTAATTTTTAAACAATCAATAAACTGGTAAAAGGAAACTTAGTGAGAGGGTTACCTTCTAAGGTTTTTGAGAGTATGGAACTTTGTGTGGCTTGTCAAAAAGGAAAACAACATAGAGCCTCTTGTAAGACCAAAACTGTTAACACTATCACACAACCACTGTTTATGCTTCATATGGACTTATTTGGACCTACCTTTGTTAAAAGTTTGAACCATAAGCAGTATTGCCTAGTTATCACTGATGATTATAGTAGATTTTCTTGGGTATACTTTTTGGCTGCTAAGAGTGAGACTAGTGAGATCCTCAAGAGTTTCATTACTAAGATAGAAAATCTAGTAAATCATAAGGTCAAGGTAATCAGATGTGATAATGGAACTGAGTTTAAGAATGATGTGATGAATCAGTTCTATGTAGCTAAGGGTATAGAAAGACAGTTTAGTGTTGCTAGAACACCACAACAGAATGGTGTAGCTGAAAGGAAAAATAGGACACTAATTGAGGCTGCTAGGACAATGTTGTCAGAATCTAAGTTACCAACTACCTTTTGGGCTGAAGCTGTAGGCACTGCATGTTATGTGCAGAATAGAAGTAAGGTAGTGAAGCCTCATAACAAGACCCCCTATGAGCTGTTACATGATAGGAAGCCAATGATTGCATTCCTAAAACCTTTTGGGTGTCCTGTTACTATCTTGAACACCATAGACTACCTAGGTAAGTTTCAAGAAAAAGCTGATGATGGATACTTCTTAGGCTATTCTTCTAATAATAAAGCCTTTAGAGTATACAATAGGAGGACTAGAATTGTTGAAGAGAACTTACATGTTCAATTTAGTGAAAAGACTCCTAGTGTTGAGACCAAAGGACCAGACTGGCTGTTTAACATTGATATGCTAACCAAATCTATGAATTATGAGCCTATCATTGCAGGAACTTCCACTAATGTTAATGCAGGTATACAAAAGGATTCTGATGCAGAAACAGATTCTAAGGAAGCTGATTCTCCAAAGGAGTTCTATTTGGTTGAAAAGTGGAAAGCTGGTTCTGTCTCACCCATCATTGATAAGTAAGGTCCCACTGATGATGATGCATTGAATACTGAAAGCAAAGTTGATCATCATCAAGATAAGGATGAGTTATTAAAAGATAACTCAGTGTCGGTAGAAGAAATTGAAAGAAAGAAAAAGCATTCTGAAAGCACTGCTAAGCAAAACAAAAGCATGGATAGTAATAAAGAAAGCACTGCTAAGCCAACTTCTACCACTGCCAGTTCAAGTGAAACCCTGGCTATAAGTACTGGTGATAGTACTTTCTTTGGACCAACTGCAAAGCCATTATTTGGTGAAGAGGAGTATCCACATGATCCTACCATGTCTGCTTTGATAGAAATTGATACTCCTACTGATGATGAAGACATGGATGATTTCTTCAATGCTGATTTTACTAATTTGGAACATGTCATTCATGAAAGTCCAGTCACCACCACAAGGATACATAAGATTCATCCTAAGGAACAAATACTTGGCAATTTGAACACTCCTGTTCAAACAAGAAGCAAGGTTCAGAACACTAAAACCGTTCCTGAGCAAGGTTTCTTTGCAAGATCACTTCACAAAAGAAATAGTCATAAAGATCTGCAAAATTGCTTGTTTGCATGTTTTCTGTCTCAAAAGGAGCCCAAGAGAGTGGAAGAAGCTTTATCAGAAGAAGGATGGGTAGAATCAATGCAAGAGGAGCTTCTTCAGTTCAAACTTCAAGAGGTTTAGACATTGGTTGATCTTCCTAATGGTAAGAGGAAAATTGGGACAAAATGGGTATTCAGAAATAAGAGGGATGAAAGAGGAATTGTGGTAAGGAACAAATCAAGGTTGGTTGCTCAAGGATACACACAAACTAAAGGTTTGGATTATGATGAAGTATTTGCTCCAGTTGCAAGAATTGAGGCTATTAGATTATTTTTAGCATATGCTTCATTCAAGAATTTTGTGGTGTATCAAATGGATGTTAAGAGTGCTTTTCTGTATGGCACAATTGATGAGGAGGTTTATGTTTGTCAACCTCCTGGTTTTGAAGATCCTGATCATCCTGATAAGATTTACAGGGTGAAGAAGGCTATGTATGGGTTGCATCAAGCTCCTAGGGCATGGTATGAGTGCCTGTCTACTTATTTGATGGACAATGACTTCAAAAGAGGGCTGATTGATATGACTTTGTTCATAAGGAAGCACAAGGATGATATTTTGCTGGTACAGGTTTATGTAGATGACATCATCTTTGGCTCAACCAATAAGGAGCTATGCAAGGATTTTGAGAAACTTATGCATGATAAGTTTCAGATGAGTTCTATGGGAGAACTCACTTTCTTTTTAGGGCTGCAAGTTCAACAAAGGACTGATGGTATTTTCATTAGTCAAGACAAGTATGTAGCAGATGTTTTGAAGAAGTTTGGGTTTCAGGATGTGAAGAGTGCTAGTACACCTATGGAGACTCAGAAACCACTGCTACCAGATGATGGAAGTCCCAAAGTTGATTTGAAGTTGTACAGGTCCATGATTGGATCTTTGATGTATCTCACTGCATCTAGGCCAGATATAATGTTCTCAGTATGTGGGTGTGCAAGATTTCAAGTCACACCCAATACAACACACATGAATCTGTTAGAGAATATTTAGATACCTTAAAGGTCATCCTAAACTGGGCCTTTGGTATTCAAAAGATTCCCCTTTTGATTTGGTGGCCTATACAGATAGTGATTATGCTGGTGCTAGTTTGGATAGGAAATCTACAACTAGAGGATGTCAGTTTTTGGGAAGCAGACTAATTTCATGGCAGTGTAAAAAGCAAACTACTGTGGCAAATTCTATAATTGAAGCTGAATATGTGGCTGCTGCTAGTTGCCGTGGTCAAGTTCTGTGGATTCAGAATCAATTGCTGGATTTTGGGTACAACTTTATGCATACTAAGATTTACATTGATAATAACAGTACAATATGCATCATTAAAGATCCTTGAGGCTAAACTAAACAAACTCTAACCCTAGACGTTTATAGGAACACGTCTAGGTTACACACACACACCTTTAATGACTACATTATGGAAGACTTGGTTAATAAAGCTTACACCCCATGTCCTCTTTATATACTAGAGGATTAGGGTTTACAAATTTCTACTAAGGACTAAACAATAAATCTTCTTTTTCAAGCAAGTCCCTCCATCTTTTTATAGATTTCATCTTTGTCACTTTAAGTCCCTTTGTTTCATTCTTCTATTTACTTTGTCTCATCAAATCAAGAATCCCAACAATCTTCCCCTATTTGATGATGACAAAACAAACAAAGTCGTGTACAAACTTCCCTAGACGAAGTAGCAGAAGTTGAGATGTAAACACCTCCCTAAATGAAACAAATCTTGTCTTCCTTTGTCTTCCCCTTAATCCATGCCATGCTACTCCAATATTTCTTCCCCTTTTTGTTATCAACAAATAGAGAATATAAGCAGTAAAAACTTCCTCTTGAGTGGTGCATGAACATCAAATGATTCTTTAAATCTGTAAGTGTTAGGATTTAGAAAATCCAGTCATTAAAGAGTCGGTCACCTCAAGTATATGTAATCGTTAGAAAGCTCGTAGTCGTAGATTGTTTATTGATAAGTAGTATTTAGTTGAGTAACACCGTGGAGGACGGATGGGTCTTTACCCACTGTATGCCTGATCCACAGCCCGTAGGTGGCATTTTATGTAAGGACTATAAATACTCTCTACCTCCCAAGGTAGGGAGTTGGAGCTCATAATAAGATTTTTCTTTCTCTCACTAAAGTTCCCAACCTCTAACTTTCTCTCTCTAAAACCATATTATACGCCTACTTGTGGTTATGATCTAGTGTGTTTGTGAAATCCAATATGTTACAAATGGTATCAAGAGCCATGGCTTGATCATCTCTTACATATCCTTGGATTTCTAGTGGTTTTTTGATGGTTTTTGAGTTTGAAAAAGTTTAGTGGTTTTTGCATCATTTGGTTCATTTCTAGTATTAAAGTTTGAATTTTGGGTGTAGTTTTGTGTTTAGAATCATTTTGGGTTTTGATTTGGTAAGCTTGAATCACTGTGGTTGAGCTTGTTTTGGATTGAAAAGTGTGTTTTTGAAGTTTTTCTTGGTAGCGACTTGGTTCTCGTAGTGAATTTCATCTTAGCGACTTGCTTCAGTAAAAAGTAGCGAGTTGTAGTGCTTTTTGGTAGCGACTTGGTCCTAGCGACTTGTCTTTTGAGACAAGCCGACAAACAGTACACTTAGTGGATTCTCCACTACGGGTAGTGACTTGGTGAAGGTAGCGACTTGCTTTCAATTTTGTTAGCGACTTGTACTTAAGTTTCTTAGCCACTTGGTGTTAGCGACTTGGATCTTAGCGAGTTGCTATTTAGCGACTTGACGACTTAGCGACTTGGTGCTTAGCGACTTGTTGTCATAATTCTCAGCGACTTGGTGTTAGCGACTTGGATCTTAGCGAGTTGTTCTCTAGCAACTTGACTGTGTCTTAGCGACTTGGCATTATAGCGACTTGATTTCATAATACTTAGCAACTTGGTTCTTAGCGACTTGGTTCAAGGTTTCTTAGCGACTTGGTTGATTTCTGCTTGTAATACGGTTTTCTCTTGATTTAGTAAAATCCCGTGAAAGAATCTATTTCCCGGTTTAATCATAGAGTTATAAAATCCCGTGTAACTTGTTAACATGTCTACCAACGTATCTACAATCATCTCCACTGTTGCTGAGGATGTTCAAGTGGCTGGTTCTGATACTCGTCTACCCATGCTTGATAGAACTGACTACGACTCTTGGGCTCAACGAATCAGATTGTACTGTCTTGGAAAGGAAAATGGGGTCAACATTCTCAAATCCATTGATGAAGGACCGTATCAGATTGAGACTACAAGAGACATAATTGATACTGCTGGAGATGGAACCATGATCTTTGGATTGGACAGACCAAAGACGTATGATGAGCTCAGTGATAAGGAGAAAAGAGATTCGATGCTGATATCCGGGCCTCAAACATCATACTACAGGGTCTTCCAAAAGACATCTACAAGCTGATCAATCACAACAATGAAGCCAAGGCAGTTTGGGATAATGTCAAGATGCTTCTCTCAGTTACGAATTAACCAAGGAAGACAGAGAATCACAACTGTATGATGAGTTTGAGCACTTCAAGATGAAACCTGATGAGAGTATCTATGAGTACTACGTGAGATTCCACAAGCTTGTAAATGATATGAGGAATATCAGAATGACTATGCCAAACATTCAGTTGAACTCAAAGTTTGTGAACAACATGAATCCCGAATGGCACAAGTTTGTCACCTCTGTGAAGCTAACCAAAGGATTGAAGGATACAAACTATGAGCAACTATATGCCTTCCTTCTTCAGAATGAGAGACATGCAATGTTTGAAAAAAGGATTCTTGAGAAGTTCAAATCTAAGCGAGGAGAAACCGGTTAAGTCAAATGACTCAACTGCCTTCTACACCAATGTTGGTATTACTACCAAAGCATCTCAAGTCATACCCATGGGTAATGGTAATCACAAACTCATTCCTAATCCGAGGTTCAAGCAAGCTGATGTTGATGCAGTCATGGGACACTTCATTAATCAACTGGCTCTTATGGTTAAACAAAATCTGACCCTCAGTCCACATACCAATAGTCTTCACACTAACAATGAGATCAGAACTGCATCCAATCTACACAATCATTCTGTTATCTCTGAACTGAATGCCTATAAAGAACAAGTTGCTATTTATGAACAACGTGCTAAGTTTGAGTTGACCACCCGTGAGCAGGAAATGGATGACCAAATGCGTACAGTTATTAGAAAAAGTAACTTTAGAGAAGAAGTCTTAAAACAAGAGTTAAACTCCTTACAAGAAAAGCTTTCTAAAACTGCTAAGCAAAAACAATAACTTCAAGAAAATGTTAAAATGCTTAAGCAAGAATTCAATGCTAAGGAATCAAAACTTTTGAATGATTTTTCCAATCTAAAAACTTTGAAAAACAAGCTTGAAAATAAGTTGTACGTACAAGGAAATACCATTCAGACTGCTCACTTGATCACTAAGCATAGAGTCTTAAGCGATAAGCATAGCATTCCCCTTGTTGTGGATCCTAATCCGGAGGTTGTTAAAAAGGCTAGAGCTGCTCATAATGTAATCTATGATGGTAATGAGATTCTTAAACCTAGACAGAATCCTAGTTGCGTTGAGTGCACTGAGGAAGATAGAAAATTAGATGATGCATCTAGGGAGAAAATGAATAAGAAGCTTGAAGATCCTGAATGTAAAGAGAATAACATAACGATCAAACCTCATGATTACAAGAAGGAAAATTGGTTTTCCTTGAACAAGTTTAAGCCTCAAACTTTGTTAACACCCGAACAAGTGTTCTGGAAAAAGGATTTAGATAAGCAAAAAGCAGAGAATCTTGTTGTAACAAACCCTCCCCTTAGGAAAATGCCTTCAGCGGCTGTGTATCCTCCGAATACACCAATGCATTTAGTTCCTAGAACTATTTCCAATAAAAGCAAGACCTTAATCAGTCAATATGTTATCTTTCAATTATTTGTTGATTTTGAGAAAACTTGTAAGAAAAGGATCACACCCACTGGGATAACTGAAGGGGAAAGGGGTTTTGAGCAAACTAAAGAATGCTATTTAACTGAGGTCATGCCTTTCTTTAAACAACTAAAAGGTCAATTTGAGAGTCTTAAAAAGGGGATGGACTTTGATATTAAAGAAATGGAAAAGGAATTTGATGCGATGATTGTTGAGGTTAGTGACTATGAGCGAGAATTAAAGTATAATGAGATTGAGAGGAAGAACTTGCATACCTTGAATGAGAATCTTATTTCTGAATGTATTACTCAAGATGTGTTTTACACTGCTACGAATTGTTCCATTAATGCTTCTCAATTTCATGAATTATCTGTTGCTCTGAAAGTCTCCCATGATCGTGTCATTGAGCTTGAAAAAACTAACTCTAAACTGCACGACAAAGTTGAAAAGGATAATCATGATAACCTGGTGAAACAGTTTTCTAAATTGGAAGTTGAGCATCTTGCTTTACAATTAAAATATCAACATCTGAAAGAAAATGTTAAAACCTCAAATATCAAGACATCCTTGGATGCTCCTGAATTTGATGCAGTTTTTGAAATTAGCAAACGTGATGAACAGATTCGAGCTCATTGTAACACGATCAGAAAGTTGAAAGCCCAAATCTCTCAATTAAAGGGTGAAAAGAACAATGTGACTGGATCCCAAATGCCTCCTCCTTTAGATTCTCAGTATTCTCAAACTTTTCATCTTCAAAACTTAGTTAATGCTTTACAAAAGGAAAACGAGAGTTTTCTAGAAGAAAATGAAAAAGTTAAACGACACTTTAAAGAGTTATATGATTCAATGAAAGTCACTCGTGACAAAAACAACGAAAAAATAACGTCTTTACAAAAAGAAATTGAGAATCTGAGGAGTCAGGAAAGAGGGAAACTGCCACTTGTTTTTAATGAGAATGTTGCATCAAAGTCATCCTCAGACTGCAAATATACTGTGACTGTTAAATACATTCCTCCTCATCTTAGGAATAATGAACCTGTGTTTCATGACTATTGTGCTCACCTTAAGGATAGTCTAGAATGTCTCCGTGAGATTGTGGAAGAGGATTTCATTAATAAACCTCTTGATAGAGAAATTAGGTTTGCTTGCATTCAGGCCAAACGATCTCAAGAGCTGCTAGAATGTGTAATTGCAACATGTCCTAAATCCTTAGGTGCGAAAGGCAAAGCTGTGATGCCTTGTTCCATGCCTAGTGCCAAGCATTCAAATCATTCTATGCTCAGTTTTAAGAAAGTGAACACTAATGTGCCTTCAAGTAGTTCAGATCCCTGCACATCTACTTCAGGAATGCAAAAAGTAGATCAACCAACTAATGTTCCCATAATTCCCTCTACAGGAGCAATCAGTGACATTAAATCAAGCGGGTCAAAGCCTCCAGGCAATACCAAGCAAGATAGGACCTCGCAAGCTAAGAATGTGCATTGGAAGAAAGTAGAAGATCACCCTAGGAATATTAAGTTTGAGTTGAATAAAACGAATCGTGTTGATTCTAGTATTAGCTATAAGCGTACTGTAATTAATTCGAATTCTGCTACTATTCACAAACCATGTAATGATGACTGCTTGATCTCTGTTACTAATCATGAATGTAGTGTGAATGTTTTGTCTAATGCTGTCAAATGCCCTGATAAAACAGTTAATGTTAAAATTCAAGCTAAGAAGGCTAAAAGGCAAAGGCGAAAGAAAGTTAGAAAACAGTGGAAACCCACAGGAAGGAAATTTAGTAATATAGGTTATCAATGGATACCTACTGGCCATAAGATTAATGAGCTTTGCTCTCAAGTTGCTAAATCAATGCCCACTAGAAAATGGATGCCTGCTGGTAGAACTATTCCCTTAAGAAGTAAACATACTTTGAATAGGTCAAATATGGACACTAGCACTGCATCTATTTCTAATGATTCCATTATTTCTACTTCTGATGTGGGTGTTCCAATCACTGTTACTAACCAAGTGGAATCCATTATTGCATGGGGATCCCAATTATCCAGTTATCCATTTTTGTTTGTGTTCAACTGCAGATCGTTCAAATCGTTCTGTGGTACTTGGACTCAGGCTGTTCCAAGCATATGACTGGAGACCGGTCTCGGCTCATGAACTTCGTGAGTAAATTCATCGGGACTGTTAGATTCGGGAACGACCATTTTGGTGCTATTATGGGTTATGGAGATTATGTAGTTGGTAAAAGTGTTATTTCCAGGGTATATTATGTGGAAGGTCTTGGTCATAATTTGTTCTCTGTTGGTCAATTCTATGATTCCGATCTAGAAGTGGCCTTTAGAAAACATAATTGCTTCATTAGAGAACTTGATGGTGTGGAATTATTAAGAGGTATACGTGGTTCTAATCTATACACCATCTCTATCGAAGACATGATGAAGTCTTCTCCAATCTGCTTGTTGTCAAAGGCTTCAAAAACAAAGTCATGGTTATGGCATCGTCGTCTCAATCACTTGAACTTCGGCACCATTTATAACCTTTCCAGAAATGATCTTGTCAGAGGCTTACCCATATTAAAATATGAAAAAGATCATCTTTGCTCAGCTTGCCAATTGGGAAAAAGCACAAAATATGCCCACAAACCAAAATCCACAAACTCAGTAATGAAAGTTCTTCATACCCTTCATATGGATCTGTGCGGACCAATGAGAGTGCAAACGATAAATAGGAAGAAATACATTCTAGTAGTTGTTGATGACTACTCTCGATTTACTTAGGTAAAGTTTTTGAGGACAAAGGATGAAATTCCAGATGTCATCATCAAACTTATTAAACAGCTTCAGGTTCGACTCAACAATACAGTCCGAATTGTTCGAACAGACAATGGCACAGAGTTTGTTAACAAAGACTTAATTTAGTTTTATGAAAGTGTTGGAATCAGTCATCAAAGAAGTGTTCCACGAACTCCTCAACAGAACGGTGTAGTTGAAAGATGAAATCGAACTCTTGTGGAAGCCGCAAGAACAATGCTAATTTATTCAAAGGTTCCAATGTTTCTATGGGCTGAAGCCATTGCCACTGCATGCTACACCCAAAATCGTTCCCTTATTCATACCTCTCATGGAAAAACTCCATATGAACTTGTTCATAAACGAAAACCTGATCTCTCCTACCTTCGTGTGTTTGGTGCTTTGTGCTATCCAACGAATGACGGTCAAGATTTAGGTAAATTAAGAGCAAAGGCAGATATTGGTGTTTTTGTTGGTTATGC
>OU343223.1:210919706-211068811 GCA_910596185.1 Chrysanthemum makinoi | reverse complement strand
GTTTTTCGCCTGACGGAGAAAAATGACATACTTCTCCCATTCAGGACCAAGACTACTTAGGAACTTAGTATTCCCTGCAATTCTTGGCATGTGGATGTTGTGTTTATCCAAATCATTGATGATGTCTGAGAATCGGTGATGATATGACTCGAGTGTCTCTTCGGGTTCAATCATGAAGTGTTCATAAGCCAAGTAAATTTTGGATTCCAAATCTTCCCGATTGAGTACAGATCCTTCCATAAGAAGACGAATATGATCCCACATTTTCTTTGCGCTTTTTGAGCATCAACACTACGAAGAATTAGGTTTGGTAATCCTAGGAGGATATATTCCATTGCAAGCTCATCTGCTTCATAGTGTAGAAGTTCATGAGGATTCAAGTCTCGCAAATGATAGCAATGTTCGTTTGTTCATCTCTTGGTGGAATGGCATTTGGATCTCCTGGTACAATGACAGTAGGCATCTCAAAAGGACCTTCCAAGATAACCTTCTTTAAGAACTTTCCATGTGGCTTCTTTAGATCACAAAATCTAAAGAACCTTATCACCCATTGATCGTAGTTTCCTGTAGTGAGCATTGGAGGTCTATCAAGTGAACCAGCCTCATGAATTGATTGTTGGTCGCTTAAAGTTTCAAACATCTTTGCAAACCAAGTGGGTTTCCTCATAGTGATCCTTGATGGATGTTGATTAAAGTCATTTGTGTACGGTTGAGCTTGAAGACTTGGTGGTGGTTGAACCATTTGAGGTTGTGGATTTGCAGCAAGTTGTGGAGTATGATGTTGGTTAAATTGTTGTTGATAAATTGCTTGTTGTTGATTCCATTGTTGATGTTGTGGAGTTAGTTGTTGTTGACGTTGAGGATGAGGATAAGTGTAAGGGAAATAGTTAGAGTATGGTGGTTGTGACATGTTGATAAACTTGTGTTGGTAAAAATGGATCTTTGTAGTCGAATGAACCTTTGTTGATGAAGTATCCTTAGGTGTAGAAAAGACAAGAACCAAGTAGCACTTATGCGTAAAGACACCAAAGTTACGCGTAACAATAATGAGTTACGCGTAGGATTTAGCTTACGCGTAAGTAGGAAAAAGCACTAAAGTTAGGCGTAGACAAAAGTTAGGCGTAGAAAGTTAGGCGTAGGATTTTCTTATGCGTAAGACTAAGCTTAGGCGTAAGAAAGATCTTAGGCGTAGGATTTCTACGCGTAAGCTTATGCTTAGGCGTAATTTTAGGGTTTTTGCCCAAATGACCTTTTACACTATCACAAAGGCAAAGAGATATCCAAAGTCGACGTATTTTCAGACTTATCCAAGTAAGAAAACACGGAATAAACCACGAAAATGAAGATCAAACCAAGGAGGCACTTACGCGTAGTTTTAGGGTTTTACTACGCGTAGGTTTACTCGTAACTTTGATTTTGCCCAAATATGTTTCTAAACCAGATTTTTGTTATGGAATAGCGTTAATAGTACCAAAATAACACAAAAATGTGAATCTTGATGAACTAAAACGGCTAAACGGGTTACGAGTAGAACTTCACCCACGAACAAAATCAAGTTCAAAAACGGTTATCCACGCATAAAGTTTGAAACTTTTTGCCAAAAACAAGTATTTTAACACCTTAAAACGTTGAAAGTACAAGAATCTTGGATTAAAAAGTGTAAAAAACAAGTTTTGAAGCGTACCAAAGATCACGTTATCTTTACGCGTATAACCAAAACCAAAAAACTTCAAAAACAAAAGTGTGCACCCAACTATTTGGCGATTGATAC
Organism: Chrysanthemum makinoi; assembly: GCA_910596185.1. Classification (NCBI taxonomy): domain Eukaryota; kingdom Viridiplantae; phylum Streptophyta; class Magnoliopsida; order Asterales; family Asteraceae; genus Chrysanthemum; species Chrysanthemum makinoi. The sequence continues at coordinate 211,067,040 of OU343223.1, read as the reverse complement.
CACTGTTAGGTCACTAGTTTTACCACACAAGCTTATATAAGAGATATAGAGGCGATTGAACAAGATACCAAACACACACACACGATATAGTGAACACGGTTATGCGTAGAGCATATGTGAAAGGAATAACTTGAACAACCAACCTTCAAATGAAAGGAATAGCTAGGGCAACACTCCTAGTTCCCTTCCTTTCCTTATTGGGCTAGGCCTAGGCTTATGGGCCTTCTACATAAGCCTAAGGCTAATTACAAACATAAAGGCCATAATAAGCTAACTATTACATATGAGTAACAAACACTTGAATAAGGTTTAGGAGTGATTCCAACATATATATATATATATATATATATATATATATATATATATATATATAAATATATATATATATATATATATATATTTTAGGGAGAAAGTGAAACAATGGTTTATTGTCATTTCAGGCAGTAACCCGCTCTTCAATGAAAGAATAGAGCCATGCTTTATCTTGGTTTTCAAATCTCATGCTCTGATTCTATAAACAATTACTTACTATCTAATGAAAACTAATTGCTTTGAAAAATAACTTGGACTCTATTTTTGTAAATCATCTGGACTTAACTTTTGTCAAAACATCTATCTCTCAATCAACAACCTATGTCATTGATTGAGGGGGAGAATGATTTCAATTAAATCAAAAGGTTATTTGTCATACAATTGTTTTCAAAAGATAATCATGCATGTTTAATCAATGGAGTTTAAAGTCTCAAAATCCGATCCTTATCAGTTAAAACGTTTTCATAATCAAGTCACAATTCTCCTTAAAAGCTTTTAAAATCAATTTAAATCTACAGAGATCACAAATCTCAAATGATTTGATAATTGTGATAGGTGGAGAATTTGTGATTTAAATTGGATTTAATCTGATAATTCGGTAAATGGTTTTATAAGGATGTACAAGCTCTCCTTCCCACATGTGCCAAACGATTTCAAATTTTCCATGCACATGTTGAGGGGGAGCATCTATCTTAAACCACAAAGATTTGAAACGTGATCAATTTATTTTAATGTGCAGTCTTTTCCTAATATGTGCAAAACATTTTCAAATATCTATGCACATATTGAGGGGGAGCAACTATTTTGAAAACCACATTCTTTATATAACTACTCTTAGATGCAAGCCAACCCCTCAAAGATGAAAATTATCTTTATTACAAAATGATGCTTGATGCACATGTTGAGGGGGAGCTCCTGTTCTAAAAATATAAAAAACAATTCAGGTACAAAATGTTTTGAAAATATATCACAAGTATCTGGATTGATTTTCAAATGGTTTTCAATTGGTTCCAATGGCAGATGAACAATACCAAATAGACCGACCAAATTTACTTTATGTATGGAGATATAAGGAAGATAAGGTTAGGTATTAGTTCCCATGATCCGCCAAAACCGGAGGGATCTACCCAGGGACAATCCACTAGATAGTGTAGAAGTCCTTAGGTATATTGAAAAAAAGGAGAAAAATGAGATATGGGAAGAGTGCAGACTAAGACTGAGCTAGTACTGGAATAAACCCAACAAGGTTCTAGTTATGAAGTCTCGGTAAGCACTGAAGGGGTTGAAGAATGAGAATGAGAAAAGGGTGAAAATAAATAGCCCTCCAATTATTCAACCTTAGGGCAGATACCGGGTTCAATTCATATGCTACTGGTGGTTACCAAGGTAACATCGGTATTGAAGACAAGACGTCATGGACCCAGTGACGCACTGCACTTCAACTTCCCAAACCACTCAAGTTCCTCTTAAAAGGACTTGTTTCATTCTCACGGGGAACTGACATAATCTATCGACTTTCTCTTAGAGATTGTTGATATTGAAGAAGGAGACCCTCTCCCTAGTCTCCGAAATAGGATCCAAATATGCACAATTGAGTCTAGAGCCACGAGATCATCATATAAATCTCATTAGGACACTATCAATTAAGACTCTCTGTTTCACACAATGTGGAAAGAGAGATTATATCTTATGAGTCCTACGCATTATCCTTGTGGTATTGCCAGAACATCTGAGTGATATGTAAACATATTCACAATGAAGATGGAAAGCCTTCTGGAGCCAACATCAAACAAGCTCCTGGTAGGTGGCATGTGAGATCTATTCAATAGATCAACCATGTGACAACTGAACAGAAACAATGGGGCGATTCAATCTTTTGAATCAATCCTGGTTCAGGTTATGGATTGACGAATACCTTTGAAAAACCGGTCGTTGTGATTAAAAACTCTTTTCTTTAGCACATCGACTGTGTACAAATATTTCAAAATAAAAGGTGTTTATGATTGATAATTGATTTTCATTAAAACCTTTGTTGTATTGCAAAAACAATTTATATTGAGCGATACACGATTGTTTTTCAAATATCTTTTTATCAAGCAGTGAATCTCAATTCGCTGGTTCACTCACTCCGTGTTGTCTTCTTTGAGACGTTCCGGTTTTAGAACAACCAGAGCAGCTGCGAAACCCTGTCAAGGAAATTCTTCGAAATTATACCTGATCACAGGCAGTACTTGTACTGATCAACAGGGAACCATGGGCCGTGTACCTCAATTCGACAAAAGTGATCAAAGACACTTTCGTGCGCTTTATTGCTAACTGTTGTATGCAGGTACGCCCGACGTTTGCAGCTGATCAGAATGAAGCGGTCAATCCATAGCCGCATGCTCACACAATACATTCATTTCTAAAGAAATCATGATAAGTGCATCAATGACTCTGATATTTTTATACTATGCTTCTGCTACGCTGCTGCCAATATCATGAATCAACGAAAGCTTCCGCTACTCTGATGAGAATATATCATGATCCAGATTGTGAGCATGTCGGTCCAAAAGTCACAACATCACATAATACCAACACCAAAAAGGATGAGTCAGAGATTTATGATAGGTGATGATCTCAAAACTGGCTCAAAACTCATCATCACGTAGATCAGTTAATGACCTCCACTTGGATTAACCAAACATGCAAAAATGAAGAATCAATGACTACGAGCTGCAGAGCAAAGAACTTTGACAAGAATCCAAAGAACAATCTTATTGTAATATCTGTTTGTATTCAATGTATTTTTGAGGTGACCTCCCTTAGGGGGAGATTGTTAGGATTTAGAAAATCCAGTCATTAAAGAGTCGGTCACCTCAAGTATATGTAATCGTTAGAAAGCTCGTAGTCGTAGATTGTTTATTGATAAGTAGTATTTAGTTGAGTAACACCGTGGAGGACGGACGGGTCTTTACCCACTGTATGCCTGATCCACAGCCCGTAGGTGGCATTTTATGTAAGGACTATAAATACTCTCAACCTCCCAAGGTAGGGAGTTGGAGCTCATAATAAGATTTTTCTTTCTCTCACTAAAGTTCCCAACCTCTAACTTTCTCTCTCTAAAACCATATTATACGCCTACTTGTGGTTATGATCTAGTGTGTTTGTGAAATCCAATATGTTACAGTAAGCTCCTTGTAATGATCACTTGTGAAGAAAACCAAATATAACGAATTTGATGAAGAAGTAAAATAACCCAAACTTGTGTCTTATGTCTTGTACTATCCACGTGACGTCGAACTTATACCACAACCAAAAATATAAGTAGATCGCAACCTCTTGAAAAAATCCTCATCTTTAATGAGACACTGATCACTACAATGTAACTCCTTTAAGTGATAGTTAACTAGGTCTTCATCCATCCACCCCTTGACCTATGAAAACTAGATTTTGCAAGTCTTCGTCAACATTCTTTAAGCACGAACAAGTAATCTACAAAGTGTAACACCCACTTTGAGATATGATAAGAACACAAACCTGTGAAACTCAACTACAACATCAAATAGGTTATGATCAATCATCTTCGTAATCACCTATTCAATAAATCTCAAAAACGAGCTTTTGAAATCCTTTTAAGAACAAATAAACCAAAAACCAAACTCCTTGTGTGCGTGAACCAATCTCGTGTGTGTGTCGCCAAAAATCCATAACAATTGTCATGCTCATCTTCCCCTCAAATCGAAAACCATACGAGAACCAAAAAAAAAATACTCTCTATCCGATATCGATCAAAACTAGCAGCGGAAACAATTTATATCGGATAACGCTAGCAGTTCAAAAATATTAAGCGCAGCAGTAGAAACTTTATAAACCATATACTTTCTTCAATTTGCATTAATGTAGTACGAGGGGATTTTACCACTGTCCCATGATTCATTTAATATCACAAAGACCAAGTGACCCATGAATATTATATCACTTGCATCCCAAAATATTAATCCCACCATGCAAAGTATCAAACATCCATGTACTGTCCTCATTCTTTTTCTTAATAGTCACCATGATAATAGTCACCAACCAAGAAATCAAACGAGGATTAAATATAATGACCAATAGATGTAAAGTGTACAATGTCGGTTACCATGAAAAGGCAGTATCAAATTCTTCTTTTTTTGACCAATAAAGTTAAGCTACTGATTTTGGAACCAACGTCGCAGTACAAAGATTTAGCTCGAGCAAAACAAACTGCTTATAATATCCAATGAACCGAAAATCATCAAACCTCAAAACACCACACATTAATAACCTCGAAACCCATGCCCATAAATCTGTTCCAAACGATTGATAAATAAATCACACTCCAACTGATACTTGAAATCCATGAACGAGCAGAATAAATAACGAACATACTAGCAGTGGAAACCAAATAGTAGCAGTGGTAACGAGCGAGGCTAGCAGTGTTATCGAACAAGCTTAGCAGTGGATACAAAACATGATAGCAGTGGTTTCTAGAAGCTTTAACAAGTATTAACTTTTGATGAATGAATAGCAGCACTAATCTTGTTAAAGGACCAATAGTATGACCAAAATCACAAGCTATCCAACCATGATACTTAACCATGATGATCGCACCAAGAAGATGATGTGCGATCAACCTTCAACTGATAAACCTCAACGATCCAATAAAGATAAGCTAATACGAATAAACCACTGACCCACAATTGATATTAATTTATATCAACCAGTAAAGAATTATATGAAATCCACTCCATCGAATAAAATAATATTAAACCTTATCAAATATTAGCAATTGATAGCACCAACCGACCAATTCATTAACAACCTATCATAAATCCACTAAACAATTAATAGTACGAGGTTGTTTATGTCGCATTAGCCAACCAGGTAATCATTAAATTCAATCTACCATTCAATGGATGACAAACACATTAATCTCACGTTTTTAGGGTTTCAAATGGGAACAACTTTTAGAGACAAAACCCTTAAAAACCATACAAATTCGAATTTTTATACCTTTTTCTACAGCCATATTTGACAGTTAATAACTTTTGATTGAAAGCTCAGATCGACGATCCCTCTGGTGAAAAGTTAGATGGGTATATAGAGAACGTCCACCAAAAATTTCGTCAAGATCCAACGGTTAACGAAAAAGTTATGATCGTTTCAAAACAGTGCTGCAGAAACATATACGAAAGTTTTCAGACTCGAATTTTTTCAATATTTCGCAATTCTTCGAGCAATAAGACCTTGCGAATCCCTAGGTAATGAGCTCCCCAAGCTTTGATACCAATTGTGGAGTTTGATAGACTCCTTAAGATCGTTTTGAGCCTTAGGGTTTAACAATAACAATGGTTATACGCAGCGGAACATAGAACAAACATTAATTGTTATTGACACAAGGTTTTCATCATCATCTTTAATACATAACATTCACTACACGCTCCAATTCTAGATGATCAATTCTAGAATGGTTACAATCTAACAGGGATCAAGGTAAACCTTGATTACCTTGGAGCGTCACACCAACTAATCTAGTCTAGGCGTTTACAATGAACCATACGCCCTAGACACACACACACACACACACACACCTTTAACTACATTATGGAAGACTTAATTAATAAAACCTACACCCTATGTCCTCTTTATATACTAGAGGATTAGGGTTTACAAATCTCTACTAAGGACTAAACAATAAATCTTCTTTTGCAAGCAAGTCCCTCCATCTTTTTATAGGTTTCATCTTTGTCACTTTAAGTCCTTTTGTTTCATTCTTCTATGTACTTTGTCTCATCAAATCAAGAATCCCAACAATGTGTATTAGGCATACAGTGGGTAAAGACTCGTCCTTCTTTCACGGTGTTACTTACACTAATATAAACTGTTAAATAACGTAGAGTCTATGAGCTAACTTATGCTAGACTATAGTTGGGGTGACCGACACTTCTACATGGATTTACTAAATCCTAACAATCTCTCCCTAAGGGAGGTCACCCCATGAATTACATTTTGAACCCTAACATTCTATCTTTAACTTCAAACTCGAGCTCATAGACTTCAAAACTTCCATATAATCAACTTTACATCTTTAGTAGTGTTTCTTTGGCATGAATGTTTCTTTATCATGTGATCACGAGGTTTTCTTGAGATCATCAGCTACATTGAATCTCCAGCTCATCTTTTGAAGTATTGCCATTATGTGATGTTGTGACTTTTGGACCGACATGCTCACAGTTTTGGATCATGACATCTTTTCATCTGAGTTGCGGAAGCTTTGTTGTATGTTTTGATTGTCATAATTTTCTTCAAATATGAGTGTGAGATGTGAGCATGCGGTTATGAATTGACGTCTCATTGGCCAACAACTGTAATCATCGGGAGTTCCTGCAAATGACAGTTAGCATTAAACACACTAAAGTGTCTTTGTTCACTTTTGTTGAATAGGGTTGCAAGAACCACGGTTCCCCGTTGATCAGTATAAATACTGCCTGTGATCAGGTAGAATTCTGAAGAATCTCTTTGACAGGGTTTCGCAGTTGTACTAGCCATTCTCAAACCGGAGCATCTCAAAGTAGACAACACAGAGTGAGTGAACCAGCGAATTGACATTCACTGGTTGATGAGAAATTGATTTGATAAACAATCACGTATTGCTGAATAAAGAGTTTTTGCAATACGACGAAGGTTTTATAAATTAAATCAAGCTTCGCTAAAAAATACTTTTGTTTTTAAACATTAGTGCGCAATCGATGTGCTAGAAAACACTTTTTGAGCACATCGAAAGGTTTTTCCAAAAGTATCCATCAAATCATAACCTGGACCAAGGTTGATTCAAGAATGAATCGCCCCATTGTTTCTATCCAATTGTCACAAGTTTGATCCATGAAGGATCTCACATGTCACCCACCAAGAGCTTTTTTGATGTTGGCTCTAGAAGGATTTCCATCTTCATTGTGAATATTTTACATATCACTCAGATGTTCTGGCAATACCAAAAGGATAGTGCATAGGACTCTCAATATATATTCCCACTTTTCACTTTGTGTGAAACAGCAAGTCTTCATGAATTGTGTGTCCGAATGAGATTTATAGATGATCTATTGGCTCTAGACTCAATAGTGCATTTTGGTTTCCTATGCGGAGACTAGGGAGAAGGTCTCCTTCTTTAATATCAACCATCTCTAAGAGAAAGTTGATAGATTATGTAGGTTCCCCGTGAGAATGAAACACGTTCTTTCAAGAGAACTTGAGTAGTTTGGGAAGTTTAGTGCAGTGCATCACTACGTCTATGACGTCTTGTCTTCAATACCGGCGTTACCTTCGTAACCACTAGTAACATATGTATTGAACCCGGTTTCTGCCCTAAGGTTGAATTATTGGAGGGCTATTTCTTTTCACCCTTTTCACTTTTCACTTCTTTTTCATTCTTCAACCCCTTCAGTGCTTACCGAGACTTCATTACTAGAACCTTGTTGGGTTTGTTCCGGTCCTAGCTCTATCTCAGTCGGCACTCTTCCCTTATTCTCACTTTTCTCCTTTTTTCATCATACCTAAGGACTTCTACACTATCTAGTGGTTCGTCCCTGGGTAGATCCCTTCGGCTCTGGCGGGATTGTGGGAACTAATACCTAACCTAACCATCCTTATAACTCCAATGCATAAAGTAAAATGGTCGGTCTTGTGGTACAGTTCGTTCCTCCTTGAAACCAAATGAAAAACAATTTGAAAAGCCAATCAAGGTACTTGTGATATAAAAGCAAAGCATTTTGTACCTCAATTGTTTTTGATCATTTGTAAATGCTCCCTCTCAACATGTGCGTTGGTTTTTTTGAAATCATTTAGTAAATGGAGGAAGGAGGTCTTTAAAGTACTTTCACGATCATAATTGCCATAGAGAAACCATTTGAAAATCAATCAAGGTACTTATGATAAAAAAATTGAAGCCTTTGTACCTCGATAGTTTATTATGTTTTGAAATGCTCCCCCTCAATATGTGCATCAATTAATGAAAACGTTTAGCACATATGGGAGAACAACCTATACTTTGAGTCGTAAAAGATCACATTTTATCAGATTTCATATTTATATCACATTCTCTCCCCTGATCAAAAATTTCAAATCCTTTGGGGTTTTGGATCCCAAGTGATTTAAATATGTTAGAAAAATTTGGAGAAAATGTGGTCTGATTAAATATATTCTGACAAGAAACATTACAGTGCTCCCCCTCAATTTGAGAGGGAGATTAGAAGCCATAATAAATACACTACTAGATACACAGAGTTATATATGTACATATTACAACATCACACCGCACATAAAAGTTCTAAAGATTACAGAGAGGATATGATCATTCAGTTCTCTGTAGAAGCTTGTAATGTCCTTCACTAACTCTTCCTCCTACAAAACTCTCCAAGCTCCGGAAGATTCTCCGTGTCTTGAGCCTTTTCCTGATAGCAAATATGAAGGCGTCACTCATTTCCACATTCTTAGCAGTCCAAAACCTAGTACTCGTCCCTGGTCTCATCCTGATCTTGTATTACTTCACCCGGTAATCCAAAGCTTCTTCAATTTGACGGAGAGTACCATCGCTGAATTTGTATAGGTCATTAAGCCTCATGAGCATCCTGACCCCGTATTTGTCACTAAAGACAATAGCTCATGGAGAATCGATTACTGATTGGTCATGCTTGTATTCAAATCCTTTAGCTTCCGATCAAGGCTTAGTTAGGTTGACTTGAGTTTGGTAACTGTCCATCCTAAGCTGAAAGTCTCCAACTCTTTATCTAATGACTAAACCTCTTATCCATAAATTGACTGCTGACGAAAGAGTCTTATTGTCATGAAGGGGTAGATGATCAAGATGGCCTTGGAGGTTCAACAGATAAAGATCTTCAAAATCATTGGGATACAAGTTCTTGAAGTCATTCTCCTCTATGACATGTTCTTTCTGATCAGCTCTGCGGAGGACAATTTTCTTCAAGTAATCGTATCCGTACATAGGAAAGATCTCTACACTAACCACACTCAAGATACGCATGTGCGTTCGAACAGCCCTACGACTCTTTTCAACACCATGTCTGTCAATGTAGAAGCACTTTTTGTGAAACCACCAGTGTGAGATACCATACGAAGCAGCAATATTGTACTCATACTCCTTATCAGCCCAAAATAGATCTGGAACCATCTGTTCTAACCCTGCATCAGGATAATTTGCAGACTTCATTTTGGAGATTGAGAGTTTAGGCCTGCTATCCTTGTTACCGAAGCGCAGATATTCTAAATCTTTGTTGAAGAAGAACTCGGATTGAACTGTAACTTGACCAGGTGGACCTCCTAGTAGGAGTGGTTTGCTGATATCAAAATTGAGCACATTGTTGTCCACTTGATATGTCAACAGCTTGTAACACTCTTCTATCTGATACTGCAAGTAAGCCACATCCGGATGAAAGACCTTGACAATATCATAAGCAGGGCCCTCCAGATCTTTTGGTGTGAGCTTTGTGATACCTTGCTTCTCACAGTACCATTTTATGAAGCTTCCCATATCCCCGATGTGTTCAGCAGTGAGTCCGCTGGTGGGGAAACATGGTTGGCAACAATGCCACTTGCCCAGTTGTGGTCCGGAATGTTCAGATCAGATGCAGGAATAGTCCACGTAAGTTCTGGAGTTGCAGGTCGTTCTTCCTTCCACCATTCTCGAGTCATTGCTTTAGTAGGAGCAGACTAGGTTGACTCAGAACTTTCAGCATCATCTTCTCCCATGAATGACTTCCACCAATTGTCGTTACGATTCACCTTTGGAATATGTCTGGTGGAAATATCCTTTTCATCTAAATCAGACTCCTGACTAAGAATCGATTCCTTATTCATTTCGTGATCTTCAGGAATTGGAGAGAATGCTGGTGTGAATCTCAAGTCAACTGTTGTCCAAGCAGCATAAGCTGAAGTTTTAGCTGACTTGTGAGAACCTTGGCCAGCTGAAGATCCTGGTTGACCTGATGATGGTGGAGGAGGAGGTGGTGGATTAGTATTTGTAGCATCGAAACTACCAGAAGTTTCACCGGTTCCTGAAGAACCTGCAACATCGGAAGGTGGAGGAGGAGGTGGCGGTGGAGGAGCCCTAGATGGTGGTTTTAGCAAATCATATCTCCTCTTCTTCTTCTGCTTACTGGTATGTGCAAAAACACATACCATTTCTTTACCAAATCAAGCCCAAAATAACCAAGAAAGAGCCGTTTATGTCTAATATTTGTTGGTTTCTTGAGTTTATGCATGTGCAGGTACAGATATGACAAAACAAACAAAAGAAAGCCAAAACCGAAGAAAACCGAGCACGAGAGAGAGAAGAAAGCAAAAGCCGATGTCGGGATGCTAATTTATGGGGTTTGGATGTTCAAAATTGCAATTTATGAAGTTTTGATCAGGTTCGGGGAGTTTTCACATCATCACCTTCACTTTCCCATATTTTCACAAAAGCCCCTCAACTTTCCCTAAATTACCAAACACACCCCCCATTTACCTAATTTACACTTTATACCCTTCACTTTCCCACAATTACCATTTATACCCTTAAACCCTCATCAATCCCAATTTACCTTTTCACCCTTTACCTTTTCCAAATTAACACCATTAGTTCTTATCATTGTACAAATCACTTAAATGGTCCTAATTATTAAAACTACACAAAAATCCCAAATCCAATACCTTTTTATCCAAAAGCACAAGCCCACCTATTGTTTTCCATATCCCTCCATTTCAAATACCCATGGTCAAACCCCCTTTATCCCGGTCAACACAAATAGTAAATCCCCATGAACCCTTTGCACCTCGTTGAACCCTCTTTCCCACAAACGACCCTTTACATAAAATCTCATTTGAACCTTTTTTTTACATCCAGTCAACACAACCCTTCACAAGTCAAATAAATAAAAAATAATCTTACCCCAACCCATACGCGCGTAAAACAAAACCGTTTACTGTTTCACTACCATCACCAAAGTTACCCTGCTTCTCTCCAATTAACCCACAACTTAAGTACCTTCCAGATGCATCTGACACATGTCAGAGGTGTGAAGCATGAGATTGCCAGAGTGGCAGAATGGCAACTTCTCATTGGTAGAAACAAGTCATCAATTGAATCCAAGGGTTGTGGGATGAAGTAGTGACAAGATTGATTGATCAAGGGTCGAGATTAGATCTCCCAGAAGCTTCCCAAGCTCCTCATCAGGCTATTTAATGTTAGGAATTGGAAATTCCATGTGAAAGTGTCGGTCACCCCAATAATGGTCTAGCATATGTTAGCTCGTAGACTTGTCGTTGTTTACGTTATTTAGTAGTTAATTAGTTAGTCAGTAGCGTAGAATAGTTTAGTGTAACACCGTGGAGGAAGGACGGGTCTTTACCCACTGTATACCTGATCCACATGCCGTCAGGAGGTCATTTAGTTTGTAACTATAAATACCCTTCCCTCTAAGGGAAGGGTGGTGCTTTCCTCATAATCTAACCTTGCATTTGTTTTTGTTTCTCTCTCTAGAACACCCTCTCTACTCAATTCATCTCTCTAAAATGGCTCACTTGTTTAATCACAATCCTAGACCACCTGAATCATCTAAACAACATAAATATACAATCCTACAATTGGTACCAGAGCCATGGTTGTGTTGTTTTGATGATTTGCATGGTTTTTGAAGCGGTTTTGTATGCGGTTTGGTTGATTCTTGTATGCGGTTTGTATTGCTTTGACGCGGTTTGATCCATGTTGTTTGTGTTTTGATGATTTCTTGTGGTTCAAATCTTTGTGTAAGCTGTCTTTCACAAATTCTTGTGCTCGAAAAAAAAGAAGTTTTTTCGTATCTATTGTGTCAACAGTTTAAACATTTTTATTGTATCCTCAAATGGTCAAAAACTCCAAACTCTAATCTGATTTTTAATTGTGTTGGGTCACCGTCCAAACTGTTTTATTGTATTTTATTGCACAATGGGTAAAATGCACATCTGTTTATTAATTGTTTTGTGGTCATAATGGGTAAAATGCATATCTGTTTATGCCTTTTTCTGGGTTTGGAAGCGACTTGTGGTTATTTCTTAGAAGAGGTTTGTCCAACTTTTGTCCAGATGCAATGTACCAGATGCAATGTACCAACTTTTGTCTATTATTGGTCAATGGAAGAGGCGACTTGTCTATATCAGGTCAAAAAAGGTCAAAAGCGACTTGTCCTTAAATCAGAAGCGATTTGTGCTGTTAAGAAAGCGACTTGTGCGATTATGTGATGAAGCGACTTGTCTCAAACGCCTTATTGAAAGCGATTTGTCTTATAATCTTGAAGCTATTTGAGTGTGTAATGCATTTTGACTATTGAGTCAGAAGCGACTTGTTGACCTCAAACAAAACCATTACCAATATTACAAACGTCTCATTCATGACCTCAGTTGATTAACAACATCATCAGTCCCACAATCTTACTTTGAATGAAATATTGACGTGCTGCCAAGAAAAGAAAAAAAAAACGAACGAAGAAGAAGATTCACATCACAACTGCTTGTTTACTACCTTCATCTAAACCAACACATCAAAACCATTCTATCCAAATCTCATTTCAATCAACTTCAAAAGTAATTAATCTCATCCTCCATCTCCTCTAGTACTAACATGACTCTTAACAAAATACAAATTAAAGATCTCAGAATTATTCCACCTTACTTATAATCTTTTATAAATTTTTTGTGGAACTTGTATCCTCATCGATCTCTTTATCATATCCGAATAACAAAGAAAGAGTTATAACATTAGGGTTACACTCATTTCTTTAATTCGTGAAAGACCAAATCAAAACATAATGAATTAAAGTGGCAAAATAAAGCCTACCCATGAACCTTTGTTTGTTAAGGTTTCTTGAAGACGAATCAAATCATTACTCTAGCCATCCATGTGGCTGTTACAAGTCGCTCATGCCATCCCTGTGGCGAGACTTTCATGAGTAACATGAAGAATGAATGGGTGTTCGAGTTTTGTTGATGCATTTTTTGTTCAAACGGATGATAACATGTAGAAGGGGGCGGATTATTTTAGAGTGTGTTAGGGTTATGTGTAAGATGAAAGAGAGGCGTACATTTTAGGTGAGTTTTCTTGTGGAGCGTGTTGTGAGATCAATGGGGGCAGACAGATAAGTATGAGAGGATTTAGGGATTTGATAAGGAGTAGGGTTATGTGGTGTGATAAGAAGTATTTTATACCGTGGAATTAGGGTATGCTTTTGTATCTTATGGGCTTGTGATACTTGTCCTTTCGGTTGCAATCTTGAATTGGTATGGGCCGAACATACTTAGATCACCATTAGGTCATTGTATAAATCGCTATGTTGATTGGACGTTATGCGGAAATTGATATGGGCCATATGATTATCTTCAACGGGCCTTGAGATGTTGGACGTGTTACTTTGGACCCGTGTGAACTATGTTGGACGTTGATTTTTGTTTGAACTTCTACAAATGGTGTATCTTTGATAATGGATTATCAATTGGAACAAATATTATACTTGATTGATCACATGGTTTATGCTAAATCAAATTTTGATAAAATGTGATATAAATCACGAGAGCCTCATTGAGAATTTGTACGTTTGATGGTTTCAAGGTAACTGTGTGTCATGTGATCCGGATATTATTGGCTTAATGTGATGTTATACTTGTGTAGGATCGTGAATATTTATGTTGTTTGATGATTCGGGAGGTCTAGGACAATGATTAAATAAGAAAGCCATTTTAGATAGATGAAGAGAGTTGAGAGGAGGTTTCTTGAAAGAGAGTTGCTTTACAAATGAAAGGTTAGATTCAAAGAAGCCACACCCCTTCCATGGAAGGAAGGGGTATTTATAGTTACAAAACATACGTCCTCCTACCGGACTGTGGATCAGGCATACAGTGGGTAAAGACCCGTCCTTCCTCCACGGTGTTACACTAAACTAAACTACACTAATAACTAACAAATAAACTAACAAATAACGAGTAAATAAAGATGTCTACGAGCTAACTTATGCTAGATTATATTTGGGGTGACCAACTCTTCACTATGGAATTTCTAATTCCTAACAATCTCACCCTAAGGGAGGTCACCCCATGTTTTACATTTTGAATTCTAGCATTCTATTCTATCTTCAGTCTTGAGCTCGTAGACTTGAATTCTTCAACTTCTGCATCTTTGTGCTTTAGCAGTGACTCTTCATAGTCCGAGTGCTTTGTACTTTCAGTGGAGGTCTTTAACTGATCCACATCTTGATGATCTTCGAGCTTTATTCGAGATCATCAGCCACAGCAAATCTCTAGATCATCCTTTTGTTGTGTTGCCTTCATGTGATGTTGTGACTTTTGGACCGACATACTCACACTTTCTGGATCATGACATCTTTTCATCAGAGTAGCGGAAGCTTTTACTGGTTCATGATATTTGCAGCAGCGTAGTAGAAGCATAGTATAAAATATCAGAGCCAGGTTATGTAGATATGCACTAGTCATGATTTCTTCAATTAAGTGTGGATGCTGTGAGCATGCGACTTTGGATTGACTTCAATTACTCGACAACCGCAACCATCCAAATGTACCTGCAAACAACAGATAGCAATAAAACACACGAAAGTGTCTTTGATCACTTTTGTTGAATTGAGGTACACGGCCCACGTTTCCCCGTTGATCAGCATAAGTACGCTCGCGTGATCGTATAATTCCAAGAATCTCCTTGAGGGTTTCGCAATGTTCTAGCTGTTCTCAAACCGGAACGTCTCAAAGAAGACAACACGGAGTGAGTGAACCAGCGAATTGAGATTCACTGATTGATGAAAAATGATTTGAAAACAATCGCGTATTGCTTGAAGAAAGATTTTTGCTGTAGGACGAAGGTTTTATGAGAAAGATCAATTTTCAATCAAAAATACCATTTGTATTTGAAAAGAGTACACATTCGATGTGCTAGAGAAAAGAAGAGATTTGCACATCGAACGGTTTTTCCAAAAGTATTTTTTTCAATCAGAGATACTTTTTGTGTTTGAAATATGAATACACATTCGATGTGCTAGAGAAAAGAAGATTTGCACATCGAACGGTTTTTCCAAAAGTATTCGTCAATTCCATTCCTGGACCAAGGTTGATTCAAGAGTGAATCGCCCCATTGTTTCTATCCAGTTGTCACAAGCTTGATCTTTAGAAAAGATCTCACATGTCACCCACCAAGAGCTTGTTTGATGTTGGCTCTAGAAGGATTTCCATCTTCATTGTGAGTATATTACATATCACTCGGATGTTCTGGCAATACCACAAGGATAATGCGTAGGACTCTCAATATATACTTACTTTCCACATTGTGTGAAACAGCAAGTCTTCATTAATTTTGTGTCCTAATGAGATATTGTGGACGATCTCTTGGCTCTAGACTCAATAGTGCATATTTGGTTCCTATGCCGAAGACTAGGGAGAGGGTCTCCTTCTTCAATATCAACAATCTCTAAGAGAAAGTCGATAGATTATGTCGGTTCCCCGTGAGAATGAAACAAGCCCTTTTAAGAGGAGCTTGAGTAGTTTGGGAAGTTTAGTGCAAAGGCGTCATTGGGTCCATGACGTCTTGTCTTCAATACCAGTGTTACCTTAGTAACCACCAGTAGCATATGTATTGAACCCGGTGTCCGCCCTAAGGTTGAATTATTGGAGGGCTATTTCTTTTCATCCTTTTCTCATTTCATTTATTTTTCATTCTTCAACCCCTTCAGTGCTTTCCGAGACTTCATAACTAGAACCTTGTTGGGTTTATTCCAGTACTAGCTCTGACTCAGTCCGCACTCTTCCCATATCTCATTTTTCTCCTTTTATCATCATACCTAAGGACTTGTACACTATCTAGTGGATTGTCCCTGGGTAGATCCCTCCGGTTCTGGCGGATCGTGGGAACGAATACCTAACTTAACCATCCTTATAACTCCATGCATAAAGTAAATTGGTATGTCTTTTGGTACAGTTCATTCTTCCGTGAAACCAATTGAAAAATCATTTGAAAAACAATCAAGGTACTTGTGATATAATATCAAAGCATTTTGTACCTTAATAGTTTTGATCATTTAGAAATGCTCCCCCTCAACATGTGCATATGATCTTGAAATTGTTTAGCACATGGAGGCAAGAGTTCTTTGAAATAATTTCTTGATCACAATTTCCTTAGAAAAAGCCATTTGAATTTCTTTGGTAAATTCTCCCCCTCAATATGTGCATAGGATATTTTAAATCATTTTATCACATAGAGGAAAGAGTTCTTTGAAGTACTTTTCACGATCACAAATGCCATATAGAAAACCTTTAAAACTCAGTCAAGGTACTTATGATAAATTATTGAAACCTTTGTACCTTGATAGTTTATTTTCTTTTGAAATGCTCCCCCTCAATATGTGCTTCGAGATTCGAAAGCGTTTAGCACATATGGGAGAGAAGCCTGCACTTTTGAATCAAATCTATATTCATTTATCAAATTTCATTATTAAATCACAAATTCTCCCCCGATCAAAAATATCAAACCCTTTGAGATTTTGGATTCCAAGTGATTTAATTAGGTTTAGAAAATATGGGAGAATATGTGGCCTAGTTTAAAAACTCATCTTGTTTTAGGATAAATGCTCCCCCTCAACATGTGCATTATGTATATTGAAATCGTTTGGCACATGGAGGCAGGAGTACCTTTGAAGGGCTAAATCCAATTCCATTAAAACAGATTTGAGATTTAAATCACGATCTCTCCCCCGATCAAAAATTTCAAACCAATTGAGATTTTGGATCCCGATTAATTTAAATCATTTAGAAAGTTTTAGGGAAAGACGTGGCAAGATTCAATTTTTGAAAAATGACAGATAAGGACCATTTTAAGACATTAAAGATTGTTAGTGTCAGGTATGATAGTTTTAAGAGATCTTTAAGTAAAATAAAACAATTTCACAATCAAACAAGAACAGAAAAAATTTCATTATGAAAGACCTTGATTCCAAAGAAAAATCATACCATGACATAACATTAAATCTTTAGCTCACCACTTTATTTCGTACAAACGGACTTGATAGATGAAATATCGTTTGAAATAATTTTATTTTAAATCACTCTCCCCCTCAATCGATGACCATAGTCGATGATTGAGTGACTTAAGTTTTGATAAAATGAAGTCCGGTGATTTTCAAAATTAAGTCCAATATATTTTCAAAACCTATATTTTTCCAATTTTCAAAACAATATTATTTAAAAAATTATTTAAAAAATGGTATCATCACAATTATCCTGCACAAAGATACGTTCGGTGGTTGAGAAGCTTATGTTGTTGCTGTAGGGCTTGAAGAAAACCATCTGCCGATGCAAGTGAGACTTCATACGTTGCATTTTAATGCCAACCGAGGTCAAATTAAGCTCCGTTTCTTCATTTGCTGATGAAGAAAACCATCTGCGATGCGTGAGACCTCTTACGTTGCATTTTTCCATGCCAACTCCATAGAAGTCCAATTAAGCTCCGTTTCTTCATTTGTCAACCCAAGATATAGTTACCCTTTCCTTTCGGCATCCAATCATCTTCAATTGTGGGATCCGGATCGGGAACATTCTTATGTACCAATATACCTGCATACGTTAGTGAACACACATACAGATATATGGTGGTCGACATCACCCAAACAGCAATCGACTAATAAAAGTCAATTCAACATATCAATCAGATCATAAAAGGTATGGGAATAATGTGTTCATCAATCTATAATCATCTAATCCTAACAATCACATCCTAGAAACCTAGTCCTTCAATGTAACACCCCCAAATTTGGCACAACGGAAGCATTCGGGTAATGGGATGCTACTAATTGGTATCACAACACAACGTATAGAACAACGGTTTTGCATTAAGAAAAATTATAAACAAATGTATAAAGTTTACATTATTCAAAATTAGTGCGGAAATACAGGCCCATAATAATAATAAAGCGGTCCAAAAAATGTCCAAGTATCCTATGACGATGCCATGCCATGGCAAAAGTCTCCAAAGTAAACTATCACGATAAACCTGAAAATACATGCTAAAAATGTCAACATGAGGTTGGTGAGTTCATAGGTTTGAAATAAAATAGTAAATCAGTTTTGCTGTGCAATGATAAATAAGTAAGACATATGTATAAGTAATAGTGCTGAGCAAGTAGTAAAATAAAATGCAATCCACATCATGAAATCCAACCACCACGTGGTCCCGTGCACAATAGGAATCCAATCAGTTATTATCGCAAACCAGCTAGAGCTAAACTATTGGATAAATGAAATCTGTCAACCAGTCCCAAAGACTGTTGGCTAAATGTAATCATGGATATCCAACCAGTCCCGAAGACTGTTGGATAAATGAAATCTGTCAACCACTACAAACACTCACGCACACAATTACATACACAAATATGTCCAAAATGAAATAATATGAATTTAGCACAGTGTGTGAAATAATGTTAATGTAACAATAATTGAATAACTGAACAAATTGTTTAGCGAAGCACATAAAGTTTTCAAGAATCAAGTCATTTGAAAATATTGGAATTTAGTAAACAAGCATGTATTTTTCCCCAAAAGTGTTTTCAAAACAAGTAAAGCAGGGGCTATGAACTCACCTCGATATGAAGTAATGCAAGAAACACAACTGACAACAACTGGCATCAAGAGCTAATCATAACGGTATCCAGGAGACATTTACAACGGTACAACCTAATACGAATACGGTTAACTTAGAATAACGCTAGCAGAGCGAATGAATTCCCGAAGGATAACGTGTCATAGTTTTCGTGGAATATTTGTATCGTTAATTTCAAAAGTCCATTATCGATAAAAGTTTAGTTTCTAACGTTTCGTGTGGTAGCAAAAAGATGAGGACTCGACATGTAACTCACGCCAAACATAACTCACACTAGTGCATAATGTGTATCCCAATACATTATAAGGAATAGTCAAGAAATACTGACCAAGACTCATGAACACATGCTAAAGCAATAAAACATATAGAAGAAATTAAACAAGTATGGATCACTTATAAAATAAGTAATAAGTAATAATTAGATAATAGGTAGAGTTTCAGACATTTACCCGGTAATCTCAGATAGGTTTGCTACGAAACATATGTTTCACAAAAGTGTTAATATATAAATTAATTAATATAGTTTTATATTTAATAAAACTATACATTTCGTCTTATTATCAAGTTTTATATAATTAAAGTTTTTAGGATAATATGTTAAGTATAGAAATAAAAGTGTGATATGATTCTTTATTCAAAACATGTTTCGATAGTAATTAATCCGATTAGATAAGTTTAATACGACTGAAAGTGTTTATAATTTTTACGTCCAATGCACAATATGTAAACAAGTCTAAATCAAATCTTTTCCGTGTTCCAAATTCATGTATCAATCCCAATATGAAGTTTTGTTACATAAACGTAATGTCCATCATATATCATTAATTTGAAGCATAATCTAAAATGTACTAATGTAAAACAAGTCC
This sequence comes from Chrysanthemum makinoi, assembly GCA_910596185.1. Classification (NCBI taxonomy): domain Eukaryota; kingdom Viridiplantae; phylum Streptophyta; class Magnoliopsida; order Asterales; family Asteraceae; genus Chrysanthemum; species Chrysanthemum makinoi. The sequence goes on along the minus strand of OU343223.1, from coordinate 211,047,186 downwards.
ACACCATCAATTAAACATGTGAGTCACAATGGTAAACATCCGTTCAATCATATTACCCATTAGCTTTACTAACCATGATTCTCTACATTTTAAACAACTTGAACACAATCTTATTTAGCTATTGAGCCCACGACCCGCTAGCAACACAAACAGTCGCTTACACAATCACAAATACATATAACATTCATAATTTTAATGAACTTACATCCGAATAAGAAAACGAGCCAATATGAAAGTTCAAGTTTGAACCATGACTCACCCGGGTCACGATCCAAACCTAAACCTGGTTTTGAACTTGACTGTTAACGCAAAAGAAAAAAATATGCTCAAAGGATAATCAATTACAATGCACCTATACCAATCTAAGTCATCACAGGTTTGACCCGTGGTTAACCACCTGACTCGACTCGATTACGCAAGTAAACCCAATTGACTTGAGACTTTAACAGGCACACCCTCTTGATCTAACACCAACCTAACACTAACGACACATATTAAAATCTAAATCCAATTCATATCCTACACTGGTCTTGCAGCTGCCCAGGAACCGAGAACATCACATGAACCCACTATCAACAAAATCAAATGATTCAAATAATCGAACTCCAATCCAATCCGAGACCCAACACGTGACTAAAACCAGTCGCGACCCAAAATTAATTAACTTCAGCATTTTTTGTAATCGTTACCACACGAATCTTATTTCAAAAACGTTTTGACATTCGTTTTGATTCCACAAAACTATAACACTCATTTTCTTTTAATCGGCAAAAGAAAAGAAGAAGAAAAAAAAGTAATATATATGAACGTGAATTTTGACGGTTACCAAATCAAGGACGAGTGAGGAGAGAGATGTGAAACGGAGAGATGGAGATGATGGTGGTGATGAACCGCAATAGCAAAAACACGAGCAAAAGATTCTACCCGATCCCATGGTCTCACCATAATGTAATAGAAGGCACGATGGCTGAGGAGTGACTGAGGTGGCGCGGCAGGAGATGGAGGCTGGTCGGAATCTCGCCGGAGCAGTTGGAGCGGCGCCGGAAAATCATAGAGAGAGAGATGGGATAAAGTATGTGTGGCTAGGGTTATATAATGAGAGGAGACTTTCTTTCATTTATATTTATGCTCAAAAGAAAATTTAGAAATACAATATGTAAAGTTTAGATTAGTTGAGGGGTGTAAGTGAAAGTATCACCACAGGGACTAAAAGTGTAATTTTTCTGCTATTAGTTGTTCGAGACACATTTAAGCTAGTTAACGATCGGTTCAGGACACGAACTTTACACCATTGCGTTACAAACAATTTTCTCTGATAAAAACAAGTATTTACATGACCAGCGTCTCATAATTGATATAATAATTTGTGTATCGAGTTTACGGTTCTCTCAGTACGCGAAATGTGTAGTTTCTCCCGTTTTACGATAAGGTTCTCGTTTTCAAGTTTCAAATTGGCTCGAGAAAATGTGAAGTGAAAAGAAAATATTAATAAATATAATTTAGTAATCAAATAGGCTCTTGAAAAATTACCGGATGCTACATTCAACATAGGCAATTATATTTTTCAGATAAGCACGTAGGATGATTAAGAAAGCTCGTTAGATGATGTAAATTTGAAAATATTCTCCCCCTCAATCAATGACTCATTTTATGAAAAGTTTAAAAGCGCTGAAGTCATTGATTGAGTTCTCAATTTTTTTTCGAAAACTCTGAAACTGATTGATTTTTCAAGCAACTCGTTTTCCACCACTTTTGAAAAACAACAAATATTTTTCTGAAGAATTTTAGACGGAAAAACATTTGTATAGGAACAGCAGTCCTTCGACATACTTTCCTCAATTAGTTTTAGGATAAGTGCACGAAATATTTGAAAATTGGTTTAGCGCAGCACTTTCCTTTCTTGAAGAACGGGTTGCTATCTGAAATAATATCAAGCCATGATTTAAGCACGGGTTACAGTCTGGCGTAACTGCAAGCCATTATTTGAAGCCCGGGTTACAGTCTGAAATAACTGTAAACCATTTTTTGAGACATGTTAAGAAAAGAATATTTACACCTCCCGCTCGAACTTCATCTATGGTCCCGTGCCATTATTGAATGACATTTCTAAGACCGTAGATGTTATCGATACCATAAGACATGTCATGAGAAAACAATATTTTTGGAATTTTCAAATTTTCTCGATTTTTATGGGTTTTGAAGGTTTTATATTTTTCTATTTTCTTTTTGTTGGTTTTATATTTTTGTATTTTGTTTTTGATAAATATTTACAGATAGAATAGATGATATAGTTTAAGAAGATGATGATACGAGAACCGAGATAAGGATATCGAGAAGCCCCATTGTAGAAGATAGAAGTCATCATCTCTTAAACATTCACAACCAAAGCTTCCGAGGCTTCAGAATAGACGATAGAACATGAGCCTTTGAGAAACAGAGACTTTGGCAACCTAAACCGAAAATCCTTTAGTGAAAGCGATTCAAAGCTTTCTTTCAAGCTTCCATTAGCCAGGTGTACAAAGAAGCACACCATTATCATCGATCCCGCTGCTCCTTTTAAGAATAATCACCGTGATTCTTCATTCGAGGTTATATCATCAAATAGAACAACAGCAACGTATCATCCCACATTTAAATAATCTTCTCAAATTCCTTTTCCACTGAAGTCTGAAGCAATCCATTCCAAAATGGTGTCAAGAGAACAATTCCCCCAAGTAGTTGAATTGATGCAGTCAATCTCTTTGTATAATGCTCAAGAACTCTCCCGAATACACATCATGAGGGGAATGAAAACACCTCCCCATGTTCACATTTTTCTTCCCTGATGATCGTATGAAGCTCAAGAACCCGAAGTACACACATTCCCAAAGAAAGAATAACCGATGACATTGAAGAAGCAGCCGAATCATGATATATCTCTGGGATGACAATCTCTCGGATGTCAACTCGAATAAGTGATTATATATTCAATCACGATTAAGCACTCAAGTGAGACAACTGAGCATCCCCAATGTACACAATCTCTCTCCTTCATGTTATACATTTATCTCCCCTGAATATGTCATACTTGTGTACCTCTTTTATCTTCGAAACTTCTCTTACATCTCTTCCCCACGTAGTTGGAATAAGAGCACTAAACGCCACGATGAGATAAACATTGAGTTTCTCTGCGGTTATGACATTCGTCTTCCCGGGATATCTTCAATCACATAGAAGAATTAAGTTCATCAAGTTTACTCGCGTTTAGATGCTTGTCTCCTTGCCCCTTTCTGGTTTTGATACTTCAGAATCAGCAACAAATAATAAGCCCGTATACTAGAAATTTGTAAAGAAGAACACTTGAACTCTTGTTAGAATCAACTTGCTGAAGACTCTCTCTGACTATTTTTATCAACCCTTATGTAGACAATTTGAAGTAACCACTGAAGAAGAAAACCCGATATACCATACTTGAAACTGAAGTCAAATTCCCCACATTCGTATCTTAAGCTTGCACCTAATGATGGAAGAACGGTGTCGAGAATTTATGCTTCAAGCAAATCTCTAAGTACTCACAACCCAAACAAAGTATGAGACATTAACACCTCTTGCGATTATCCACACCGTCATATGCTTGTGACACTGATTAAAACAAAGTAACTCCTAATAGTGATAGTTAACCAGGTCTTCAACCATCCACCTTGACTGCTGGTAACTAGATAAACCAAGTCTTCAACTCAAATTCTTAAGCCCGAGCAAGTTATCAAATAAGAACACGCCTTTGTGAAAGTCAACTTTAATCTCAAATAAGTGATAAATGATTAACTCCAAAGTAATCAACTTGTGTCAAATGTCCAACACGTGAATAAATGTACAACTGGATGTACATTGACCCACTTAATGAATCGGAACAAATGATTCCTCAACATCAATTCCATCTTCCTAAAGATATACATATAGAGACTGATCTGGAAGATACACCAATAATGTCTTCAAGTGGATGAGGAAGTCATTTTCCTTAATGTTCATGTGGTTGATTTACAGAGTGCACAATAATCCGTGAAGATTTGGTAAAGAAATACCAAAGAGCGGATCATTTTTCATGAACAATAATCCGTGAAGATTTGGCAAAGGAATACCAAAGAGCGGATTATTTTTCAATAGTGCAACTGCAATATTACAATAGTCAATATCAACACCTCGAGGAATAACTGGAGATTGAGTTTCTCGAGGAATCACTGCTAAAGAATATGAGCAAGTCTAATTGGGGATTGAATCTGACTTATCACTATCCCCCAATTAGTGCTCTCCCATAAACCGACAATCTGTTTGATAAATGCTCAGATTAAGAAGAAGTCTTTAGATAATCAAATGCAACTCATCTTTAATCTTCTAACATGCATCAGAAAATGTAGAACATACTGTAGACTCGACCTTCTTCAAGATTGTACAGTTGGGGAATAAATAGTTAACATCTTCATCACACCAAAAAGCATCCTCGTTAACTTGTAAATAGCAAATCCCCTTAATTAAAATCCCTCCCAATCAAACAAGAACAGAAAGATGTTTATCAAAGAAATTAGTCCAAAGAACTAGAAGCACTTTGTCATTTAATCATATCAGCTCGTGTGAAGATGTCAACCAACGGCTCTTAGAAGAAACTACATGTGAAGATGATCCGATAAGAAGAGTCTCGGTTCTTACATGAGTTAGGAGCCGTTTGACCATATATTCTCAAATATCAATCAACAATGCAAAAAATTCACACTTCTTCTCCCACTCAAGAATTACATACGGAGATGCCATTCTTGATTAAACAAGTGATTATCATCTAAATGTATTCTATTCACACTTCTCCCCCGCAAAATTAGCACATGATGTCGCCATCTTCATTATATTGAGCAAGTGGAATAAGAGTAATTATCAGTAGTCCGGTTCACTTGATGACCGAAGCGCATGGAAAAAGCATGAAGCATGTTGATGAGAATGGTCATTAATGAGAAGATTTCTCTTCTTCAGAAGATAAAGCGCACTGAAGCGTACACTTTTCTTTTCTTTGAGGAACGAGGCATGAACTGTTGTGTTCATACGTCATAATCTCTCTCTTTTCAACCTCTCTTGGCAAATTTATAATCAACCCCATTATCATTCAGTAGGCTCAATATCGTGACAGCTGATGGAGAAAACCCAATATGACGAATTTGACCCCGAAGTAAACTAACCCGAACTCGTGACTTAAACTTGCACATATTTAACAAAGAGAGGTGACGAGACTTCATCCTCCATTGAATCTCTATGTACTCTATTCTCTTCATCCAACCAACCATCAAGTAATAGAAGTACATTACCTCTTGAAAATCCACAATTGAATGTGACACTGAGCACTACAACGTAACTCCTTAAAGTGATAGTTATTTTGTGGTGGTAAGAGCCTAATTCCCCCAAGTGGTAAAAGAAAAAGTAAAAGACACCCAACAATAACTAGATTTCCAAGTCTTCGTTTTTGATAATAAGCTTGAACAAGGATCTTGAAGAATCTTCATCCAACCATCCCCGATACCTTCAGATACTAAGTACACTCACCCGTGATTTTTCACTTCAACCTCAAATAAATAATAGTGAATTAACCCCGTTGTCACATCTTCTAGTTAAAAGCTCACATCTAGCCTCCTTTGACGTTTTAAGTGAACTATGATAATGGTTTTCACCCCTACCATGGTTAAAAGCACATAACCCCGTAAAACCATGTAATAACCAATCCTGCCATGAAGACAATCCAAACAAACACCCAATTCATGAAGTACACCCTTTTATCCCTTCTTTGAAGCAGAAACCGTAGCACCAGCATCAAATAAGATCCCGAAATACACTTTCCTTTCTCTAGGATGGTTCCATCATTACGGGATTTTACAACTCTATGGTTTAAACCGAGAAATAGTATCTTTCGCGGGATTTTACAAAACCAAGAATAAACCGTAAGATAGATCCGGAAACGCACTTTACAATTACCAAGATGTTTCCATTGTCACGGGATTTTACAAGTCTATGATTTAAACCGAGAAATAGATTCTTTCGCGAGATTTTACAAAATCAAGACAAAACTGTAAACAATGTCAGCTTGAATGTGTAATGACAAATTTGGTTTCGATGAATGTCTGTTTTAGGGGAACATACAGCGGTTCATCAAAGGTTCATTATTCAATACCCACAATATTATCAACCATCCAATAAACACTTTGGTAAACACATCATTCACGCATTCTGTCGGCTATTTCAGTGACAATATGGTGAAGTGAACCCGATATGCCAAACTTGATCATGAAGTGAAATTCCCCAGTTTAGTTACTTAAACCTGTACTAATCCTTGTGAAGAAGTAACGGTGTACCCAATGTACAAAACCTCTTGACGTATCCTCAACTGCGTGAGACACCGAAGTGATAGCTACCTTGTGGGTTAAGCGAGAAAGAATCACAAACCTAACTAAATAGCCAAGTCTTTATCACCTTCTATAAATGCCCAAACAAGTCATCTTCGCGGAAGGTTAGAAAGAAAGAAGACGAAATAAGTAAACGCGCCCGGAAAACCTCACTTCAAAGTCAAGTAAGAAATACCATTCAACCATCTCCGTAGACAACTATGATCAATTATCAATTTAAGCCACAACATAGTTTTCTGTGAAAATGAATAAACCAACGTACCCAACAACTTTCGTCATTAAATCTCATACTCAAATATCATGATCAATTTATACCACGTACCTCTCAAATCTCCTCATGAATCAACTCACATAAAGTCCAATTCTTGAGAAGCCCATCTGTCCCAACCATGTGTATGACCCAAACTTGGTTATATGTAGTAATCGAGGCCTGGTTAATGAAAATAAATCCAATCATCCAAGTCAAAGCTCATGAAACTCCAAGTCCAAACACCCACATTCAGTTCCAAGTCCGTACCAATGAACAACTCAACCCATGCAAAAGCATCACTTAAGGTCAATGTTTTCCGTATCTCATGATACACAATTACCTTGTAGCCATAAAACGTACAAATTCAAAATAAGACTTTTGTGTTATATCAACATTCGTGGCCCATTTAAGTTGCTAAAATGCACACGCCAAGAACAAGAACCATGAGACACACTTAATATTGATCACAACCCTTCAACCAAATATCTCATAGCACCAACTACTTGATCCACACAAACTCCATTTGATCCGTTCCATTCAAAATAGCCATGAGGCCCAATATAATCCAAATTTATTACACACCACACGGCCCAATTAAAATTTACCAAGCCCATTCCCAAAACTGGTATAAACATAACCCTAATAAAACGTGGGAGTATAAAAAGCCAGTATATCACATTATTAACCCTAATATTTCTCACTCATTCAACCCTAAATATCACTCAACTCTCCGCCTACCAGATAATCAACTCTCAAGATTCACAAAACTTCCTCATCACCACAGCAACTAACTGGTCATATAATCCAAGATTAACAACGAACCATATTATTCCCCCATAATCAAACTTCTCACAATCGATTCACATGGATGTTCATTCAGTCACGACCTCGCCACAGGGTTGGTTTGAGAGTCTTGTAACTGCCATAGGGATGGCTTGAACAAGCGATATGGTGTCAAGATCTTTGAGGAATTACACGTAGGTATCGATCTTGGACATATTTTTGATTCATTTTGCTTGTTTATAATTAAACGACCAAAAGATTTGAATTAACACTATTGTTAATTACACTTCTTTGTTTTCAGAAAAAAACAAACCTCGATCGATGAAGATTTTTTACTTTCGATATATGGACCTTCAAAAGTCCTGATGTTCATGTGAATATATCGAAAGGTAAATACTAAGATCAATTTAGAAAAACATTTGTGATATTGTCGAGGTCGATTTTGTGTGACTGAAAGACGAACATGGAGATGAGAATAACATTCTTGTTATATCTTAGATCGTAAGTTTTCAGATATTAATTGGAGTTGAACTCCCAAATGAATAGATGGATGATGATGATATGAGTTCAACGAAAAAAATATCTTTGAAAAGATAAGAACATGAACCTTCTGAGATCTATATTGGCAGTTGATTGATTTAGGTTTTATAAGAATTAGGTTTTGGTCTGAAGTGGTGTTGAGTCGACTATTGAAACGGTTTAATTTCATTTCGTGTTCTTGAACTCCGATTGATGATGGTTTCAATACTGAGGTCACATGTGTATTGCATTGTGATATTGTTTGGTCAAAACGTCAACAGTCAAAACTTTGGTTAACACCACGCTTTAATTGCATCAAAATGAAAAAATACTTGGCAACTCGCATCTTCTTTAGTTAACACAACTCGCATCATAGAACCAGTTAGACAACACGCTTGTTTTGCATAAATATGACAACTCGCTTCCTTTAATTGTAAGCATAACTCGCGTTCAAAAATGCGAGTCCACAACTCGCATATTGATCAGTTTATCAACACGCAAAGGTTACAACACGCTCAAAAGCGAGTTGAGTGCAACTCGCATCATTTGATGACTTTGAACCAGGACAGAATCACAACTCGCTTCTTAACTGCCAGTACTCAACTCGCTTACCAGTTCATTGTAACTGGACATGTTATGACAACTCGCATTTTGTACCAACACGCATGTTTAGCACTGGATCTGGGCAGAATATCAACTCGCTTATATGAATGACCAAAAAACTGCTTAGATGAACACCAATTTTTCTGACCAGAACTGCAGTAAAGAACAACTTATCTGACCAAAAGAGTTAAGACGACTTGAAAGACCAAGACTGCATCGAAGAGGAATTTTAAACTGACTCGAAAACATGTTAAAACTGGCAGAAACATAGAAACAGCTTTAAAAACTATAACACAACTTAAAAGAACCAATTCCAAACTGTTTCAACGTGTTTCCGAAATTGTTTGACCAAGTTACTAATCAAAACTTCTAATGAAACTAGTTAAGCAAATATCCAACTATATCATTCTAAAAAACAAATAATCTTGACCAAAACAATAGTTTCAACAGCAGCTTTAAAACAGTATCACAACCATATCAATCCCACATCAAATGTCTCTAAAACCACATCAAACCGCATACAAACAATCGAACAAACCGCTTCAAAACCATGCGACTCATCAAAACAACACAACCTTGGCTCTGGTACCAATTGTAGGATCGTGAATATTTATGTTGTTTGATGATTTGGGAGGTCTAGGACAATGATTAAATAAGAAAGCCATTTTAGATAGATGAAGAGAGTTGAGAGGAGGTTTCTTGAAAGAGAGTTGCTTTACAAATGAAAGGTTAGATTCAAAGAAGCCACACCCCTTCCATGGAAGGAAGGGGTATTTATAGTTACAAAGCATACGTCCTCCTACCGGACTGTGGATCAGGCATACAGTGGGTAAAGACCCGTCCTTCCTCCACGGTGTTACACTAAACTAAACTACGCTAATAACTAACAAATAAACTAAAAAATAACGAGTAAATAAAGATATGTCTACGAGCTAACTTATGCTAGATTATATTTGGGGTGACCGACTCTTCAATATGGAATTTCTAATTCCTAACAACTTGGTATGGGCTGCGGAGTGCTGTTACTGATGAGATTTGGACTAATGGACGTTAAAACCGGATGCACTACACTAACTTGTACCATGATAAGTGAGAATGTTAAGTCAGATATAGTTAGTCCCAATGTAATGTGAACTTGAATTGGACCAGATATTGGGGTTGGATCGGGTTTAACTTTTGTAGTTGGAACGGGTTTGAGTAACTTATGTGATGGTTTGGATTTGGGTGACAGAAATATGGGCTTCTCATTATTGGATTGTTTCTATGAGATGTGTTAATGAGACTTGACGATGAGATATGTGATATGAGATTTGTCGATGTTTTGAGATAATAAGTTTTAATGATGAGATTTGGTATGATGCTGAGATTAATGAGGTTTGATACTATGGTGTATACATTTTCACGGAAAATATTATGTCACGGCTTATAATTTTTTATTGAACAAGGTTGACTACGAGGTTGTGTGTACGATATTTCTTATTTGGCTTTGAAGTGAGATTTTCCGGACACGTTTTCTTATTTCGTCTTCTTTCTTTCTACCCTTCCGCGAAGATGACTTGTTTGGGCATTTATAGAGGGTGATAAAGACTTGGCTATTTAGTTACGTTTGTGATTCTTTCTTGCTTAACCCAAAATGTAGCTATCACTTTGGTGTCTCACTCAGTTGAGAATGTCAAGAGGTTTTGTACATTGGGTACACCGTTTCTTCTTCACAAGGATTAGTACAAGCTTAAGTAGCAAGTCTGGGGAATTCTACTTCATGTTCAAATCTGGTATACCGGGTTTACTTCACCAAGTGGTCACAGCAATTGCCGAGTGAATATGTGGAAGATATGCTTACCAATGTAGTTTGTTGGATGAGATGTGATCGGCAATTCTCATGGAATATTCTTCGCTACAAAATGTCAATGATACTTCACAGTCTAAGCAAAATGTTTCAAGAATCTTCGGCGTCTGTCATGACCGTTCAAGATGTTTGCTTATGACAAGAAATTCTCGTGCTAATGGTCGTACACGTTATGATGCTTCCGAAAGTTCGAAACCATCATGAGGGAGAAACGTGTACTTTGATGTTTTATGGTCAACCTCAGGGGGACGTAGTGTATGCTACTCGACTTAGTATGGTTTGTGAAGTTGTCTACATATGGGTAAAGAATTGTTGATGATGCTGTTGATGTTTGAGAATGAACCGTTGATGAACCGCTGCATGTTCCTCTAAAACAGATATTCACCCAAACCAAAGTTGTCATAACACATTCAAGCCGACATTGTTTACGGTTTTGTCTTGATTTTGTAAAATCCCGCGAAAGAATCTATTTCTCGGTTTAAATCATAGACTTGTAAAATCCCGTGACAATGGAAACATCCTGGTAAATGTAAAGTGCATTTCCGAAACTATCTTACGGTTTATTCTTGGTTTTGTAAAATCCCGCGAAAGAAACTATTTCTCGGTTTAAACCATAGAGTTGTAAAATTCCATAATGATGGAACCATCCTCGAGAAAGGAAAGTTTATTTCGGGATCTTATTTGATGCGGGTGCTGCGGTTTCTGTTTCGAAGAAAAGATAAAAGGGTGTACTTCATGAATTGGATGTGTGTTTGGATATTCGTCATGGCAGTTTGGTTATTACATGGTTTTAAGGTGTATTTTCTGATTTCTTTCTGGGTAGGTCTGGACTTATGATTTTTCATTTGCAAACCAAAATGGTGGAAAATGAGTTGCTTGAAAATCAAACAGAATCAGAATTTTCATAAATTTGCAAAACTCAATCAATGACTTCGGCTTATTTAAAACTTTTCATAGAAAGAGTCATTGATTGAGGGGGAGAATGTTTTTCAAATTTATATCATCTATCGGGCTTATCTAATTATCCTATATGCTTAACTAAAAAATGATGTTAACCTACGGATATGATTGTTAGGTTTAGATGATTAGAGATTGATGAACACATAATCCTCATGCCTTTGTATGATCTGATTGATATGTTGGATTGAATTTTATTAGTCGATTACTGTTTGGGTGATGTCGACCACCATATATCTGTATGTATGCTCACTAATGTATGCATATATCATGGTATAAAAGATTGTTCCCGATCCAGATCCCACTAATGATGAAGATTGGATGCCGAAATGAAAGGGTAACTATTTATTGGGTCGAAAAATGAAGAAACGGAGCTTAATTAGATCTCTCCATGGATAGTTGGCACGTTAGATGCAACTTCAGAGGTCTCTTTGCATCTGCAGATGGTTTTCTTCCAACCCTCAAAGAACAACAACAAAAACAGCTCAACCACCTAACGTATCTTTGTGCAGGACAAGTTGTGAATGATATCATTTAAAAACAATTTTGAAAATATTGTTTTGAAAATGATAAATATATCGTTTTGAAAATAAATTGGACTAAATTTTGGTAATCACCGGACTTCATTTTATCAGAACTTAAGTCACTCAATCAACGACTACGGTCATCGATTGAGGGGGAGAGTGATTTAAAATAAAATATGTTCAAACGATTTCAAATTTCGAACCTTTAGCAACAAATTTCAAATTTCCAAGAATATGCTCAGATGTGGCTAAATGAAGAGTAGATTCGCTCCTTGGATTGAACAGATGCTTGGCCTGAAGGTGTTTGATGATAAGTTTGGAGAACCTGATGCTAGGGATCATCCGCTTGTGCAATGTTTTCTTGCCCTTGACATTTTGTGTTGTCTTTTCTTTGTCAGCGATGAAGGTGTGAATTGATTGCGTGGACTATAGTTCATAGAATCAATTAGATAATCTAAATCAAACATCCATCATAACCTACTCCTTTCACATTAGGTTTTTCCTCAAGAAAGTTAACATGGAGGTTCACCTCTACCCTCTTAGTCACTAAATTGTATACCCTATAGGCCTTACTATTTAGTGAATATCCTACTAAGAAACCCTCATCAGATTTGCCATCAAATTTTCCAAGGACACTGAGGGTATCTAAAATGGTAACATGGCACCCAAAAGGTCTTATGTAGCTAATAATAGGTTTATGGCCAAATAAAACCTCATAAGGATTTTTGCACTGAGGTTTGGTCACCCTTATCCTATTGAATATATATGAAGCACAACAAACAGCTTCAGCCCAGAAAGTGGTTGGTAAGAGTGAGTCAGCTAAATAAGTGTAGGATTGTTATTAATGTTGATTATATGATTCGGGAGGTCGGGGATTATGGAAGAACAAGTTAGCCATGGTTAGAGAGAGAAAGAGTAAAGAGGGGAAGTTTCTAGTGAGAGAAAAATACTATGTGTGTGTTTATTAGAATGAAACAACCAACCCTTCCCTTAGAGGGAAGGGGTATTTATACAACTTACTAAACACCACCTACGGGTTGTGGATCAGGTATACAATGGGTAAAGACCCGTCCGTCCTCCACGGTGTTACTTAGACTAACTAATAACTAATAAACAACGATAAGTCTACGAGCTAACTTATGTTAGTCTATGGTTGGGTGACCGACACTTCAATATGGATTTTGTAAATCCTAACAATCTCCCCCTAAGGGAGATCATCCCATGAATTACATTTTGTATCCTAGCATTCTATCGTAAACTTCACGCTCAAGCTCATAGAATTTAATTCTTCAATATCCGCAATCTTTGTGCTTTAGTAGTGATTCTTCAAAGTCCGTATACTTTGTACTTTCAGTGGAGGTATTTGAATGTTCTATGACTTGGTGATCTTCGAGCTTTCTTTGAGACCATCAGCCATAATAAATCTCTTGATCATCCATTTTTGTATCGCCTTCAGGTGATGTTGTGACTTTTGGACCGACATGCTCACACTTTCTGAATCATGACATCTTGCATCAGAATTGCGGAAGCATTGTTGTACATTTTAATTGTCATGATTTTCTTCAATTATGAGTGTGTGTTGTGAGAATGTGGTTATGAATTGACTTCTCAATATCGATCAGCTGCAACCGTCAAATGTTCCTACAAACAACAGTTAGCAATAAAACACACGAAAGTGTCTTTGTTCACTTTCGTTGAATAGGGTTGCAAGAACCACGGTTCCTCTTTGATCAGTATAAATACTGCCTGTGATCAGGTAGAATTCCTAAGAATCTCCTTGACAGGGTTTCGCAGCTTGATCTATCCATTCTAAAATGGGATCGTCCCAAAGTAGACAACACGGAGTGAGTGAACCAGCGAATTGAAATTCACTGATTGATGAAAAATTGATTTGAAAACGATTGCGTATTGCTGAAGAAAGAAAGTTTTGCAATATGAAGAAGGTTTTATGAGAAGAAATCAAGTTTCAATCATAAATACTTTTGTTTGTGAAATTATCGCGCAGTCGATGTGCTTAGAGAAAAGAATTGTAGAGCACATTGAAAGGTTTTTGAAAAGCATTCGTCAATTCATTTCCTGGACCAAGGTTGATTCAAGAGTGAATCGACCCATTGTTTCCATCCAGTTGTCACAAGATTGATCCATGATGGATCTCACATGTCACCCATTAAGAGCTTGTTTGATGTTGCCTCTAGAAGGATTTCCATCTTCATCGTGAATACTTTAAGTATCACTCGGATGTTCTGGCAAATACCGCAAGGATAATGCGTAGGACTCTTAATATATATACTTACTTTCCACATTGTGTGAAATAGTAAGTCTTCATTAATTTTGTGTCCTAATGAGATATTGTGGATGATCTCTTGGCTCTAGACTCAATTGTGCACATTTGGTTTCCTGAGCGGAGACTAGGGAGAGGGTCTCATTTTCAATATCAACAATCTCTAAGAGAAAGTCAATAGATTATGTAGGTTCCCCGTGAGAATGAAACAAGTTCTTTTAAGAGAACTTGAGTAGCTTGGGAAGTTTAGTGCAGTGCGTCACTAGGTCCATGATGTCTTGTCTTCAATACTGGCGTTACCTTAGTAACCATGTTAGGTTCAGTAAATACCCAAACCCCTTAAATCTAGGATTTGAATAGAAAATACCCTAAGTGTTTAAACCATTAAACACTAACAGGTCACTGAGTGCATAGTCTCTTAGTGAGCCATCTTCAGAATACTCAGTAAGAGGCAAAGAAGAAGTCTCTCCACTCAGTGAGGCGGAACTTAAGGGGTGAAGACTGAGTCAAGAAGAAGATGGTGGATTAAGTAAGTGATGACAATAAGCGACTGAATCCCTAAACTCCTCACCAACTACTTACACTGAAGACAAACTAAAGTAGAAGACTGAAGACAATGAAGACTGAAGAATGAGCGGGATAAGGCGGGATAAGTTCGAATCGATAAGACAAAGTCCGTATCAACCAAAGTCAACTTTCCCGAATGGCAAACTATCGGCTCTGTCATCACCGACTTATGGAAAGTCTGCCTTGTCTCTTACTTGATATAGTCTTTGTAAACAGAGACAAAATACATCAGTATTTTGTCTTCCGCAAAATGTCAGTTTGTCACTTAGGATAGAGTTAAAACTCATACTTGTATAAATAGCATAAGAGATGGAGTGAAAGATTTAAGCTTGTGAATTGTAAAACACACACACACAAGCCATCTTTCACTCCTCCAAATACAACTCAGTCCCTGAGATAGCTCAGTGGTTCTATAGTAGTTGTGCTCGGACTTAGCTTTGAGCTTAGTGAGGAGTACCAACCCTTTGTCATTTCAATCCCAAGTACTAATCCGCAAGTACTTGGGTCATGTATTCTTTTTGATTCATTTCTAATAAAGAATATTATGTTGAAAATTTATCAGTGTGTTTTGCTTACATCTTACTTCAGTCATTTATTCACTATTATCTGTTTTTAATACTTAACTGTTTTATATGATAGTGAATAGGGAACAACAAGTGGTATCAGATCAAGGCTGATTATAAAACCTTTTAAAGCCGCTCTAAAACGTTTTTAAATCAGGATCCTAATGGCTGAAATTAATGTACCCCAACTAGTCGACAAAAAGGGTAGAGCTTATTCAGCTGTTGCCCCTAGACTTGAAGTTGGTAAATTTAACAAATAGAAAAAGCGTATGCTTTGCTATTTGATTGGGATGGAACCTTATAATATCAAGTGTATTAATGAAGATCCGTTTATCCCAAAGACTGCTGAAGGTTTGCCTAAACCAAGCTCGTGGACTCGGATGAGAGGAGAGTGGTCAACAGGACCGAGACTCAAAAGTATCATCATATCATGTCTTCCCGATGATATTATGGAGTGATGATTAGTAGTACAGCTAAACAAACTGGGATGACCCGGTCCACGGCCATGAAGGCCCTTCGATACCAAGGAAAAGGATAATGGACTGAAACTTGAGTATAACACCTTCAGGGCTAAGGACTCAGAAACTTTGTCTCAAACTTACACCCGGTACAAAACTCTCTTAAATGAACTATCTAATGATGGTGTAAAGTTGTCCAAACATGAAATCAGTGTTGGTTTTGTCAATAGTCTTCCTGAGAAGTGGCCGAATTTCTCTCAGGGACTTAGGAATGCTAATCATATCCAAATCTTGAACTTCCGAAATTTATGGGAAATTTGTCTATGAGGAAAACCTCATCAACAGACGATACTCTGACTTAAAGAAGTCTCAGGAAGTCAAGAAGTCCCCCCCACCACCACTTCAAGCGCTTTATTCTAACAGTGTAGTTCAAGATTTTCGTGAAAATTCAGATGATGAGCCTGATGAGAGATCAAGTGAGGAGTACCTAAATGACCTGAACATTGAATTTCAGGAAAGGGCACTCCTTGCTAACTCTCGGAGGTTTATAAAAAGAAACAAAGGTTTTCAAATGCTAAAGCAAATGAGGACACTGAATGCTTTAAGTGTCACAAAATAGGTCATTTTTCAAAAGACTGTTTTTCAAAACGATTTGAACCCTCTTACAAACCATCGTGGTCAAATCAGTCCTCGTGCTTTAGCAAATTTCAACCAAAATCTATCGGTCTCATCAAAATTTTCAAAACAAATCTAATCAAAACGAAGCGTAGATTTTGAAGCTAAGTACAGAAAGTCAAAGCTAAG
Source organism: Chrysanthemum makinoi (assembly GCA_910596185.1). Classification (NCBI taxonomy): domain Eukaryota; kingdom Viridiplantae; phylum Streptophyta; class Magnoliopsida; order Asterales; family Asteraceae; genus Chrysanthemum; species Chrysanthemum makinoi. The sequence continues at coordinate 211,030,615 of OU343223.1, read as the reverse complement.
CTTGCATTGCTTGAGGCCACCCTCGAAACAACAAACAATGTTAAATCTGCAGGGTAAAAACAAAGGCCTAGTTGCTTTGAAACCTTCGACCGGGATGAAGAGCTAGTCTCATCGATGATGAAATGGTGCATGTCACAGTAATCGATGGCCCTCTCAGAAGAGGACAAGCTAGCTGTTGGGAAGAATCATGCCAGGAATAGAGAATGGGTCAACATCACAAAGAAGAAGGTAAATATTTTACTTTCTATGGATGATGACTCTGATTGGCAGTCTTATATGAACTATATCAATGTTGACCTTAAGTTTGTAGAAGAGAAACGATTAAATCTTTTTTAAAAATATAACAAGCTAAGTTTTGAACTGAACAAGTTTAGGGATGAACTGCTTCTTTTAAAACAAAATAAGCTTGAGGCTATCACTTTGCAAATTCAAAACACTAAATTAGTTAAAAGAAACCAGGCTCTTCAAGATGAACTTAAGAAAGAAAAGGATATCATTGCTAGTTGGACAGCTAAGAACCCAAGGGTCTTTGATGTCGGGAGCCCCCAGTAGAAAAAAGAGAGTCATAGGTGAAGATCATCTCCCTGACTCTCACAACAAAGACCAGTCTCCCAAACCATTTGTGTCTGGTGGCATGATTAGCAATGTGTTGACTATTCCCAAGTCCAGTGATTGGATTGAAAGGGTTAATCCTGAGAGTAAGCTTCTAAATTTCACTCGGAAGGATACTAGAGCTCGAAAGCCAAGCTCTAAAGAGCATGCTTGACTCCCCGATGTGCCCAGTAGTACCGAACACATCTCGAGTCAAGCAAAATCTCAAGCACCGCTTCCCCTCAAACCTCTTCGTGGTGTCGCTCCTAGCTTTCGAGCTTACTCCATTACAATTCAATCCTCACTCACCAAAAGAAAGGTCTGGACTTGGTAGAACCATCCTGAAAAGACAAACAAAACCAATCCAACAAGAGTCTACCCCCCATCGAGACTTCCACATCCTCGTCCTCACCGTTTTGACCAAATTCAAGAATCGGCGAACTTGTGGGGAAGCTAACTGATAAGATGGAATCCATCAAAAAAGTCCTTGAATCAATCAAGGAAACAAAGTCAGCCTCCTCTAGTTCCTCAAAGTCAAAATCCACCACCAAACCCAAGCAGAAGTATGATCTATGCCACTATACCGCCATACCATCGACAACTATTATAGAATCCTTTTTGTATGATCTGCAAAAGGATGATCACAGAACTTCGATCACTTACAATATGTAAGTTCACTCAAGAAAGCAAACTATACCAAAGTTGGTCATCGATGCTTCAACCTCCAAATCTGCTCAAAAGTATAGAGCAAAACCCTTTCCTCCTTGTCCACATTGTGGCTTTAATGATCATCATCCTGATGATTGTCTCATGAACACATGTAGTGATATTTGCGGAAATCCAGCTCATGAGACTTCCCAGCATGACAGTGTCATCCAAGCAAGGAGAAGTTCCCAACAACCCAGAATCACTGAGTCATCCTCATTTTCCAAATGCAAAACCTGTGGTAGCACAATGCACTCAACCACTGACCATAAGTCGATTGCCAAATTTAAACAGACCTTTAGACCCAAACCCACTAGTATGTGGGTCAGCAAGAGAAACTAATCCAGTTTACTATTTGTGCAGAGACACACCAGGGAGCCTATTTGGCATCTAGATAGTGGATGCTCAAGAAGCATGACTGGTGTTAAGGAGTATCTGCACAAATATGTAAAGGAACCAGGACCCAAGGTAGTATTTGGTGATAACTCATCATGTCCCACTGAAGGTTATGGTTCAGTATAATGTAATGGAACAGTTTTCTCTAGAATAGCTTATGTCAATGGTCTAAAATACAATCTCATCAGTGTCAGTCAACTATGTGATGCTAAGTACATTGTGCAATTCAATGAAAAACAATGCACCATTTTTAATGCCAACAAAGAAGTTGTCTTGATAGCTCCTAGAAGAGATGATGTTTATGTCTTAGACTTGTCAACACTCTCTCAAGATGGAACTTGTCTCTTTGCCAAAGCTACTGAAACTGTCAACTGGTTGTGGCACAAGAGACTCTCACACTTAAATTTCAAAAACATCAACAACTTGGCACAACAAAACAAGGTCCTTGGCTTACCATCACTGGTTTTTGAAAAAGATAAACCATGCTCAGCCTGTGAAAAAGGCAAACACCAAAGAGCATCTTTCAAAAAAAAAAAAAATTCTCCATCAAAAGCTGCCTTCACCTCCGCACATGGATCTCTTTGGACCAGGTCCTAGATCAATCCAAAGATAAGAAGTATACACTTGTCATTGTTGATGAGTTTTCAAGATACACTTGGGTATACTTTCTTTACAAAAGAGTTCGGCAGTGATACAATAATGTCATTCATCAGGAACATTGAAAACCGTAATGACATTATGTTAAACAAATCGAACGACAATGGTACTGAGTTCAGAAATGAAGATCTTGAGAATTTCTTTGATGAAAAGGGAATCTCCCAAAACTTCTCATCTCCTTACACCCCTGAACAAAATGGGGTAGCTGAAAGGAAAAACATAACTCTCATTGAGGCTGCTAGAACTATGTTAAATGGCTCATCCCTCTCTAAAAATTTCTGATAAGCGGTCAAAACAAACATGTTACACCCAAAACAGGTCAATCATTGTCAAAAGACATAACAAAACCCAATATGAGATATTCAAAGGTAGACTTCCTGATATCAGTTACTTTCATGTGTTTGGATGTCCTGTGTTTATTCATAACCACAAGGATCATCTAGGCAAGTTTGATGCTAAAGGTGATGATGGATACTTTCTAGGTTACTCACTGATCTCCAAAGCCTTCATGGTATTTAACACAAGGAGACAACAAGTTGAGGAAACCTTTCATGTCACCTTTGATGAGAGTTCAGAAAGCATTAGGTTCACCAACACCTTAGTGGAGGAAATAGGAATTGATAACTCATCAAGATATCTTCCGATGAGTATAACACTGAAATCAATTCCTCATACCAAGCTGATGCTGACATCTCATATTATATCTTACCTCACAACCTTCCCCAACCAACTATCAGTGAATTCACTGATAATCAATCAGTCCCCTGCGGGATAGGTAACATGAACCAAATGTTCAGGAACCTGTGATTTAAGAACCCGAACCTGAACAAGACATCTCAACAGATGATCTAAATGATTCTGTGGCTCTGCACTGAACTCACTCCTGAAGTTTCCAGTGACCTCTTCAAGCGCAGATCCTAGACCACAAAGTAAGTGGACAAAATCTCGGGACATTGAGCTTGTAAACATCATTGGTGAACCCACTGAGGGCATGCTCACAAGAAGCATGGTCGCTAAACTAACTGCAGCTTCATCAAATGAATGTCTATATGCTGATTACCTATCAGAAATAGAACCCAAAAGTGTCACTGAGGCTCTAAAACACCCAAGTTGGGTTCAGGCCATGCAAGAAGAACTTCAACAGTTTGATAAAAACAAGGTCATGACCTTGATCAAATGTCCTCAGGATGTCATTGTCATAGGAATGAAGTGGGGTTTCAGAAATAAAACTGAGGAAAATGGCAATGTCATTAAAAACAAAGCCAGACTTGTAGCCAAAGGTTACAGTCAACAAGAAGGCATTGACTATGATGAGACATTTGCTCCTGTTGCAAGAATGGAAGCCATCAGGATCTTCCTTGCATATGCTACCTACATGAACTTCAAAGTTTACCAAATGGATGTAAAAAGTGCATTCCTGAATGGTGAACTCAAGGAAGATGTGTATGTTCAGCAACTTCCTGGCTTTGAGAGTAGTGAATTCCCTGACTATGTCTGTAAGCTTGACAAAGCCCTTTATGGACTAAAACAAGCTCCCAGGGCATGGTATGAAACTCTCTCAGCCTTCCTAATCCAAAACAAGTTTGTCAGAGGAAAGATAGACAACACATTATTTATCTACAGGACAAAGCAAGATGTGATACTGGTCCAAGTATATGTTGATGACATCATCTTTGGCTCAACAAACTACACTCTTTGCAAACAGTTTGAAAAACTGATGACAAAGAAGTTTGAACTGAGCATGATGGGTGAACTTACATATTTCCTTGGACTACAAATCAGGCAAACTGATAAAGGAATCTTCATCAGTCAAGAGAAATACACCAGAAATCTCTTGAATAAATATGAGATATATGACTGTGCCTCAGTGAAGACACCAATGGTCCCTCCTAACAACCTTGGACCTGATCTCACTGGCAAATCAGTCAATAAAACCCATTTCAGGGGGATTGTTGGCTCACTGATGTATCTCACTGCTTCCAGACCAGACATACAATTCTCAGTCTATCTAATAGCTAGATATCAGTCCAATCCCAAAGAATCCCATCTCACTGCAACCAAAAGAATATTCAAGATACGAAGGGAACTCCAAGCCTTGGACTCTACTATCCAAAGTGCTCAGGGTTTGATCTCAAAGGATTCGACTGATTATCGGGTTGCAACATGGATAGAAAAAGTACCTCATGGTCCTGTCAATTTCTTGGAGGAAAACTGGTTTGTTGGAGTGCTAAAAGCAACAATCGTGGCTATGTCTTGAAGGCTGAGTACGTGGCTGCTGCAGGGTGTTGTGCCAATGTCTTATGGATGAAAAGTCAACTCAGTGACTATGACATCCATTACAAAATGGTGCCCATCTTCTGTGATAACACCAGTGCCATTGCAATCTCCAACAACCCTGTCCTTCACCAAAGAACCAAACACATTGATATCAGATATCACTTCATCGGGGACCACATAATGAAAGGAGACATAGATCTTCATTTCATGCCTACTGAATATCAACTTTCTGATATCTTCACCAAACCCTTAGATGAACCTACTTTCAGGAGACTGAAAGATGAATTGGGAATGCTAGACATTGAAAGTCAGCAGCCTGAAAACCAATCCCAATCTCAGTAAGTTTTCTCTGAAATGGTTCATTCTCCCTGAACAAAACCCTAAACAATCCTCTCACTGAATGAGTAAGACTCATTCAGGGGCCCTGACTTTAGATATTGAGCATTGAATGAGTAACTAAATGCACCAAGTATTAGTTACTTAAATGTTCTAGGTTGGTAAACACACCAATTTAATATAGGAATATATGTCTCTCTATCTTACTGTCAGGGGTCCCTCAAACTTACCTCATCCCACTTGGCATTAAATGCCCCCTCTCATATGAAATATCTTGTGGATATTTTATGTAACATATTGGATTTCACAAACACATCAAAGCATGATCAAATGGGGCGTATACAATAAGGTTTTAGAGAGAGAAATAGTTAGAGGTTTGGGAACTTAGTGAGAGAAAATGATAGTATTATTATGAGCTCCAACCCTCTACCTTGGGAGGTAGAGGGTATTTATAGTCTTACACAAATCGCCACCTACGGGCTGTGGATCAGGCATACAGTGGGTAAAGACATGTCCGTCCTCCACGGTGTTACTTAACTAAATACTACTTAACATTAAATAACTACGACTATGAGCTTTCTAACGATTACATATACTTGAGGTGACCGACACTTTAATAACTGGATTTACTAAATCCTAACAATCTCCCCCTAAGGGAGGTCACCTCAAATTACATTGAATACAAACATATATTACATTAAGATTGTTTTTGGATTCTTGATAATGTTCTTTGCTCAGTAGCCCGTAGTCATTGATTCTTCATTTTTGCATGTTTGGTTAATCCAAGTGGAGGTCTTTAACTGATCCACGTGATAATGAGTTTTGAGCCAGCATTGAGATCATCAGCTATCATAAATCTCTGACTCTTCCATTGTGGTGTTGACATTATGTGAAGTTGTGACTTTTGGAATGACATGCTCACATTCTGGATCATGAAATCTTTTCATCATAGTAGCGGAAGCTTTAGTTGATTCATGATATTTGCAGCAGCGTAGTAGAAGCATGGAGTGAAAATATCAGAGTCATTGATGCACTTATCATGATTTCTTTAGAAATGAATGTGATGAGTGAGCATGCGGCTATGGATTGACCTCTCCATTCTGATCAGCTGCAAACGTCGGACGTACCTACATACAACAGTTAGCAATAAAGCGCACGAAAGTGTCTTTGATCACTTTCGTTGAATTGAGGTACACGACCCACGGTTCCCCATTGATCAGTACAAGTACTGCCTGTAATCAGGTATAATTTTGAAGAATCTCCTTGACAGGTTTTCGCAGCTGTTCTAGCTGTTCTCAAACCGGAACGTCTCAAAGAAGACAACATGGAGTGAGTGAATTAGCGAATTTGAGATTCACTGATTGATGAAGAGAGATTTGAAAAACAATCGAGTAATGCTCAATAAAGTGTTTTTGCAATACAACGAGGGTTTTTGGGAAAAATCAATTATCAATCATAAACATCTTTTATTTTTGAAATATTAGTACACAGTCGATGTGCTAAAGAAAAGAATTTTAAGCACAACGACCGGTTTTTCAAAGGTATTCGTCAAACCATAACCTGAACCAGGATTGATTCATAAGTTTGAATCGCCCCATTGTTTATGTTCAGTTGTCACATGGTTGATCTATTAGATAAATCTCACATGCCACCTACCAAGAACTTGTTTGATGTTGGCTCTAGAAGGCTTTCCATCTTCATTGTGAATATGTTTGCATATCACTCAGATGTTCTGGCAATACCACAAGGATAATGCGTAGGACTCATAAGATATAATCTCTCTTTCCACATTGTGTGAAACAGAGAGTCTTCATTGACAGTGTCCTAAAGAGATTTATTTGATGATCTCGTGGCTCTAGACTCAATTGTGCACATTTGGTTCCTATGCCGGAGACTAGGGAGAGGGTCTCCTTCTTTAATATCAACAATCTCTAAGAGAAAGTCGATAGATTATGTCGGTTCCCCATGAGAATGAAACAAGTCCTTTTAAGAGGAACTTGAGTGGCTTGGGAAGTTGTAGTGCAGTGCATCACTGGGTCCATGATATCTTGTCTTCAATACCAGTGTTACCTTAGTAACCACTAGTAGCATATGAATTGAACCCGGTTTCTGCCCTAAGGTTGAATAATTGGAGGGCTATTTATTTTCACCCTTTTCTCATTCAATTCTTTTTCATTCTTCAACCCCTTCAGTGCTTACCGAAATTTCATAACTAGAACCTTGTTGGGTTTATTCCAGTTCTAGCTCTATCTCAGTCCGCACTCTTCCCATATATCACTTTTCTCCTTTTTTTTTCATCATACCTAAGGACTCTACACTATCTACAGGATTGTCCCTGGGTAGATCCCTCCGGCTCTGGCGGGATCGTGGGAACGAATACCTAACCTAACCATCCTTATATCACCATACATAAAGTAAAATTTGGTCGGTCTATTTGGTATTGTTCATCTGTCATTGGAACCAATTGAAAACCATTTGAAAATCAATCCAGATACTTGTGATATAATATCAAAGCATTTTGTACCTGAATTGTTTTTGATATTTTTAGAAAAAGAGCTCCCCCTCAACATGTGCATTATGTATTTGAAATCGTTTTTCGCACACGGAGGCAAGAGGAAGGTTTCACTTCTTTGATTACCATTTTCTAAAAGATATCAACATCACTTTCCTGATCAAGATTAGTAATTTTCATACTTTGTTAAGGATAATTTTGGAAAGGATGAGGTTTTCAAGAAATTGCTCCCCCTCAATATGTGCATAGAGATTTGAAAGTGTTTTGCACATATTAGGGAAAGACTGCACATTGAAACAAATCAATCACGTTTCAATCCTTTTTGGTTTGAAATAGATGCTCCCCCTCAACATGTGCATGGAAAATTTGAAATCGTTTGGCACATGTGGGGAGGAGAGCTTGTAAATCATTATACAACCATTTATCGAATTATCAGTTTAAATCTAATTTAAATCACAAATTCTCCCCCGATCACAATTTTCAAATCATTTGAGATTTGTGATCTCTGGAGATTTAAATTGATTTTGAAAATTTTTGAGGAGAATTGTGACTTGCTTATGAAAAACATTTTACTGATAAGGATCAAATCTGAGACTTTAAACTCCAAAGATTAAACATGCATTAGTATCTTTTGAAAACAATTTTATGACAAATAACTTTTTGATTTAATTGAAATCATTCTCCCCCCTCAATCAATGACATAAGTTGTTGATTGAGAGATAGAGGTTTTGACAAATATTAAGTCCAAATGATTTTCAAAAATTGAGTCCGAGTTATTTTTCAAAACTATTAGTTTGCATTAGATAGCAAATATTTGTTTAAAGAATCAGAGCATGAGATTTAAAAAATAGGATAAAGTATGGCTCTGTTCTTTTAATAAAAACGGGTTATAGACTGAATTGACTATAAGCATTTGTTTCATTTTCTCTCAATTTTATTTTTCTTTTTTTTTTCTTTTTTTTAACGAATTATGTACATTAGAAGAACATCTAAAAACCCGTGACATTCTTTGAATGTCAACACAAAGTCCGTAGATGATATCGAACAAGGAAACCATGACAAAATAACAATATATTTATTTATTTATTTTTATTTTTATTATTATTATTGTTTTTTTTGGAATTTTTCAAGATTTTCTAATTTTTATGGATTTTGAAAATTTTATATTTTTCTATATGCTTTTTGTTGGTTTTGAAATTTTGTATTTTGCTTTTTGAATAACTATTTACAAGAGATGGATGAAGAAAACCTTTTACTCCTCTTCTTCCTCTTGAAGACGTTTAAGTGTTTTCGGCTGTAGACTCTTTAGACCAAGTTGTGGGAGGATAAACTCAAAACGTTCTCTAGGAAGAGCTTTGGTGAAGATGTCTGCTAACTGATATTCAGTCCTCACAAAATAAAGTTTCACCACACCGTTTTCTACTTGCTCCCTGATGAAATGATGTCGAATGTCGATGTGCTTTGCTCTTGAGTCTTGTACGTTGTTGCATGAGAGAGCAATGGCACTTTTTTTTATCACAATACAGAGGGATTTTATTGAATTCAAAGCCATAGTCAGATAATTGGGATCTCATCCATAGGATTTGAGAACAACAAGATGACATGGCTATGTATTCAGCCTCTGTAGAGGATATCGAAGTACCCATTTGTTTCTTTGAAGACCAGCTCACAAGCTTATCACCCAAAAACTGAGCACCTCCAAACGTACTTCGACGTGTATCTTGACATCCCGCATGATCAACATCGCATAGGCTTTTAGTGACATACCGGTGTCCTTCGGGTACCAAAGTCCCATATTGATAGTTCCTTGGAGATACCGAAAGACCCGTTTAACCGCTTCAAGGTGCTTTTGGTAGGCTTAGCCTGATATCTAGCACACATGCAAATAATAGAATGTCCGGTCTCGTGAGGTACATCGGGATCCAATCATACTACGATATTTCGTTTGGTCTACCATGACCCCTGAGTGGTCCTCATCCAGTTTAGTACGCTCTATCATGGGAGTGTCAACAGGTCACAAGAATCAAATCCAAATTTCTTTAAAATCTCATTTGCATATTTAGATTGATTTATAAAAATGCCTCCGGGACTTAGTGAAATTTGTAATCCCAAGAAAAATGACATTTGTCCCATCATTGACATTTGAAATTTGGAACCCATTTCATTTGAAAACGGTCACATTCATTGGGGTCAATCGAGGCAAAAATAATATCATCAACATAGATTTGAACGTGAATTAAGTGTTTGCCTGACTTTCTGGTGAACAATGTCGGATCAACCGCTCCTTTGCTGAATCCAGTAGATAGAAGAAACTTTGATAGCGTATCATACCATGCCCTTGGAGCTTGCTTCAAACCATAAAGAGCCTTCTTTAAGCGATAGACATGTGTAGGATGCTCTGGATTCACAAAACCTTCAGGTTGGCTAACGTATACGACTTCTTTAAGATCTCCATTAAGAAAAGCCGTCTTTACATCCATCTGATAGACTACCATGTTCTTACTTGCAGCATTAGCCAAGAAGATTCTGATTGGCTCGATACGAGCAACTGGAGCAAATGATTCTTCAAAGTCAATACCCTCCTCTTGACGGTATCCTTTTGCAACCAATCGTGCCTTGTTCTTTAATACATCACCATGCTCATCAAGTTTTACTTCGAAGATCCACTTTAGAGCAATGATCATAGCACCGTCAGGAGTACTAATTCCCATACATCTAGTCGATCAAACTCATGAATTTCTTCTTGCGTGGCATTGAACCAACTGTCTTCATTCATGGCAGTTTTAACGTCTTTTGGTTCGATCTTGGATAGTACGGAATTGAAGAAGCACCATAAGGCATCAGTTGCAAGTTGTTTGCGAGTGGATACTTGACGAGAGGGATTTCCAATGATGTTGTCCAATGGGTGATCATGTGTCCATTTTCTAAGGTGTTCGTGTGGTTGTTGTTGAGGGATGAAGTAAAGAGTCGATTTCTCGATGAAGATGGTTGATGATGATTCAGGATCAAATATGTTTTCAAATGGGGCATCTTCGGGAGTAGCAAAGGGATTCTCTCCATCAAGGGTGCCAGAAACAATTCCATGATGTACACTCGATGATTGATGATTTGTTGATGAGACAGAGTGATCAGCAACAGGCGCTTCTTGACTTGATGATATAGAAGCTGAAGGGTTAACTTCATTGACAGGGATAGGAACAGCCTCTGTTGATGGAATTGACAGATCATTAGCACTTGGCTCATAGTGTTCATCAAACATTGGATCAAACAATTTCTTCAAATCATCTTCTGAAGGAGGTACATAAGGAGTTGCTGGTGAGGGATTTGGAACAAGAGTAGAACTGATAGGACTACTTGATGATGCGGGTCCAGAACTGGGTTGTCCTGGAGCCATTGGACCGGTCAGCTCATTGAACGTAACATGAATAGTTTCCATGATATTTCGGGTTCTTTTGTTGTAGATTCGGTATCCTTTTCTGGTTGGTGCATATCCTACAAATACTCCAATGTCCGCTTTAGCTTTAAGTTTGCCTAAGTCTTGGCCCTCATTAGTTGGATAACACAATGCACCAAACACACGTAGGAATGAAAGATTAGGTTTTCGATTGTGGACAAGTTCATATGGATTTTTTCCATGAGAAGTGTGAATAAGGGATCGATTTTGAGTGTAGCATGTAGTGGCAATGGCTTCAGCCCAGAGAAACATTGGAACCTTTGAGTAAATCAATATTGTTCTAGCGGCTTCCATAAGAGTTCGATTTCGTCTTTCAACTACACCGTTCTGTTGAGGAGTTCGTGGAACACTTCTTTGATGACTGATTCCAAGACTTTCATAAAACTCACTAAGTTCTTTGTTAACAAACTCAGTTCCATTGTCTGTTCGGATGATTCTGACAGTTTTTGTTAAGTCGAACCGCACTGTTTGATAAGTTTGATGATGATATCTGGAGTTTCATCCTTTGTCCTCAAGAACTTAACCCAAGTAAATCGATAGTAATCATCAACCACAACTAACACATATTTCTTCCCTTAAATGTTCTGCACTCTCATGGGTCCACATAAATCCATGTGAATGGTATGAAGAACTTCCGTAACTGAGTTTGTAGGTTTAGGTTTGTGGGCATACTTCTTGCTTTTTCCCAATTGGCATGATGAACAAAGATGATCCTTTTCATACTTTAGTCTAGGTAAGCCTATTACTAAGTCCTTTCTAGAAAGATCATTTATGGTGCCAAAGTTCAGGTGATTTAGACGACGATGCCATAACCATGACTTTGTTTTCGAAGCCTTTGACAATAAGCAGATTGGAGAAGACTTCATCATATCTTCAATAGAGATGGTGTATAGATTTGAACCACATGTTCCTCTTAAAAGTTCTCTACCATCAAGTTCTCTAACGAAGCAAGTATGTTTTCTGAAGGCCACTTCTAGATCAGAATCACAGAATTGACCGATAGAGAATAAGTTAGCACCAAGACCTTCAACGTAATATACCCTGGAGATAACACTATCACCGATAACATAGTCTCCATAACCCATAATTGCACAGAAATGATCATTCCCGAATCTAACAGTCCCGATGAATTTACTCAGAAAGTTCATGAGCCGTGACCGGTCTCCAGTCATATGCTTGGAACAACCTGAGTCCGGTACCACGAACGATTTGAACGACCTGCAATTTAACACGCACAAGAATGGATAAGCTGGATAATTGGGATCCCCATGGAAGAATGGGTTCCATTTGGTTAGTAACTATGATTGGAACACCCACATCAGAAGTAGAGACAATGGAATCATCAGGGATAGATGCAATGCTAGTGTCCGTATTTGACCTACTCAAAGTGTGTTCACTTCTTAAAGCAATAGTTCTACCAGTAGGCATCCATTTTCTAATGGGCATTGATCTAGGTAATTTAGGGCACATCTCATTAAGATTGAATTTGCAGCCAGAGGTATCCATGATAACCTATGTTACTAAATTTCCTTCCTGTGGGTTTCCAATGTTTTCTAACCTTCTTTCGCCATTGCTTTCTAGCCTTCTTAGCTTGATTTTTTTGTATTCATTATCTTAACAGGGCATTTAACAGCATTAATCAACTCATTCACATCACATTCATGATTAGTAATAGAAACCAAACAATCATCATTACATGTTTTGCCAAAAGTAGTAGAATTCGAATTAATTACAGATGCGGCTTATAGCTAATACTAGAATCAACACGATTCGTTTTATTCAACTCAAACTTAATGTTCCTAGGGTGGTCTTCTACTTTCTTCCATTGCACATTCTTAGCTTGCAAGGTCCTATCATGCTTTGTATTGCCTGGAGGCTTTGACCCGCTTGCTTTTGTGTCACGATTACTCTGTAGAGGGAATTTTGGGAACATTAGTTGGTTTGGCTACCTTGTGCATTACAGGTTTAGAAGTGCTGGGATCTGAGCTAGTTGAAGGCACATTAAAATTCACTTTCTTAATGTTAGGCATAGAACAAGGCATCACAGCTTTGCCTTTCTCAAAAAACGATTTGGGGCAGGTTGCTCTTAAGCATTCTAACAGCTCTTGAGATCGTTTGGCCTGAATGCAAGCAAACCTAATTTCTCTATCTAGTGGCTTATTTATGAAATCCTCTTCTACAATCTCTCTGAGACATTCTAGACTATCCTTAAGGTAAGCGAAATAGTTATAAAACCCAAGTTCATTATTCCTAAGATAAGGAGGAATGTATTTAACGATAAGATATTTAGAGTCTGCAGATGACTTTGATGCAACATTCTCATTAAAGACAAGTGGCATTTTCCCTTTTACCTGACTCTTCAGATTCTCAATTTCCTTTTGTAAAGACGTTATTATTTCATTGTTTTTGTCACGAGTGACTTTCATTGAATCATATAACTCTTTAAAGTGTAGTTTCAACTTTTCATTTTCTTCTAGAAAGCTCTCATTTTCCTTTTGTAGAATATTTACCAAGTTTTGAAGATGAAAAGTATGAGAACTCTGAGAATCTAAAGGAGGAGGAATTTGGGAGCCTGTCACATTGTTCTTTTCACCCTTTAATTGTGAAATTTGGGTTCTCATTTTTCTGATCGTGTTACATTGAGCTCGAATCTGTTTCATCACGTTTGTGATTTCAAAAGCGCATCAAATTCAGGAGCATCCAAGGATGTCTTGATATTTGAGGTTTTAACATTTTCTTTTAGATGTTGATATTTTAATTGCAAAGCAAGATGCTCAACTTCCAATTTAGAAAACTGTTTTACCAGGTTATCATGATCATCCCGTTCAAATTTTTCATACAATTTAGAGTTAGTTTTCTCAAGCTCAATGACACGATCATGGGAGACTTATTCATGAAATTGAGATGCATTAATTGAACAATTCGTGGTAGTGTAAAACACATCTTGAGTGATACATTCAGAAATCAGATTCTCATTTAAGGTATGCAAGTTTTTCCTCTCAATCTCATTATATTTTAATTCTCGCTCATAGTCATTGACCTCAACTATCATTGCATCAAATTCTTTTTCCATTTCTTTAATATATGAATCCATCCCCTTTTTAAGACTCTCAAATTGAACTTTTAACTGTTTAAAGAATGGCATGACCTCAGTTAAATAGCATTCTTTAGTTTGCTCAAAACCCCTCTCCCCTTCAGTTATCCCAGTAGGTGTGATCCTTTTCTTACATGTCTTCTCAAAATCAACAAATAATTGATAAATGACATACTGACTTGTTGGAATCACTCCTAAACCTTAATCAAGTGTTAGTGATTCATATGTAATTGTTAGCTTAATATGGCCTTTATGTTTGTTATTAGCCTTAGGCTTATGTAGAAGGCCCATAAGCCTAGGCCTAGCCCAATAAGGAAAAGGATAGGAACTAGGAGTGTTGCCCTAGCTTCCCTCCTATAAATACATTGTAATAACCCTCACTTGAGGGTTGGTTGTTCAATTTATCTCTCTCACTCATACTCTACGCATAACCGGTCTAATCTAACGTGTGTGTGTATTTGGATATTGTTCATCCGCCTCTCTTCTCCTCTCTATCTCTTCTCTTGATGCTTGTGTTGTAAAACTAGTGACCTAACAGTGGTATCAATCGCCAAATAGTTGGGTGAACGTATTGTTCTTGAAGTGGGTTTTTGGTCCTACGCGTAGAACATACGGTTCGTGGTTAATACTTTGGTTTGCTTAAAAACGCATTTTTTTCACTTTTTAATCCAAGATTCTTGTACTTTCAATGTTTTAAGGTGTTAAAATAACTGTTTTTGGCAAAAAGTTTCAACCTTTACGCGTGGATCATAGTTTTTAAGCTTGTTTTTGAACGAGGGTTTCGCTCTACGCATAACTGTTTTTGACGCTTTGGATCATCAAGTTTCACACTTTTTGTGTTATTTTGGTGATATTGAAGCTATTTCATCACAACAATCTGGTTTAGAAACATCTTTGGACAAAAGTCACTTTACGAGTAGAACTACGCATATCAAAACCCTAGTTCTACGCGTAACTCACTCCTTGGTTTGATCTTCGTTTCTGGTTTACTCCGTGTTTTCTTGCTTGGATAAGCCTGAAAATACGTCGACTTTGGATATCTTTTGCAATGTGATAGTGTAAAAGATCACTTGGGCTAAAAAACCCTAAACTTACGCATAAGCATAAGCTTATGCGTAGAACATCCTACGCATAAGATTCATCTTACGCCTAAGCCTAGTCTTACGCATAAGGTAATCCTACGCCTAAGTTTTCTACGCCTAACTTATTGTTTACGCATAACTTTAGTGCCTTTTCCCTGCTTATGCGTAAGCTAAACCTACGCTTAACTCTTGCTGTTACGCGTAACTTTGGTGTTTTACGCATAAGTGCTACTTGGTTTATTGTGATTTCTACGCCTAAGGATACTTCATCAACAAAGGTTCATTCGACTACAAAGATCCATTTTATAACACAAGTTTTTCAACATGTCACAACCACCATACTCTAACTATTTTCCTTACACTTACACTCAACGACAACAACAACTAAGTCCACAACATCAACAATGGAATCAACAACAAGCAATTTATCAACAACAATTTAATCAACAACATACTCCACAACTTGCAGCAATTCCACAACCTCAAATGGTTCAACCACCACCAAGTCTTCAAGTTCAACCCTACACAAACGATTTCAATCAACATCCATCAAGGAACACTATGAAGGAACCCACTTGGTTTGCAAAGATGTGTGAAGCTTTAAGCAACCAACAATCAATTCATGAGGCTGGATCACTTGATAGACCTCCAATGCTCACTCCAGAAACTATGATCAATGGGTGATAAGGTTCTTTAGGTTTTGTGATCAAGAAGCCACATGGAAAGTTCTTAAAGAAGGTTATCTTGGAAGGTCCATTTCAGATGCCTTCTGTCATTGTACCCGGAGATCCAAATGCTATTCCACCAAGAGATGAACAATCAAACATTGCTATCAATTGCAGACTTGAATGCAGAAGAACTTCTACACTATGAAGTTGATGAGCTTGCAATGCAATATATCCTTTTAGGATTACCAAACCCAATTCTTTGAAGTTTTGATGCTCAAAAGAGCTCGCAAAGGCGATGTGGGAACATATTCGTCTTCTTATGGAAGGATCTGCACTCAATCACGAGGATATGGAATCCAAAATTTACTTGGCTTATGAACACTTCATGATTGAACCTCGAGAGACACTAGAGTCTTATCATCATCGATTCTCAGACATCATAAATGATTTGGATAAACACAACATCAACATGCCAAGAATTGCAGTGAATACTAAGTTCTGAGTAGTCTTGGTCCTGAATGGGAGAAGTATGTCATTTTTCTCCGTCAAGCGAAGAACATGCATCATTCTACATACGGATTGTTGTACGATTACTTGAAGCCTCATGAAAAGGAAGTTGATAGGAAAGGATTCTCCGTGCTCAAATTGCTTCACCATCACACCCGGAAAATCAACAACTTGCTTTGTATGCTCAAAACGCTTATTCTCCTCAACCAAAGAACTCAACCAACTGCTACAATTACACCAAATGATCCTTCACAGAAACAATCTCAACAAACTCAATTGGTTCCATAAAACAACAACAATGCTCAAGCATTTGTCATTGAAGCTAATGAGGAATCCGATCCGTTCGAAGCATTGCAACAAGGATTTGTTATGATAGCTAATGCTTTTGGCCGTTATACTAACAAATCCAACAATCGTATTCGTTCCTCATCTAACACACGGAATCAAGCTGTTGTGAACAATGGACGAGTTGAAGTTCAGAATTGGGGTTATGGTCGCCGATGGGCGGTGGTCAAGGGTTTAATGTGTGGGTAGGAATAACAATGAGCTCAAGTGGTGGAAGAGAAATGCTCGAATGGGTTGAATGGTCTTCGATGCTACAATTGCAATGAGAAGGGACACTTGGCTAATGCATGCCCAAAGCCGAGGACTAGGGCGTGCTTACAAGGAGGCTTTACTTTTGGCTCTTAAGGATGAAGGCGGTGGAACTCTCACGGATAAGGAACGAGTTTTATGGCGGAATGCGACTTCGGATGATGATATGGAGGACTTGCAGGCCAATGCAGCTGTTATGTTGATGGCTAATATGCATGAGTTACATATAAGTGACACAGGCCCAGTGTATGACACCGATGGCTTGTCTCGTGTACCTGAACAAACCATATTTATCTCTCGATCTAATATCTCCGCCAACATCGAATCCGCAAGGCTCGAATGTTCAAAATGAGTCGTCCACATCTCATTCCGACGATTTTCAACTAGAACCCGTAGTTATATTTGACGATCAAGATGACCTTATGGTTTCCCTTGATAATCAAATTGACTCCGTGGTTATACTTGAGGATCTAAATAATGATCATGTTGTGACTCATATTGAACACACCGAACTTTGCCTCATCCGGATGTTGATCTCGTTTTAAAACCAACAATCCATAGTGGAAGAATGTCATGCGATGAATCGGACTTGAAAAGTAAAAATGCACTGTTAACCAAGGATTTTGAATGTTTACAAAAGCAACTCAACTTTTCAAAACTCAAGAAAACCGTGAAAAGGTTTTGAAGCCGCCTTTGCTAAATCTCATCAAAACGAAAAATATTTAGGGAGACAGATGCGTGATCTAGCCGCTTCAAAGAATGCTTTGTTGTCTGAAATAGAACAACTCAAACATGAACATAAAAAGCAAATTAACGCTCTCACCTTGGAAAATCAAAAAGCTAAGGTTGAGTTATTAACTTGTCAAAAACAGTTCTCTGCATACAAAAAGCATTCAACTAAACGAATAGATGATCATCTTGAAGAAATTATCGGCTTGCAAAACAAACTTAAAGAGTTTAAAACTGTTGTTTACAAACATGGTGAGTCGGTCACGGCTATTGAAAAGTTTACTTTAAAACCCAATCCAAATGGCTATGGACCGAATCTTGCTGATTACAAACCTAAGCTTTCAACCAAAGTATTCAAACCAAATCCAAGTTTCAAAGGTAGAATATAAAATTGATAATTCATTTATGAGTGTTATTGAATATCATCGTCAAGAGGAATTTGATGCGTAAGGCGAGAGTCGATCAAAATTAGAAACTGTTGTTTATAACAAACCTTTTAACTATTCAAAAGCGGTCACTTTTGTCACACCAACGGATTCTTCTAACATACCAAGGATTATCATAAAACGTCGACGAGTCTTCAAATGTTAATCCCAAACCAGATTATGCACAAACTTATGGTCCTTTACCTTCCATCGGTGAAGTAAACTCAAAACCTGAAAATCGCAAAATTCTCCGATATTTTGACATTTTCATGGCTGACCTCAAAACGTTACAACATGAGATAGAATATCATTCCGAAATCAAAGTTCAACATTTTCAATCGCCTCTAGCGCGAGAACAAAGAGACATTTTTCAGAAAAATCTTTACCAAATGTTAAAAATTTGAAAAATTGTGCATTGTCTTGGGAAAAGGACTTTCATAAGGAACTTTGAATGATGAAGGTCGTTTTCGAGAAAACAGAAACATCTATTTCTAATACTAAACGTAAAAGAAAATGTTGAGAAAAGATGTTGATCGACTCTTGGAAGATGTCATCTGTGCTGATGTCCATAATCTTGTGTTATTGTATTCTTTGTCATATGCATTGATTATATCTCTGCGATCGTTGATTCTGTGGTAAATGTTGAGAACACGATAATGTGCTTCGATCGAGTCTTTAAAAGTTGATAATGAACGATTGTCAAACAAGCTTTCTAATGCAAAACGTCGTCTTAATTGGTGTCAAAAAGATATTCACGATCAACAACTTGCTTTACAACACAAAATCGCCGATTCGTGAAAAATCTTCGATCCAAAAATTGAGCAGCTGGATGATCAAAACGTGTCTTTTAAATGTCAAATCTCAAAATATGAACAAGAACTTGAAAAAGTTAAAAAGGAATATGGTGTCATATTTGATTTACTCAAACAAACTCGTGATGAAGCATCTAACTAACTTGATCATTATCTTGCACACATTAAAGAAGTTATGCATTTTCGGAAATCTTCGGTCCGAAAATCAAGATCCGATTCACACTATCTTTAAGTTAAGAGAAATGTTAGGAAAGTATGAACAACTTCCGCCTACCGTGATTAAGAGAATAGCACCAGTAACACTTAGTAATCGTGAACTTAGAATCCATACTGCCAAATCACAAGTTGCTAACGTGCTTCCTTCTCTGAAACAGAATAGTTGCCTCTTTTCCAAACGTCCGCACTTCACAACCTAGGAGCAATACAAGGAAGAATAGGAAGTTGCGACCTAAGAAAAGAACAATAAAGAATAATCAAGTAGAAGAACACCCTAGGACTATGAATAAGACTCATGTTGCTTCCATTAAAAATATTGCATCTGGCAAATGTAATAGGAATAGTGATGTAACGAATGCTAAACCTTTAAGTACTTTTGATATTCAGTCCGATGCACCTTGTGTTATTTGTCGTAAAAGTATGAATTCTGATTGTCATGACAAATGTGTTGCTAAAGTTATCATCTCTCGTTTAAGGAATCCTAAGAATCGGAATACCTCTAGGCCCACTAATCATTCTAAGTCTGTGCTTGGTAGACCGCCTTCTTTAGACTCTAAGAAACGCATTGTCGTCCTGTAGCTCAGTTTCACCTCCTAGGAATGTAGTACCACCTTGTGCATTCACTAAGATTAAAGCAAACACTAGTTGGAGATGGCAGAAATGGATATATAACACACTAGGATTTAAATGGATGCCTAAAGTTATTGATGCGTGTATGTCTAATATAAGCGCCCGAACCCTCTAACATTTCGGTTCCACATCTACTTCTATTCCATCTATGTCGATGCGTATTGTAATGCGGTGATACTGATCATTCTCTGGATTGTTGATAGCGGATGTTCCCGACACATGACGGGCAATCTTAAACTGTTATCAAACTTTATTGCAAAGTTCATTGCACTGCCTTTGATTCGAATGATCACTTCAGCCATCATGGGATACTGGAGACTATATCAATGGGAACATCGAAATTAGTAGGGTTTATTATGTGGAAGGCCTCGGTCACAACTGCTTTCAGTAGGTCGGTTACGTGATGGAGATTTGGAGGTTGCTTTCAGGAGAAATCTTGTTTCATTCGTGATCTACAAGGAAACGACCTTATGTCCGCTCGTGTAATTCTAGTCTTTACACTATCTCTATGCAAGACATGGTTGCTTCATCTCCCATCCGCTTACTTTCAAAGGCAACATCAACAAAATCCTCGGCTATGGCAACCGTCGTCTCTCACATTTAAACTTTCAAACTATAACCAATCTTGCTCGACACAAACTAGTTGAAGGACTCCCATGATTCCGGTAATCTAAAGATCACCTTTGCTCAACTTGTGAACAAGGGAAAAGCACTCGTGCTCATTTTCCTTCAAAGGTGGAACACAACTCATAGCATGTGCTTCATCTTCTTCACATGGATTTGTGTGGCCCGATGTGCGTGCAAACGATTAATGGCAAATGCTACATCTTAGTAATTGTTGATGACTATTCACACTGGACTTGGGTCTATTTTCTTTGAAGCAAAGACCAAGCTCCACAGATGATCATCACCTTTCTCATGAAAATACAAGTTCACTCAAACACCGCCGACAAATAAGAACAGATAAAGGAACTGAATTTGTTAACAAAACTCTTCGTGAAATTTTATGAGAAAGTGGAATTCAAAGATCGGACATCTATTGCACGAACACCTGAACAAAACGGAGTTGTTGAAAGACGAAACCGAACGTTAGTGGAAGCTACAAGAACAATGTTAATAAATGCTAAACTCCCAGATTACTTGTGGGCAGAAGCTGTATCTACTGCATGCTATACTCAAAACCGTTCTATGATTACAAAACGCCACAACAAAACGCCTTTCATGTATTTGGATCTCTTTGCTATCCGAATAATGATCGTGATGACTTTGGAAAGCTCAAAGCCAAAGCTGACATTGGAGTCTTTATTGGATATTGTGATAATTCTAAAGGTTTTCGAATCTGGAATCGTCGAACAAAGGAGGTTATGGAAACGATTCATGCTCATTTTGATGAGCTTACGGAGATGGCTTCGAGTATAACACTTGGAACCGGTCACAACCGCTTAAACTTCCCCAAACCCCATCATCGGTGACACAAGCCCTTAGCTTACTCGTCAACAAATGGAACGACTATTTGCTCCTCTATTCGGTGGCGATATTGATGAACGTGCTCGGTGTATCCATTGCATTTCCGCTCAACGATACTACTCTTATACGATACACGCTACAACAACCATTGTTGTGAAGCACCACCAATTGACTCCAACACAACAGTTGAACAAACCGCTTCCAACAATGATGAACCGCCTGATGATGTTCTGAATGAAGTACCCCCACCGCAGATTTTGACCCAAATCGTTCTTTAACCCGTTTGCTAATGAGACCGCTACACCGGATGTCGTGGAATCTTCAACAAGCCATTTGAATCCTCAAAATCCGCACAACGTATACCAACATCAACCCTCTACACATCGATGGACAAAAGACCATCCTCTGGAAAATATTATTGGCAACTCGAATTAACCCGGTCGTTACGAGACAAGCGTCTTCACTCGAGATGGTGAACATTGCATTTATGCACTCAGCATCCGCCAATCGAAGCCTAAAAACATTAAAGACGCAATGACAAAAGACAACCGGATTGAATCCATGCAAGAAGAACTCAACCAATTCAAACGTCTTGAAGTATGGGAAGCGGTTGAAAGACCAACAGGGGTCCACGCCATTGGTCTCAAATGGATTTGGAAGAACAAATTGGATCTTTGAAGGGAACGAATCGAAACAAGTCACGTCGGTGGCTAAGGGTTATCGACAGGAGGAGGGTATTGACTTTGAAGAATCATTTGCTCCGGTGCTGCTCGCCTTGAGGACATTCGGATATTTCTCCGTTCGCGTTAAGCTCATATGAATATGACGGTCTTTCGGATGGATGTCAAAGCTGCGTTTCTAAATGGACAACTTAAAGAAACGGTCTATGTCACCAACCGAAGGATTCGTCGATCCCGAGCTTCCGAACCATGTATACAAACTGAACAAAGCTTTGTATGGTCTCAAACAAGCTCCTCGGGCATGGTACGATAAGCTATCATCTTTCCTCATTGCCAATAATTTCACCAAAGGTTCGGTCGACCCTACTCTTTTCATACAATATCACGGGGCACATATCTTAATTGTTCAAATTTACGTGGATGACATCATTTTTGGGTCTACACATAAAAAGTACTCAATCGCTTTTGCAAAACTAATGAAGAAAAATTTTGAAATGTCCATGATGGGTGAACTTACGTTCTTTCTAGGATTACAAGTTCATCAATTACCCCGTGGTATTTTCGAGTCATCCAAATATGCCCTTGAATTGTTACACAAATTTGGAATGCAAAAGTGTGACACCTACGCCACACCAATGGCTCATACCAAGAAGCTAGACGCTGATTTACATGGGAAATTGGTGGACCCTAAAAAATACCATTGTATTATTGGGTCTCTCATGTATCTAACACTAGCGGACCGACATTGTTTTTGCCGTATATCTTTGCTCCCGTTATCAGTCGCGACCAACTGAAACCCACCTCTCAGAGGCTAAAAGAATCCTTCGATACATCAAGGGAACCATTAACTTGAGGATCTAGTATCCGAAGGATTCTAGTTTTGAACTAATCGCTTTTTCAGACGCTGACCACGCAGGATGCTTAGATTCACGAAAAAGTACTTCAGGAGCTCTACAATTTCTTGGTGATAAACCGGTGTCATGGCAATCGAAGAAGCAGGATTGTACATCGTTTCCTCAACCGGGCGAGAATATGTAGCCATGTTGGCGTGTTGTGCTCAAGCCATCTGGATGAGAACACAACTCAAAGACTATGGTTACGTAGTTGACAGAATCCCAATGTACTACGACAATCGGAGTGCCATTGCTATCTCGTACAACTCAGTTCAGCACTCGAAGTCAAAGCACATCGATCTTCTATATCATTTCATCAAGGACCACGTGGAAGCAGTGCAGTTGAATTATACTTTGTGGTAGTGAATACCAATTGGCGAATCTACTCACCAAAGCCTTGCCACCCGCTAGGTTTAATGAGTTGGTCCACCGGATTGGTATGCGGTGTTTGACTCAAGAGGAACTGGATGAACTCTTAAAACAGTCTTAAAAAACCAGTCAAACACCAAAATCTCTTTTCTAAATATTTTTCAAAAACAAAATACAAAAATATAAAATCAGTTAAAACGACAAAAATATTCTTCTATCTATATTTCTTTTAACATGGCAAGTACAACTCTTCCGTCAACACTCAAATCTTTCAAAATTCAGTATTTTTCCGATCAAGTGTTGAGGGGGAGAAAATAAATTCTTAACTGTTTCAAAACAACACTGTACTTGCATGTTACCTAATCCCGGATATTTCTTTAAAATGGTGGTTACATTTCTGGTTCATTGACACTCCTCGGACTAAAATTTATAACCTTTCATTATTTCTTAAGTCAAGGGGGAGTGTCGTCAAGTTTCTGTCTTAAAATATTTCGTTTGGTAACCAAAATGGAAGTTAAAAGGCTTTGGATGAAAATGGAAAAGGTGGAGGGGCTAATATTGTCAAAAGATCAAAGTTATTTTAATAAAAATCCCCACCTAACCTTTTCACCTCACATTTATTACATACACCAAACTCATCCTACGCACAACAATCGTTTCAAAAATCCGTGTTTTGGATCATCAATCTGTAAGTAATTCTGTGTTTATAACACGTTTTTAAACATTGGTTTTGATTTTCAAACGAATCCAACGGTTAAAACTTAAGATTCAATGATTTTTGTGTTTTACGCGTAAGAGTTAGAACACATGATCATGTTTATGTGTTTGAGGTTAAGATAAATGGGTCAAAACGTTTCTTTAACATCAACGATACTATGTTTATGCTCAAAATCCACCCAGAAACACGAATTGATTGTTTTTGAAAATTAGGGTTTACGCGTGGGTTTGGGTAATTTTAAATGTGAAGGTTTTTGGTCAAAAAGATAGTTATGTGATGTTGTTATCATGGTGAATTGATGATATCTAGGCTTTAAATCAACCCAGAAACACTAATTGTTTGAGAATTAGAGATTAGGGTTTAATGTTCTTGAGAATTGGGTATTGTTGTTTCACTGCGAATTGGATGTTAATACTTGGTTATATCACTCACATAACTTCTTAGAACTACCATAAAAACTTTGGTGCTAATCCTATGGCTAGATTTCATACGCATAATCTTTGAACTTTAGGGTTTAAGTCTACGCGTACGTAATCTTACGCGTAAACTGTTTGATGAGTTTTCATGACATGATCTGTTATAGAATGGATGTATGTGTTAATATTGTTGCTATGATGACTTTATTTCAGGTCTGCTACACGTATAATTCAGAATCAAGGTCATTAGCAATCTACGCATAAGGATCACCTTACGCGTAGAAAGTTATGCGTAAGAAATCTTACGCGTAGCGTTACGCGTAAGGTTCTACAAAGGGACTACGCGTATTATGTGAAGGATATGCGTGCGATGACCACTACGCGATAAGGTCTACTCTTACGAGTAAGCCTTACGGCGTAAGGTGTTATATCGCCTCGCATAAGCTCTATGCATAAGGTTCCCTTTTCCTACGCGCAATATTTCTTACGCGTAAGTAAGGTTCCTACGCGATAAGCTTGTGTCACGCGTATAACTCCTTTACGCATAAGCTACCATTTCTACGCCTAAGCCTTGATCAAACCTTCATTATGAATTGTTACGCGTGCAAACTTGTAAATAAATAAATCATAACGTCACGAAACCAACAAATGTCACTAATAAGCCTAAACGTTTAATATGTTGTGAAAAATATGTGATAACATAAACTTTAAAACTTAAAGTTAACTAACTCACGAAACTTTTCTCGACATCATTGGACTATTGATCAAACAAGTGATATTGGACTCGTAACAATCATTGACATATATCATTCAATAAGTAGACAATAAAACCTTCTGTTGACTAACATTATGTCTTTCGATATGTTGGTTCTTTTGGCTAAATGTGTTTCAGATCACGACATGGAAGCTCAAATGAATGTGGATGCACCAAATGTCCTTACCATTGGCGATATCTTCCCGATGGCTATCCAATGAAGATTGGAAAGAACAATCTCGAGTTGATTTTGAAACTCTCACCGCTTTCGAATCTTCTTGTCTCATTGCGTGAGGATATTCGAAGAATCATCCCTATCGAACATGCTCACCAATTACGCCATGTTCGGAGATCTACATTCAGCAATTCTGTAATACTATGCAAATGATCAAAGGACAGAATGCTTTGAGTGTGATTCTCAACCACAAACAACTCACCATCACTCCGGCAGACTTACGGGCAGTTCTCCTCATTCCTGACATCATACCAACTGAATTCTCGATGCACCAACGAAGAGACGTTCGCAATTCTTGATTGATATTGGGTGCACGAAGCTTCGGGAGTAATCAATAAGCATTCACACGTGGATCTAAAGAACATTCCTCGGCCTTGGAGAACCCTTTATATCATCATCACAAAATCGGTTTACGGTCGTGGCAGCTGCTATGAGCATCCCAAGCTCGTAGAACGCAAATCTTCGGCTCGATCAACATGAAGCACATCAGTAGAAGCTCGATTTGGGATGACATGATGACATTCCTCAAAAAGCTTGGCTCAAAGATTCCTTACATCAGATATACTAAATTGTTGATCCAGAGAGCACTTGGGTATAACTCAGATATCCCCAAGAGAATCAATGACCCTGACAATCACGACATGTTGTATGAACCTACCATAACTGTCAGATTCAAGGAATCAACAACTAAGAAACAGTCTTGTGTTGCCGGACCATCTTCTCGAGATGAACTCAAAAGCTCTACTCTTATAAAAGATATTTGGTTGTTGTGGAAGAGAACAAAGTTGGATTTCTTGATGAAAAATCTTCAGTACGCCTACAAGAAAAACCAGAGGAAGTGGAGGAAGTGCTACAAGCGAGAGTCGAAGGAAGTTCCCCAGAGGAATCCTCCACGAAAGAGGCAGTTCCGCCAAGGAAGTTGTTCCTATTCCCGTACCTAAGCTGAACCACAAAGAAAGCTAATTGGCGAGGACTCGGAGGGTCTGCATCGAGATGAAGAGATTTTCTACTCACGAAGCGCTAAAGATGACACTACAATGGTACCTAAACCTCCCGTCCACCAGCAGATAAAGGAAAAGGAAGACTCAGAATTGAGCAACAAGAAGAGGAGCAATCGGATGAAGAGCAACTAGACACGATTACGGAAAAAGTTCAAATTCATTAGACTCCAACACGTTGCAAAAGAATTTGCTAAAGATCAAATGGGTGGCCCCCGAGGGTCAAGTGGTGGAGTTCAACCTACACCAAATCCTGATGCGGTTAATCAACCCGATAAGGGATCTAGTGCCACCACTTTGGAACTACAACAAACGCGTGTGGAGGACACTCTTGAGTATGACTTTGAAGAACCGAAAAGGAAAAGCGAAAAGACTTCGGTGATGAAACAAAAGCGATGATACGACTAAGTGCGGAAAAGATGATGACCCCGATTATGATAAGCTTCTTCTAGACAGTCCAACACGTCCCAAGGAGAAAACCTCGGAACCTCCTAAGGACCCCGAGTCTCCTCATGTCTCTTCGTCATCAGATTCTTCTCTCATTCTTCACCACCACCATCAAAAAGATCAACCAAATCATCATCCAGATCAGTGAAGAAGCCAACCGCCTCTTGGATGTCTCATGCTAAGACTCGAATCGTCAAAGCTGTCAGCGGTCGAAAGAAAGACATACTCTACGAAAGTGAATTTCCTTGCGACCAAATCAGATATCTTCATGATGAGAAAGACAAGATGCAAGTTGAAAGGGAGTATGTACAGAAGCTCATGAAAGATGATCTTCAAGGGAGAATGGATGAGATGATCAAAGGATACTCTCACAAGTTCCTCATGGAGGTCGTTCCTAAACTGACAAAGGAGATGTATACCAGAAAACTTTATCTGAATCTCTTACATCTAGCCAAGCAAGCCATGAAATCAACTCCAATAAATTTTAACATCAATCCAGTTGAACTCACAATCTTCTCAGATGATGAATTGGTGAACCGGCTAGCAGCTCAAATGTCGAAAGCGTCGCAACGTTTGCCTAAGCTAAATTATTTGAAGCATTGCTGGAATACCAACTTCAGTCGCATACGAGAGAAGAAGGCGTAAGGCCTAAGCGTTCAAGAGGACGAAGACAAAGATCGAAAAGGATAACGAGCCCAAACGCACGAAGAAGTCGGTGAATCATCCTCCATTCAAGACTCAATGCGGCCTCCACCCCAAAGGACTCCACTCAACAAAGATCCCTCCTCGCTCTTCAACTAAAAACCTCAGATTACGAGACACCACCCCACTTCGAAAACCGGTGATCACTTTGAGTATATGGGTGGTGACGATGAAATCCCGAGCCACAACAACAACCCATCTCTCGACAACTAAGAAACCGAATCTTCAACCAAGCCAAAGAAAAAAGAAGAAAAAGGCCTATGACCGACGCGTCTTATCATGGTTGGGCGAGGATGATCTTGAATTTGAATGGTTCTCGAAGCTTGTTGATTCCACTCCCTACCCATCTGAAGGTCAAGAGGTTATAGAATGTAGTACATTGGAGCATGCGAAACTACTGCAAGAAAAATTCCGTGTGAAAAGATGACGAAATCCGAGTTGAAGCGAATCAAGAATGAAGCATTTCAACTGCTAAAAGACAGTTCGGAAAGTGCTATTGAAGTCGAGTATCACCTTGATAATATAGCACGAGCCATGTCTAACAATATGGATTGGCTCAACCCAGAAGCAAACATCGACTTCACCAAACCGGAAAATCCTCCATATTACACCTGGTCCAAACCTCTACCAACAATTGGCCAACGGATCGACCTAGGATTCCATTCAGATATTTCTTCAACAAAGACTTGGAATTTCTTATTCACGGTGGCGATGGTTCAAGGAAATACGCTACATCCCTGACACTTCCTTTCCGGACCATATACTCTAGCGCATAGCCATCGAGGAAAGAGCTAACCACATGTTCTCCAACAATGTGGAAGAGTATGACCGTGATGCACTATATGGAATTCACCATTGGCCGGAACGCCGAAAAATCTACTACCGAAGCTGCCAGGTTCAGAAGTCTCAACATGAAGTGTTCAGTACTAAGAGTATCGTGGCCATCAAACATGTTGATCTTTCATCTAAATGGGACTACACTTTCCTCAAGAATATTGTGGTCAAAAGGCAAGACGAAAGGGATTATGCATTCTCTGAAGCGGACTTTGAGAATTTTTCTCTCAACGACATTGAAGACATGTACCTTGCCAAAGTATAGGGTCGCATGAGACAATTTTCGACTGAAGTACAACGTGAATTCATCAATTCATTGCTTGTCTTCATCAGACGCATAGTCATCAAAGAACGTGTAGAAGATCTCCAGCTCGTAGTTGAATCATATCAGACCCGTGTCAACTTCACTCCACCTTAGCTAGATCTTCCCGACATCAACCAGCTTTCACAATACACACTCATCAGCAAACCATTCGGAGTGGTTTACCTTAGTGAAACACTATGCAATTGCTTGATGGCGTGTAGAGATCTTCATAAGTTTGGGGATCACACTTTAAAGAAGGTTAGGGACGGATTGGCTTATAGGTTAAAGGATATACATGAAGGAATTGGGTCACAAAAGCGATGGAATTCTAAGGAAAGACGGGATGTGAAGAGGATCATCACCATGATTGATGAAAGGTTGTATCGAAGGGATCAGTTCAGAACGCTGGAGAGCTTTGTAGGTGGTCGTCCCAGGATTGCTCTCGCCGGCTATCAACGCCTTGTTCGCATTCCTGGAAACATTGATGGACTTCACGGTACCCCTTGAAGCGCTTCTATTTCATATTATTTTGGATGTGTGATTATTTATGTCAATGGCTTGTGCACAAATACGATTACAACCCGCTTGTCAAGAAAGGACCGTAGTACGCTTCAAAGTGCCACAATTCTTATAAAAGAGCGAAAGCTTCTTACTTTTGAGTAAAACCTATCAAACCTTTCACTTTTCAAGGTTTTGCTCAAAAGAACAAGTACTTCCCCTTATGATTTTCAAAACCTCAACCGTTTATATCACTTGTTGAGGGGGAGTATTTGACTAAAATCTTTGTTCACAAAATTGTTCTCAGTGGTTATCTTCCCACAAAACTCAAAATGGTCATATTTATTCTCAAACATTTCTTCAAAAATAACATTTATATGCAATTTTTTAAGGGGAGAAAAATACGTGATAAGAAATATGTTGTGTTTTGCTCATGAATTCTCGTGTGAAAAGACTTTAACCCATGAATTGACGGGATCTAAACAGTCTTACATTGAAAAGATTTGTCTTCCAAGACTTATCCAAGTAAATTGTACCCATTCAAGAAGCTCTTGATAGACATGAACTTTGACGGGTTTGACAACCTTTCGGGGTTATCCACATCTTCAAGGTAGTTATTAGAGCTAGTTGTCACCTAAAAGCTGACAACATATCTCTTTAACTACAAGCGTAATCGTGTCTCGCAAGGAATTCTCTATCTTGAGTCGATCAATTCAAAAGTGCGCGCTCTTTCCTCACTGTGCAGATTTCTGTTCAAACTCTTAAGCACATGTGGAGGGGGAGTATTTCTGCAAAAGATCAAACTCTTACAGTGGTACAAAATGTTTTTCATTCATAAACACTTAAAGAGATTTTCATGTAAATAGTTTTTATGGCAATGGAATTATAAGGTGATTAAGGTTAGGAATAACCGTCCTATGATCCGCCAGATCCGGAGGGATCTACCCAAGGACACTTCCAATAGTTAGAATTAGAATTCCTTAGGTATGATTATAAAAAGGAGAAAATGAGAATCGGAGAAAGAAGGAGTTGAAGAATTAAAAAGAAAAGCAAAGAAAAGGGTGAAAAGAAATAGTCCTCCAAATTATTCAACTTAGGGCAGACACCGGGTTCAATTCATATGCTACTGGTTGTCACAAGATGACACCAATATTGAAGATTAAAAGTCGTCATGGACCCAGTGACGCATGCACTAAACCTTCTTAGCCACTCAAGTTTCTCTCAACAGAAGCTTGTTTCATTCTCACAGGGAACCCTACGTAAACTATCGGTTTTCTCTTAGAGATTGCTGGTATTGAAGAAGGAGACCCTCTCGCACAAAGCACATAGAGATTCATCATCACTTCTTAAGAGACAATGTTCAAAAGGGGAACAACTCTATTGCGAAGGTAGCGTCCGAAGATAACATAGCCGACGTCCTCACCAAACCGTTGAAGCGGGAACAATTCAACCTACTTCGTCTTGGTCTTGGTTTCATGAAACAAACGTCGTAATTTATTTTTTGACTCTACAAGGTATGTAAACACTAGCCTTCTTTTTTTCCTGAGTCTATGATCTCTATTCCACGCACAACTCACAAACAATACGGGAATTTTCAAAACCCAAGATAAGTTTTTCACTTAAAACTCATAGTTTTTCTTATTTTCTTTCAAAATAAGTATAAGTTGCAAACACATAATTACAAACACATCTTCTTTTCAAAGGATAAAATGATTTTTATTCGCACATAGAAACCTCTTTTTGAAACGTTTTCTAAAAATGATACCTCTTCCCGTATCAATTTTGCAAAAGCAATTTCTCACGTCTAGGACAAATCACTTTTTCATTATTAATACAAAGTAAAAACCCGTTTTCAGTGCATCTTATGTCTTTTGAATGCTAAAGAGAACACATAACTAATATGTGTTTTCGGGTACGTTCATTTAAGCAACAATGAATTAGGAGCACTCGGGTTATCTCACATAATAGTATGCTTTTTCACTTCTAGTTTATTTTTCTTTTCTTTTTAGAAGTCGAGATAACCGCAACTCCAAATAGTTTGCATATAGGCACACACTAGGCAAAAATGTTTCCTAAAGGAAAATTTTGTGTCTGAATCACTGATCCCACGGATCCCAGCCTTAATGCTGGACGGATCCCTCAAGGGAAGGATCTGTGGGATCCGTGAGACAGAAGCTAGTTTTATCTTCTATTTTTTCTCACTTTGGATAAAAACTCCAATATCTTTTCATTTTTTTTGAGTATGTTCTTTAATGCTTGTGTTCTCATGATCACATGCCTTAAATTCATATCTAATCATTAGATTTTAATCCACATTTTGGGTCAAGCATTCATTACAATGCATTGTTTTTCTATATATAGGACTCCCAAAATGCCTGCATATTCATCTCATCTTCACAAACAAATAACACCATGTCATCCAAAAGATCTTACAACTTAGGTGAATCACCTAGTACAAACAATCCTCTTCATGAAATCCAAACCTTTGTACTTCCACATTCCAAAATACCACAATCAAACTCTAGGATATCCGCACGGATTAGCATCCGGCCTTGTTGCTTAGCAAAACCATCATCAAATGGCTCATCACCAACAAATAACTCACCACAAGATGCTTCCATTATAGCACCTCCTTCATCACCAACAAGTACACCAACTTTATCACCCATCAACTCACCACCTAAAGTCACTCTTTTGGAACTCCTTAAGACTCCAACAAGATCTCAACAACCAAAACAAAAAGAAATAGCCTTTTTGACACCTCCCACTTCTCCAAACACAATTTTAAATGACCTTAAAACCTCACCACCCTTAGCTCCCATTAAGCTACAAGAACATCTAGGTTCTTTTCCACCACCACTTCCAAATATTCCGGACTTTGATCCGTATTTTCCTATTTTTCCACCACATCTTCCGCAACTCACAAATCAAAACAACCCGAAAAACTTCCGCACTCATTACCCACATCACTTACATTGTGAACATTGCCAATCTACTAGGGAAATTGCAATAGAAGTTAGGGAAGAAATGCGATTCATACTCAACCTCATTCTTGATCGCATCAATACCATTACTCATCAAAACCTCCATCCATAATCTTATGCAAGCATGGAAGGAATCATTATTACTATTTTCTATTTTTAAGTACTTTTCTTTTGAGTCATTTTCAAGAACAAGTCTTGTTCTTATTTTTACATGCTTGTATGTGGCATAAATACCACTACATTTTGTTGTTTTATTACAAGGCCTTGTTTACATACCTTGGCTCCCAATCTTGATTCTCGTCAATCACAAGATTACCTATGCATGTTACTACTAACCTTTTTCTTTGTATGATTTTTTTTTATTCTCTTGACGCCCCAAACTAGGGGGAGCTACCGTCAAGGGGGAGTAAGCGACATGTGGACTATTTTTCCACATTTTATTTCTTCGATGGGTTAGCTTTTTGTTTCGACAAAAAGGGGGAGAAGAAGTAAAACTTAGGGGCTTGCAAAACATACATCTATTCTTAAGTTTTACTCATCATAACATTATGTTTTGTCATCAACAAAAAGGGGGAGATTGTTAATAAAAATAAACCGTAAAAACGTTTATTAATATTTTGCGATCTCTTTGTGTTTTGTTGATAACAAATATAATGTTATCTTAAGTACAATTATAAGGATACATGTTATTTTTGTAAAGCATTTACATATAGCCATTTAATACAAATTGTTGTAATAAATTATTTGTTGTAATAGTTTACTAGGATGGGTAAAAATCACAACCCATGGATCATATCCATAACCTGTGGTATTGACCCATACCCACTTGACTAGATACATTGTACTCATTAGATACATTGTATCTAAAAGAATACCCATGGACCAACCCATAACCCATGACCCATGACCCATAACTAAAAAACCCATGGGCAAAGAGGAGCGTCCCACGGATCCCTAGGATTACACTAGACGGATCCCTTGTGTGAGGGATCTGTGGGATCCGGAGCAAGTGGCAAGTTTTGCCTATAAATAGAGAGCCATTTCTTCATTCTAACTCACCCTCTTCTTACTAATTCTCTCATATACTCTCATTCTCTTCTAACAAAAGATCACTTGATCTAGAGAGTTCTTCTTCTTCTTTCTTTAATGATTCTCATATAGGTCCTTCTCTAAGGCGAGATCACGAGCATTCTACAAGTCATCCAAGCAAGGGTTCCTTGATTGATTTGTTCCTCCACAAGATTTCTGTAGCTAAGATCTTGTATTTGATATTTCACATATTTGTTGTGTAATAGTCGTGTTGGTTTGGACCAGCGTGTTACGGACTCGGTATTTAGCTTTGTACCGAAAAAAGGTGCAAGCAACGTTGTGAAGGCTTCTCCTTCCAAGTTGAAGGAGTTTGTTGACATAGTGCTTGAACTCTCGAGTAGGTGACTCGGGGAGTGGAGTAGGGTAAGGAAGGTGTCCTTGTAGCCGAACCACTATAAATTGGTTGTGTCGTTTCTATCCCTTGCTTTACTTTATTTACTTGATTTTTCATTAGATCTATACTTTCTCTACATCCATACGATTTCACATAATATCGAATCTAAAGTTTTTGAAACTAACTTAAAATGGGCAAAACTATTCAACCCCCCTTCTAGTTTTCCACAAAATTTTTATTCAACTGCCCACTGAAAAAGGCCTTTACTCAGTCCCCATCAATTCTGTACCAAAACCTCCTCAGGGAGTTTTGGGCTACAGTAGTGGCCTATGTCCCGACACCCTCTACTAATGAGACTGACCTACGACCACTCAGGGAGTATCTCATTAAATTCAGTATTTTCAATGGGGAACATTCAGTCACCCTGGATTATAAAACATTTTGTACTGCAACATGGTTAGACTATAATTCGGGAGTCTATGTCACCCATCCTGAACCTACCACAGTTAAGGATGGGTTAAAACAAATTATTTCGGATCCAAAAACTTAGGACAGAACCCCAGTCACCAAGAACTCATTTCCTGCGGCTTGGAAGATCCTATTCACATTTGTGATTCAGGTTCTCGGCGAGAACCACTCATCCACTGAACAAGTTAATTCTATTCATTGATGGTGGCATCGCTTGATGAATGGGGTCATGTCGACATAGGGAGATCATTTACAGTGATCTCGTAACCAACTTCTTGAGCAAAACTAGGCGAAATACGTTTCGTACCTAGGTTTGTCTCATGTGCTTTACAAGTCTTCTGGGTTGCAATTACCCTCGGTATTTAAATACACCGCTTTACGGTGTCTGAGTCAATCAAATTTTCAAAAGGACCCATCCCAAGTCACTGATATTGAATTAACGGCCCATATGGTTGTTGTAAACAACCAAAGGGACTCGTGTCTCCAAACCCTGCTCCTAAAAAGAGAAAGGGAAGTCTCGTGGGACTAAGACCAAACCCAAGTCTCAGGGCCACGAGGCTTCGGAGCATAGCCTAAAAGGCAAAAGAAGCCCAGACCGATCGCCACCCACTGGTGACCAAACAACATCCACCCCGGTGACAACGAAGGACACCGATACATCACGGTCGGTGCCCTTGGTCCCAACTACTACTCCCAATATCCGAGGGAAACATACAACCCACCGGTAGGGGAGCACCTTCTACAATGCCCAAGGATGACATTCGCAAATCACGGCTTTGTCGAGGGCCAACTGAATGATCCTAAAGACTCGAGAGGAACTGAACAACCCGTTGATAGGGATCTCACTGCCACTGCTTCTAGGGATAGCACTAGGAAAAACCCATCAGTGCTTGAAGAAACAACGGGGGACAAAGACTTAGAGGGATTAATACCACCCGCTGATATGGAACCCATCACCACCAAGCGGCTACTTGGACGGTTCGAGGTTAATGAAATACTTTTCTCCGATGAAGAACAAGCTGAAAGTGAAGATGAAATTCTATCGCAAGAGAAGAAGCGACGCTGATGTTCAAACGAACAAGAGCATCGCACGATCCACAAGAGCCTAAAGAGTCACCTTTCGGCGAAGATAATGACTCTGAATCTTCTGCATCTTCCTGTCCTGAAGAATTCAGAAAGTTTGACAATACTCTTCCACTGACAAAGAGGCAACTAGTCATGTGGATTACTAAAGCTTGAAGGAAGCGATACTCTGGGGTTACTGAAACACTATGGGATCAACACACTGAAGTTGCTGCCAGCTATGCTGATCTAAAGTCTGATGTGCTCGCCTTCAATGCCAACACTGATGAACACAGGGATCTCATGTACCAACATCTACATAGATTGGATGAAAACCTGGTCAAATTTCTCAAGCATCTTTAGACTTGTGGTGTTGCAATAGATGAAATCAAGGATGCTGTCAAAGAAGACCCAGCACTCAACTCTAAAGTGCTGGAGGCTACTGAGGCTTACTTGAAAAATTCCTCAGACCTCACTGAACTCATCAACATGCTAAAGTCTACCAATGTTCAGGGTCTTCAGTCTTTAGTTCAATCTCTTCAGGCTACACTGGGTTCTTTGGATGCTCAGGTGACTACATTGGCTAAGGCATCATCTTCATTGGCTTGGAATCTTGGGCCTAGAATGACTGCCTTGGAACTCTCTCAGGCTAATTTGGCGGATAAAGTCACTGGTCTTCAAAACTATGCAACTGACATCAAGGCTATGGTCACTGAGATCTATCAAGCATTCAAAGGTCAAGCCACTCCCACTCCCCCAGTGTCCGAATCAACTCTTGCTCTCACTGACGTTGCAGCAACAGTTGAGGGGGAGAAGACCACTGAAGAGACTCCCTTTCAAACTGAGGGGGAGCCAGCTCAACTAGTTTCAAAGAACACCCATCTCATCAATCCCACCAACAACAACAACAACACTGACAATGACAACAACAACACCTATCATGACAACAACACCACCCTTGGTAGCATCATCTTCCTCAGGCCAGGACAAAGGAAAGGCCATAATGCAAACACCTGAGCCTGAGAAGATACCCTATATGATCGGCAACACTGAGTACCTGCTCACTCCACAACAACTAAGTGCCTATCTGGAAAAAGAAGAAAGGACAAAGAAACGTGCTGAGGAAGAAAGAAAGAGCAAAGAAGCACTGGTACAAGTTGTTGTTGAGGAAGCTGACAATATTGGAATTGATCCTAAAAAGCTTCAAAAGGGTCAGGCAGGACATAAATTCAAGGATGCCCAGGCTGCGCAGATGGCTAAAATGAGAAAGAGGTTGGATGAAAGAAACAAGAAAGCCGCAGCCATCAGGCAGGAAAGAATTGACCATTACAACTGGACCATGACAAGCAGAAGGCTACCAGAAAAAATCACTGACGTGAAAATCATCCCCAAATCCAAACCACTGGCAATGAATGTCTACAGGGGGGATGATAAAAGGCATTTTGAAGTTCATGATCCCTAGACGTTCACTAACTTTGGGATCACTGAACTTGATGAGCTTGGTCCAATTATTTCAAAGAAACAGAATGCAGTGGTCAAGGAGCTGATGAAATCCCTAAGCAAAAGGTATAAAAGGCTGAGGGAAGCACCAGCACAACTTGGAATTCAACCAGCTCCAACTGCACCTCAAGGATCTCAACCTCAATCATCACAAGGCAAAAGAAAGAGGGTTGAGTTCGAGCCTGAGATCAAAGTGCCTGGCATGGAATGCAATAGGGAACTACCTGAAGGTGTAAAGTTTGTTAATTTTCTGTGCATTGAAAAGCCTGAAAGAGGTCTTTTCTTCATTGATGTCTATGGAAACCCTGCATTCCAAAGGTGGAGTGACATAGATCTTGCTGGAGTGCCTACAATGGCAAGCTATCTACCAGTGGCCTCTCAAATCATTACTCCAGAAAATGAAAGGTTCTGCAAAGACCTGAATGCTAAGATTAGAGAGCACCCTGACAAAGAAGCACTCCTCAAGAAGAAGGTTAAGCTTGAAGCACTGGGGATCCATCTTGATTGACATCATTATCATTTATCTTTTGTACTAGTGATAGGAACCATGTAATTGATCAATAAACGATGTATGTTTTGTTAAAATATTCAGTGTTCTTTATTATGTTCATTAGTACATTCAGTGTAAGAAGAAGCCAATTGCTCACTTACACTAATCAAAACACTTAGGCTATTTGTATATCCAAATATGGGGATACTGTTGGGTTCAGTAAATACCCAAACCCCTTAAATCTAGGATTTGAATAGAAAATACCCTAAGTGTTTAAACCATTAAACACTAACAGGTCACTGAGTGCATAGTCTCTCGGTGAGCCATCTTCGAGATACTCTAGAGGCAAAGAAGAAGTCTCCACTCAAGGCGGAACTTAAGGGGTGAAGACGAGTCAAGAAGAAGATGGTGGATTCAGTGAGTGATGACAATAACTCACTGAATCCCTAAACTCATCACCAACTACTTACACTGAAGACAAACTCAAGTAGAAGACTGAAGACAATGAAGACTGAAGAATGAGCGGGATAAGGCGGGATAATTTCGAATCAGATAAGACGAAGTCCGTATCAACCAAAGTAAACTTTCCCAGAATGGCAAACTATCGCTCAGTGTCATCACCGACTTATGGAAAGCTGCCTTGTCTCTTACTTGATATAGTCTTTGTAAACGTGAGACAAAAACATCGTATTTTGTCTTCTGCAAAATGTCAGTTTGTCACTTAGGATAGAGTTAAAACTCATACTTGTATAAATAGCATAAGAGATGGAGTGAAAGATTTAAGATTGTGAATTGTAAAGCGCGCACACACACACACACACACACAATCCATCTTTCGCTCCTCCAAATATAACTCAGTCCCTGAGATAGCTCAGTGGTTCCATAGTAGTTGTGCTCAGACTTAGCCTGAGCTTAGTGAGAAGTACCAACCCTTTGTCATTTCAATCCCAAGTACTATTCCGCAAGTACTTGGGTAATGTATTCTTTTTGATTCATTTCTAATAAAGAATATTATGTTGAAAATTTATCAGTGTGTTTTGCTTACATCTTACTTTAGTCATTGATTCACTATTATCTATTTTTAATACTTAACTATTTTATACGATAGTGAATAGGGAACAACAAACCACCACCAGCATATGTATTGAACCCGGTTTCTGCCCTAAGGTTGAATAATTAGAGGGCTATTTCTTTTCACCCTTTCACATTTCATTTCTTTTTCATTCTTCAACCCCTTCAGTGCTTACCGAGATTTCATTACTAGAACCTTGTTGGGTTTGTTACAGTCCTAGCTCTATCTGAGTCGGCACTCTTCCCTTATTCTCACTTTTCTCCTTTTTTTTCATCATACCTAAGGACTTCTACACTATCTAGTGGATTGTACCTGGGTAGATCCCTCCGGGTCTGGCGAGATCATGGGAACAAATAGCTAACCTTACCATCCTTATAACTCCAATGCATAAAGTAAAATGGTCGGTCTTGTGGTATAGTTTTTCCGCCTTGAAACCAATTGAAAAATCATTTGGAAAATCAATCAAGGTACTTGTGATATAACATCAAAGCATTTTGTACCTCAATTGTTTTGATCTTTCATAAATGCTCCCCCTCAACATGTGCATCGGTACTTGAAATCATTTAGCACATAGAGGAAGGAGTGCTTGATTGAGTATAAAACAATCACCAATTTATCATATTATTTCATAATTAAATCACAATCTCTCCCCTATCAAAAATTTCAAACCTTTTGAGATTTGTGATCCCAACTGATTTAAATCATTTAGAAAACTCTTTGCGGAAAGACGTGGTTTTATTTTAAACTTATACTAATAAGGAACATTTACTCGCTCCCCCTTAATATGTGCATCGATATTCGAAAGAGTTTAGCACATATTAGAGAGAACTTGCACTTTGAGTCAAAACGATCACCTTTTATCAGATTTCATACTTAAATCACATTCTCTCCCCCGATCAAAAATTTCAAAGATAAAAAATTTCAAACCCTTTGAGATTTGGGATCCGGGTGATTTAAATAGATTTAAAAAACATGGGAGAAAATGCGTCCTGATTTAATATATTCTGATAATGGAACATACCAACGCTCCCCCTCAATTTATGAGGAAGTTTGTTAGTGTCAGGTATGATAATTTTGAAAGATCTTTAAGTAAAAGAAAATTTTCATTTTGAAAGATCATTGAATTTTAGAAACATCATACCCTGACACTCATCTCAAAGAATTTATTTACCACTTATTTTGTACAAATGGACTCGTTTGTTGAAATACAGTGTGAAAATATTTAATTTGAAATCACTCTCCCCCTCAATCGATGACCGTAGTCGTTTATTGAGTGACATATGTTTTGACAAAATGGAGTCCGGTTGATTTTAAAAAGTTTGAGTCTGACTTATTTTCAAACAATATTTTTCTACCATGAAGAATACAAACATGGTATCATCCACTACTTTTCCTGCACAAAGATATGTTAGGTGGTGGAAAAACATAAGTTGCTTCAGTTGTTGCTGTAAAGATGGAAGAAACCATATGATGATGCAGTGAGACCTCTGAAGTTGTATTTATCATACAAAATATCCACAGAGATCTGAAGTATGAAGTTCCTTTTCTTCTTTTGTTGACCCAAGATATAGTTGCCCTTTCCCATCGGCACCCAGTCATAAACTGGCAAACTCTGATCATCTAATTATGTTGGAGCAGGAGCGGAAACATTCTCATAAACCATGTTATCTGCATACGTTAGTCAACAAAAATAGACATACATGTAGATATATGGTGGTCGAAAACACCCAAACAGCAATCGACTAATAAAAGGCAATCCAACATCGAGAATCATTCAATCAGATAAAAAAAAGGCACGAGGATTATTTGTGAACATCAAACTCGAATCATCTAATCTTAACAATCATATCCTAGCAATTTAAAGTTGGCAAACACCTTTTTCAGTTAAGTGAATAGGATGATAAAATAAGCACGTTAGATGATATAAATTTGAGAACACTTCTCCCCCTCAATCAATGACCCATTTTATGAAAAGTTTAAAAGAGCTGAAGTCATTGATTGAGTGTCAAATTTTATGAAAACTCCAAGACTGATTGATTTTCAAACAACTCATTTTCCACCATTTTGAAAATAAAAACAAATATTTTTTTGAAGAATCTTTAGAAAGAAAAAAATTTGTGTAGGAACAACCGTCTTTTTGGTGACGAGCTTTCCTCATTTAGTTTTAAGATAAGTGCTCAATATTTATGAAAATTGATTTAGCGTAGCGCTTTCCCTTTTTGAAAAACGGGTTGCATATCTGAAATAATAACAAACCTTTATTTTGAAGAGCGGGTTACAGTCTGAAATAACTGCAAGCCATTGGTTTGAGACAAGTTTAGAAAATATTTACACCTTCTACTCGAACTTTATCTAAAGTCCCGTGCCATTATTGAATGACATTTCTAAGACCGTAGATGTTATCGATACCAGGAGACATGTCTTGAGAAAACAATATTTTTGGTATTTTTCAAATTTTCTGATTTTTTATGGATTTTTGTAGGTTTTATATATTTCTATTTTCTTTTTGTTGGTTTTATAATTTTGTATTTTGATTTTTGAAAAATATTTACAAAGTAGATAATTTAGTTTAAGAAGATGTTGATATGAGTACCGAGATAAAGATATCGTTCAGCATGTTGAAGA
Source organism: Chrysanthemum makinoi (assembly GCA_910596185.1). Lineage (NCBI taxonomy): Eukaryota > Viridiplantae > Streptophyta > Magnoliopsida > Asterales > Asteraceae > Chrysanthemum > Chrysanthemum makinoi. Next base: position 210,989,991 of record OU343223.1, on the reverse strand, counting down.
AGATAGAAATCAACATCTCTTAAAATTTCACCACCAAAGCTTTCGAGGGTCCTGAATAGTCATCAGAACATGAGCCTTCTCAAAGTGAGGCTTTGGTAGCTTCCCCCCAAACCGAGAATCTTCTTGTTGAGCAGTTTCAAAGCTCTCTTTCAAGCTTGCCTTAGCCAGGTGCACATCGAAGCACACCACATCATAAATCTTGCTGCTCCTTTTAAGAATGATCATCGTGACTCTCCGTTTGGGGTTTCATCAAATAGAGCAGCGACATATTATCTCACGCTTGAATAATTCTTCTCATATTTCTTTCCACTGAAATCTGAAGTGATGCATACCAAAAGTGTCAAGACACCACTTCCCCCAAGTAGTTGAAGTGATGCATTCAGTCTCATTGTATAAAGCTCAAGAACCTGAAGTACACATATACCCAAAGAAAGAATAACCGCTAACATCGAAGTAGCGGATTGAATCATTGATCATCTTTGCGGATATCAACTCCGGAATAAATGATTAAGCCCGATCACGTGAATCTGTTGTGCGTCCCCGAAGTACACATTTATCTCCCCAGATGATTGTGTATAAAGCTCAAGAACCCGAAGTACACAAATACCCAAAGAGAGAATAACCGATAACATTGAAGTAGTAGGTTGAAGCACTAATCATCTCTGTGAATGTCAACTCCGGAATAAGTGATTAAGCCCGATCACGTGAACCTGTTGTGCGTCCCCAATGTACACATTTCTCTCCCCTGATGATTACGATCTCATCGAAATCATCACACAATTGTGTACCTCTTTTATCATCAGAAACAGTCTCTTACATCTCTTCCCCCTAGCTGTTTTGATACCTCAAAATCAACAACACATTATAAACCCATATACTTGAAATCTTGTGAGAAGAACACAATTAGCTCAAATGTATCCTGTGAGAATCAACTTGCTGAAGAACAATGTGAGCAAATCTAGTTAGGGATTAAATTCGGCTTTTCACTCTTCCCTAATTAGTGCTCTCCCCTAAACTGACAATCTTTCTGATGAATGCCCGGAATATGAAGAAGTCTTTTGATAATCAAAAATGCATGACGTCTTTAGTCTTCTAACACGCAGCGGAAAATGTAGGACAGACTGTAGACTCGACCTTCTTCAAGATTGTCTATTTGGGGAACAGAATGTCAACATCTTCATCTCACTAAATGCATTCTAGTTATCTTACATATAGCAAATCAACCTGTAATGTATACATGAAATGGGAACACCAAACTAACAAGTTGGAACACTTATAATCTTGAATTTGTTGTCCGAGATAAGTGAAGGTGGATAGGATAGAAGTACGTAGAATAAGACGAGAAGAGATATAGAATCAACCAATCTTTGACACAAATCGTTTCATAAGTCATTAAACCCGATTAGGTGAACTTTTTATGTGTCCTTGGTGTACACATTCTCTCTCCCCTGATGATTACAATTTATCGGAATCAGCATGATGATGTGTACGTGAAGCATTAACTGGAAGCACTTTATCATTAATCATATCAGCCCATGAGAAGATGTCAACCACCGGCTCTTAGTAGAAACTACGTGTGAAGATAACCCGATATGAAGAGACTCGGTTCTTACATGAGTTCTGAACTATTGTGTATAAGAGATGTATGACCATTTATTCTCAAATGTCAATCAACCTGCAGTATATTGACACTTCTACCCCTCAAAAATTGCATACAAAGTTGCCATTTTTGATTAAACAAGTGAATATCATCCAAATGTAGTCTGTTCACACTTCTCCCTCGCAAAAATTGCATATGATGTCGCCATTGCCATTTTTTATTGAGCAAGTGAAATAAGAATACAATCAAAGGTAAGTAGATCCACTTGATGACTGAGCGAGAATGGAAAAAGCATGAAGCTTGTTGATGAGAATGGTCATAAACAAGAAGATTTCTCTTCTTCCGAAGATAAAGCACACTAAAGCGTACACCTTTCTTTCTTTAAGGAACGAGGCATGAACTCATTTGTTCAATGTCATCTCTCTCTTTTCTACTTCTCTCAGCTAACTCGGTACCAACCCCATTATCATTCAGTCGGCTCTTTATCATAACTACTGATGTAGAAAACCCAATATGATGAACTTGAGATAACCCGAACTTGTGACTTAAGCTTGTACAAATTTGTGACTAAGAGCGGTGCAGAGAGTTCGTGCAAATTCAAATCCCTAAATACTGTATACTCCCCACCCAACCAACCATCAAGTATAAGACGTACATCACCTCTTGAAGATCCGCAACTTCATGTGACACTGAGCCCTACAATGTAACTCCTTAAAGTGATAGTTATTTTGTGGTAGTAGAAAGGAAGAATCACCAAAAATTAACTAGATTTCCAAGTCTTCGTCATTGTAAATGTTAAAAGCTCGAACAAGGATCTCGAAGAATCTTCATCCAACCAACCCCGATATCTTTAGATACTAAGTACACGTACCCGTGAAGTTTCACTTCAACCTCAAATAAATAATAATGAATTACCGCTGTAATCACATCTTGTGGTTTAAATGCCCAGATCTAGCCCCTTTTGATGTTTTTAAATGAACTTTGATAATGGTTTTATCCTGACCTTACTCAAAAGTGCATATGTTAGCCTTAATAGTTTTTATTAGAAGTGATGGTCATTCATATTTAGGAACTTTGTAATGTGTGTTAGATATCGTGATAGAATAGTCAACGGGCTCGTGGATTGGGCTAAGCTAATTGGGCATTAGTTATGTTAAGCTAGCCTTGCCTAGTTCGTGAAACCCAAGCCCAATCCAAGTCCATCTCAAGGCCCATGGCCAAGCCTTAGGGCATCTTCTTCTTGTACTATAAATACCCCTCAAGTATGTCATTTGAGGGGTGTGCTTGAGTGTGTGTGTGTGTGTTTTCCTTTGAAGCAATATACAACTTATTGTTTCATCTTTCTTCTCTCTACCTCTCTAAACATACATACGAATTATACATCAAGTCACCATATCTTATCTTAATCTTTCTTTATTATTTACGCATATTGTGTTTGGTTTCACGTGTTCATCTTGTGGTATAAGTGTTGGGTTTGTGATAAGGTTGATAGATATAAGGTCCTACAATTGGTATCAATCGCCTAACAATGGTTTAGGAGTGTTTGTGCTTGTTTTGAAGCTTGGTATTACGCAGTAAAGGCTCACGCGTTTTCATAGTTGTCAAGCTTAAAGCTTTAATTTTTGCACTTAAAAATTCAAGATTCTTGTGGTTTAAGGTTTATTTGGTGCTAAAGTTTTAGTTTTTTGCAAAAAGTTCGAAGCTTTACGCGTTTTGGTTAAGTTTTAAACTCGTTTTTGGTTCATTGGTCATTTCTACTCGTAACTTTTCTAGCAACTTTGGGTGAAAAAGGTCAACATTTTTGGGTTATTCGAGTGTTTTTAAGGATATTTGTGCAAGCGAAATCATTTGAATCGTTGGAAATTTCTTACGAGTAGAAGTCCAAAAGTCAAAACCCTAGTTTTCTACTCGTAACTTTTCTAAGCACTTTGGGTGAAAAAGGTTAACATTTTTGTGTTATTCGAATGTTTTTAAGGATATCGTGTCTGCAAGCGAATTTGTTTGAATCGTTGGAAATTTTTACGAGTAAGTCAAAACCCTAGTTCTACTCGTAAGAAAGTCAACTACTCATAAGTTTTCTACTCGTAACTTTTTGGTGAAGAATCTTCGTGCTATAATCAAGTACTCGCTGCTTCCCTCACTTGGATAAGTGTGTGGAACACTTCGACTTGTGGATATCTCTTACTTGTGGCGTGACAGTTGTAAAGGATTTTTGGTTCTTAACCATAGTTTACGCATAAGCTAAAAGCTTACGAGTAACTCTAAGCATAACTTCAAAATTCGCGTAAGGTTTCTGAGTAACTTTTGTCACGCATAAGCTCAAGGTTACGCTTAAGGTTACGCTTAAGGTTCCTACGCTTAAGGTTTCTACGCTTAAGGTTTCTACGCATAAGGTTTCTACGCCTAAGGTTCCTACGCTTAAGGTTTCTACGCATAAGGAATCCTACGCCTAAGCTTCCTACGAATAAGATCCTACTCGTAACTACATCCTACTCGTAAACCATATCCTACCGTAACTTCTTTGGTCTACCAAGCTTTTTCTACTCTAAGGTTAAAAAAAACGTTCAATTTAAATTTTTGGCGGGAAAACTTGAGTAAAATTTAAATTTTTGAGGAGACTAAACGTTCAATTTTTACGCGAGATTCAAATTTTGGTTTAATAGTGAAAATTTTGGTCAAAAATTCAAATTTTTTGGCCTAAATTCAAATTTTTCGGGTCAAATTTGGCGTCAAAATTGTCATAACTCAAATTTTTCATACGACCTTAGAATTGATTTTTATAGTGAATTTCAAATTACGAGTACGACTTTCAGAAAACCTCAACTGAGCTTAATCATCAGCAACACAACTCCTTTATCGTTGAATCGATCCTACATCAACTTTATCAGAAAATACCTTCATCAATGGCTACTCAACAAGACATTCATGCAGCCGGTGCTGAAAACCGACCTCCTATGTTGGCAAAAGGTGGTTATCTTCAATGGACAAGTCGTATGCTCCGCTACATCAAGACCAAACCTAATGGCAAACTCATGATTAAATCCATTCAGAATGGACCCTTCAAGCCTCGACAAGTTAATGTCCTGGAAATGCGATGCAACACCTCCCATCCCACCATCCTCTCATCTTCAAACTGAATCGAATACACGAAGAGGATCGAAACAAGTCGATGCAGATGACATGGCAATTCATATTGTCCAACTGGGTTTACCAATAGACATCTTTGCTGATGTAGACAGTTGTGAAAGCGCTTTCGATATGTGGGAACGTGTTAGACGACTATGTTATGGAACATAAATTGGTAAACAATACATGGAGAACAAGCCGCTAAGCGAATGGGAAAAGTTTACATCTACACCGGAGAATCCATTGAATCCTACTATGGAAGGTTTTGCACTTTGATGAATGAGCTTATTAGAAACAAGTTGGCACCCAGAACAATCGTTCAAAACATCAAGTTCCCTGAATAATCTTCCGAAGAATGGGGACGATATGTCACTATTGTCAACCAAACAAAAGACTTACAATAGGTGAACTTTGATCAAGCTGAATGATTTTTCTCAAACTAAACCAAGCTGAAGCGAATGAAGTCGAGCAAGAAAGATTAGCAAAGAATCATGATGCATTGGCACTCATTGCAAAGACTCAAACTACCGTGAATACACAACAACAAGCTTCATCATCTTCCAACAACAACAACTTGCAGAAATACATTCCACAACCACAAGTCGCTATCCTCAACAACAATTCTATCCACCAGAACAACAAGTCATTCAACAACAACCGTATCCACAATACCGGGAACTAGGAATCATCGATCCCGAAACCCGACCTGACGACCTTGCACATGATATTTTCTTTATTGGATAAAGCATTTAACTGTCGCATCGGTAATCAGCGGTTCCAGATCGTGTCGGGGTAATCAGTCGGCATGTTGGAAATCGGATGGGACATAATGTTGGGAATAGAGCAATGGGTAATAAGAATGGGTATGTTGCAGCTCCGATCGTTGGGAATCATGGAAATGTGAATCGGGGTAATCAGGTTAAGTGTTATAACTGTCAAGGAGTGGGTCACATGGCAAGAAACTGTCCCACTAAGCCGCACAAAAAGAATGGTGATTTTCTTCTGAAAGTGCTTTGTTAGCGATAAGCAAGCAAGCGGGTTACAGTTGAGTCTGAGGAACATGACTTTTCGCTATTATGGATGATTTGGAAGACCTCGAGGAACTCAATGTGAACTGCATCTACATGGCAAATCTTGAGGAGACTAAGTCGACACCGACTCGGACGCACCTCCCGCCTATGACGCAAATGCAATATCTAAGGTACCAATCATTGATCCATGCTATAACAATGTCATATTTGATGTATTTACTCATGACGAACAAAGCATTCGTGACATCCGCACCTACTTATGATACATACATGGACAATCCGAGTTGTAGCAATACTAACTCCGAAACTCCATATGTGGATCCTAGTGGAGGCTGTGTGGCACAAAATATTGGACCGATGAGGAAACACGTGCTTATGTTGAATCATTAATTAATCAATGTGGCATTGAAGTTGAGAAAGTAAGAACGGTCAATCGCGAAGTTAAGGCAGCGAATAAAAATTGACCGTGAGCTTGAGAGTTACAAGGAGCACGCCAAAGCCTATGAATTTCATACAAACAAAATGTCCGAATTAGAAATTGGTTATCGAGATTCTGTTTTAAGAGAAAAAGATTTGCAACTCAAGTATGACACACTTGATGTGAATCTGAATTTGAAAATCAAATCTTTAAACAAGGAAATTTCTGAACTAAATGACCAACTTGCAAAACAAAAAGCATTTCGATCTTGAAAAGAGAAGAAACAGTTGATTGTTGATTTTTCAAAACGAGAAGATTCTCTTCTTGATGAAATTCTGGATAAAAATGAAACTATAAAGAAATTGGATAATTTGCTTCTTACAACGGGTCATTCCGCTAAAACAAACAAGATGCTTTCTAATCAAGCAAATCCGATTTTTCACACTTCACATAAAATGGCTCTTGGTAACTCACCTCCTTCGTTCCTCAAGAAAGCTCAGAAAGAACGGAATGTGTTGAACAATGGACAACCTTTGCATGAACCCATAATTGTTCGTGATTCTCTTGAAACGTTGGAACTATCTGAGGAGAGTAGATCAAAAATGAAACAAAAACATCCGGAAATCAAACCTATTGATTATAATAAATGGAACCAAATTAATGGTATTTCGTTTGTTTCTCAATCAACGTTTTCCACCAAACCAAGTGTTTCAAACAAAGTGTCAACACCTGTTTCAAAATCTGTTTCAAAACCAGTTGTTGTCTCCAAATCTCTTTCGAACATTGAACAAATGTCTTCAAACAATCCTTTTAACACAAGTGAAGCGAGAAATATTTTGGAAAATGTGAAAACGAGAATTGCAGATCTTCAAGAGACCGTTAAAACTAAAACCAATATTAGAACAAACATCTGGTTTAATAGTTTTGATAATGAACAGAAAAGGTTTTTTGAAACTCAAATTGCCCCTCTGTTGAATAACATCAACTCAAGGGTAATTCATTTTGAACAAGCCTTTTGAAAGAAAGCTTGACTTTGTCAAGGACCATAAATCCCGGTAAAGCAAGCTAATGAAAGTATTGAACACATCAAAGTTTTGGAAAAACTCAATGATCTCTCTTCAAGATGTTATGACTACCGATATCATGTCCATTATCTTACAAACATATTCTATTGAAGATCATGAAAGACTCCGATCCGAGACCTCACAATTATTTCAAAGTATGAAAAAGCTCTTGAAAAACTTGAAAAAGAAAACGTGTCCTATTTTAAACAGCTTGATCGAAAAACCGAGGAATGCAAGTATGACAAACTGTCGTATGAGCGTGCCTACAAGGACATGAAAGAGCAAAATGATCTTTTAAGAGCTCAGTTGGAAAGTCAAAAGGAAAGGTGTGGATACTAAGTTTGCAAAACCATTGACTGAGGAGAAAACAAAGGTTTTAAACCAAAATGTCAATTTCTCGTCCTCCAAAAGTCAATGAGAAATATGATTTGTCAAAACCAGTCACTCCACAGTCCCTGCCTATTAAAAAGAGAATTGTCAAAAGTTTTGAAAAGGAAAGCAGCTTCTTTGAAACACCAAAAGTGATTACACCTGGCATTTCTAGGAATAGTACACGGAATGTGACAAAAAATCAAGTTAAAGAATCATCCGGTTCTAACAACATGGTCAACAATCACTATCTAGAAGAAGCTAGGAAAAAGGCACAGACTCGAAAAGACGGAATTTTAAGTGCAACATCTAGGGTGATGAATTCTACAAGATTTCAAGGCACCGCTAGTAGTAGTAAACCATTACCTAGGAACACTCTACAAAAGACTAGGGATTGGCTTGCATCTAAGAGTAGTTGCGCAAAAGAAAATGCTATGCCCTTAGAAAAATCACTAGGAATTCTAAGTCTTTTTCGAACAAGAATCAATTTCCAAAAAGATGTAGTGACAAAGTTAAAGCTCATTGTTTTAAACAAGAATATTGAATTATGTCGTACTACATGTAAAAATGTATCTTTTGACTAATCATGATGCATGTGCCTTACAATATCTCAAGAAAGATAATTCTCGTGCCAAGGCACAATCCACTAAGACACCAAATAGAAACAAGCCCGTTGATAAAATGTCAAACAAACAGAAACCGAATAGGTGGATCTCTTGGGACGTAGTTTTTCCAAAAATGAGTCTTCGCATCGATAAGAAAACAACTCCTAGATCTTACCTTAGGTGGATTCCCACGGGAAAATTTTTCAGCACAATAGGTCTTAGATGGCTTCCCACAGGAAAGATTTTTGATACTTACTCCAACACAGATAATAGTGAAAATCATCAGGATAAGGAAGTAGAAACCACTACAACCGTTGATAGTGATCTCTCTCGCCGTGAGGAATCATCTACTTCTAACACTGTTATTTGTGCAAATTCTTCTGCTGTGGATACAGGTACTTGTAAAAGTGTTGAAGGTTCATATACCCCATGTGGTAAAGAAGAACTTTATGCCAATTTCGCATGTGGAAATCCTTTTCTAGTTCCACTCTTAACTCCACTTTTACATGACATGACTTAATCTTCTTTCTTCAAATCTTCTTTGTAAATATCTTTTGAAAAAACCAAAATACAAAATTTGAAAAATCAACAAAAGCAAAATATAAAAAAAAAATATAAAACTTTCAAAAAAATACAAAAACAATAGAAAATCAAAAATCCAAAAATAATCTTCTACGACATGTCTCTCGTATAATCGATATTCTCAGACGTATCTAGAAATGTCATTCAACAATGATACGGGTATGTACAGATGCTTGAGCGAGAGTTCTTTATATGTTTTCTAAAACATGTCGTTTCTCAACATTTCTTAAAACATAATGGCTTTCGTATACTTCAGTACGAAACCCGGACTTCAAAATAATGGCTTCTGGACACATCAGTTCAGGACCCGCGCTTCAAAGAAAGGAAAGTGCTTATCAAAATCAAAGATTTTAAATATTCTTCAAGCACTTTTCCTAAAACATAATGGCTTGTAAGTATTTCAGCTTGCAACCCGATCTTTAAAGAAAGGAAAGTGCTACGCAAAATCGATTTTCATAAATATCGAGCACTTATCCTAAAACAAATGAAGATAATGTTTTCTCTAAATATCTTCAAAAGATTTTCAAAATCTTCTTTTCATCTTGCGTACCATTGATTCGAAATTTTTCAAAAAGATTTTTCAAAAATCTCTCACATTTGGTACCAAGATAACTCCCTCTAAACCCTTAATTGATTCTAAATTTTCTGTTTGAAAAATATGCTTTCGTTAAGGGGGAGTATAAAACCAAAATTGTTCCAAAATTCATGCTAAATCAGTTTCTCTCCAAATGCTTTCCGAAAAACATATCTTTTAATCATTTTGTTTCAAAAACATCATGGATATGCTATTTTTGAGGGGGAGAAACGTGATTAAAATGTGATCAAAATGTTTAATGGTCGGTGTTTGAATCTCAAAAGAGCTCGACTCAGTCGAAACCAATGAATTGACGAGTAATCAAAGTCAGTAAATGTACCATTTCGAGAAACTTTCTATGGACTTGACCAGGACGGGTAATAATTTCAAGCTAGTTCTCTAGTGATGTAAACGTGTCTCGAATCGGTCTTGTCTATTGAAAGTTGATCAATTCAAAAGTGCGAACTCTACCCTATATGTGCAGATTTACATCAAAACTTATAAGCACATATGAAGGGGGAGTGTTTCTGAAAATATAAAACTCTCAGAGTGTTTCAAACATGTTTTCTATCATAAACACTCTGTGAGATTTTCAAAGAAAATGGTTTTTATGGCAACAATAGGACAGTCATGGAGTTATAAGGTGACTAAGGATAGGAATATTCGTCCTATGATCCGCCAGAGCCGGAGGGATCTACCCAAGGACAATACCCATAGTTAGTATTAGAAGTCCTTAGGCATGATTGAAAAAGGAGTAATGTGAGAAAGGAGAAAGAAGGGGTTGAAGAATTAAAAAGAAAAGTAATGAAAAGGGTGAAAAGAAATAGCCCTCCATAATCAACCTTAGGGCAGAAACCCGGTTCAATTCATCACTCTTGGTTGTCACTAAGAGGACACCGGTATTGAAGACAAAGACGTCATGGACCCAGACGACCTTGCACCTAACCTTCTAGCCACTCAATTCCTCTTAAAAGGATTTGTTTCATTCTCACTGGGAACCCTACATAATCTATTGACTTTCTCTTAGAGATCGTTGGTATTGATGAAGGAGACCCTCTCCTAGTCTCCTTCGGGAAAACCAAAATGCACTAATTGAGTCTAGAGCCACGAGATTCATCAAAAGATCTCATAGGAACACATGACATGACATCGCTTGTTGTTCATCAATAATGACACAAGTGATATATTATAGAGTCCTGAGATCTTAGCAATTTGCCAGAACATTTATGAGAAGTTTTACAACTGTAATCTTCAATGATTGAATGGAAATTCTGCGGGGTCAACATCAAACCACGACAGCAGTGAGTCACTTCGGTAATTCTCCGTGGATTACGCAGTGTGTCTCAAACGGTCTACGTGGGGTGATGCCGGTGTACCTCGGCTGACTCATCTGAATAGGTGTATTTCGTACATCGTTATCTCACTTGTGGGACTCCGGGAGAACGGCCTCTGTAAGAATTAGAGAAGTGTTTTCACACTATCTTTGTTAACACCCTCGAAATTCAAACTTGTAAGTGCGGAATCCGCTTATTACTAACCTTGTTTTATGTTTTCTTCTTATGGAAGCTCCGGGCGGATGGATCGTCTTGAGACTCGCCACATGCTCATACCAACGACACATGAAAGTTCTCATCACAATCAAAGGCTACTCAAAGTTTAAAGACTCGAGAACTACATCATTGGTAACCAAAAGTCAAATAGAAGTGTGAGCATGGTGGAGAAAGACGTGGAGACACCTAACCAACGAAGTTGACAACGGCAGACAACCACATTAATCGATCACAAAGCATGAAGGAACAAAGAATCAAGACTATTCTATATCTACACACAAAGTTCGAGCTCAAGAAAAGTAAAGACCTAATCAAGTGGAGCATCATTTGAATGACCACCCCTTAGGGGGAGATTGTTAGCCTTAATAGTTTTATTAGAAGTGATGGTCATTCATATTTAGGAACTTTGTAATGTGTGTTAGATATCGTGATAGAATAGTCAACGGGCTCGTGGATTGGGCTAAGCTAATTGGGCATTAGTTATGTTAAGCTAGCCTTGTCTAGTTCGTGAAACCCAAGCCCAATCCAAGTCCATCTCAAGGCCCATGGCCAAGCCTTAGGGCATCTTCTTCTTGTACTATAAATACCCCTCAAGTATGTCATTTGAGGGGTGTGCTTGAGTGTGTGTGTGTGTTTTCCTTTGAAGCAATATACAACTTATTGTTTCATCTTTCTTCTCTCTACCTCTCTAAACATACATACGAATTATACATCAAGTCACCATATCTTATCTTAATCTTTCTTTATTATTTACGCATATTGTGTTTGGTTTCACGTGTTCATCTTGTGGTATAAGTGTTGGGTTTGTGATAAGGTTGATAGATATAAGGTCCTACAAAAGTGCATAACCCCGTAAAACTTTGTAAAAACCAAAATGCCATGAAGTATATCCAAACAATCATCCAATACATGAATTACACACTTTATCCCTTCTTCGAAGTTAATCCCTAGCACCAGAATCAGATAAGATCCGGAAATGCACTTTTCTTTCTCTGGATGGTTCCATCATCATGGGATTTTACAATTCTATGATTTAAACCGAGAAATAGATTCTTTCGCGGGATTTTACAAAAACCAAGACTAAACCGTTAAACAATGACAGATTTAATGTGTAATGACAGATTTGGTTTTGGTGAATATCTGTTTAGGGGAACATGCAATGAAATCACCAACAATTCTTCTCTCGTATGTAGAGTACTTCACAAACCATATTAAATAAAGTAGTATAAACTACTTCCCCCTGGAAATGACCTTATAACATAAAAGTACACGTTTCTCCCCCATGATGGTTTTGAACTTTTGGAAGCATCATTGACGTGTACGATGATCTACACGAGAAGTTCTTGTATTAAGAAAATACCTTGAAAAATCATGAATGACATGGAAGATTCTTGAAAGATTTTGCTTAGACTGTGAAGTATCATTGACATTCTGTAGCATCAAATATCCCATAAGAATTGCCGATCACATCTCAACCTTTAAACTCTTTGACTAACATATCATCCACGTATTCTGTCGGCAATTATTGTGATCACCTGGTGAAGTAAACCCAATATACCAAACTTAAAAATGAAGTAGAATTACCTAGATTTGTTACTTAAGCTTGTACTATCCTTGTGAATAAGAACAGTGTACCTAATGTACAAAACCTCTTGACATATCCTCAACTAAGTGAGACACCTAGAACTACAATGTAATTCCTAATGGTGATAGTGATAAGGTTTTAAAATGTACCTTTTTGAGGGGTCGTTTAAGCCCTTATTTGATCACTTTTGTATCCGTTATTACTTAATATCGTTCCTTTTCACTTTTTAGGTATCTTGAAGGCAAAATGCTGGAATGACACTTATTCGGATGAAAAGGCGCGAATATATGAAGAAAATGGCCAAAGTCAGGAATCGAGACACTCAAGTCTGCTTTGGAATTGAAGGGGCGGCGTCGGTGTTATCTGCAATGCCGTCGGACCACTTTGTGACGGCTCATTAGCCAAATTGCTTATTTACAAGTGGCGGCTTCGGGTTTTAAAAGAGTAGGCGTCGCAACTCGAGCGGCCTAGATTTGATCCGACGGCGTCAAAGAGGGGACGGCGTCACAAGCATAAGGTGACGCCATCGCAAGACTAACGTGGCCTAGACGAAACCCTAATGACGACGACCCGACGGCGTCACAAATCAAAAAGTGGCGTCGCATTTGTAATCTTATATATAGAATCCGAATTTTTTAGTTTTCAGTGTGTAGTCTTTTGGAGTAAAACCTAAACCGAACCAAGGCTGTCTTGTATGCAAGATTTTAGGGTTCCATACCCTATCTTACATCAAGATAAGTGTTTTACTTCATTAATTCAATTATGTCTTCAATTATTTGTGTGTATGCTTGCATGTTTCCCATGTCCGGCTAATTTATTTGTGTGTTTGCTTAGGGAATATGAAACTTAATTATTGAATATTGATTGGTTGTCTCTTATCTTAATTGTTAATGATCTAGTATTGCGATAGGTCATCCGTTGTGTAGTTAATGCTTGATTAATCTTTGTGAACCTTAGCTTATAATACCTAGAGTCATTGTAGGCTAAACCATCCGAAGAGTACCTTAGAGTTAAGTTTATAAATCCTAGAGATTTTGTAGGCGATAACCTTTGGTAGTTTCAAAGAGTTAGGGATAAACGCATACCCTACGACTTTAGACACACAACGCGATTAAGAATAAGGACGTGACAATTCAACCATCAATAGGAGATAGTTAAGGAGTAATAAAACCTAGGTAAACACATCTTTAAATCATCATACGAGCACACAATAATTAGACATAGACTACATACACCACTAGATTAGATAATTAGATAAGTAGAAGTAATCGGTAGAAATACCAACCCCCAAATCCAAACCCCGAGATTCGTACCTTTCCATTTCCTAAAAAAACATAAAAAGATAAAAAATAATCTTCCTCAACCCCAACCTTAGCATAGTAACTTCTCACTAGCATTCCTATTCCCCTAGAGAACGATATCAATTCCCGTGGCTTACCATAATACTACACTACAACGATTAGGTTCACTGCCTAGGGTGTTGAAAAACTTGCTCGACGAAAAGGAAGTTCCTTTGACCCCGAACGACGCGTGTAGCGTTATCATGTTTTTGGCGCCACTGTCGAGGAATAGAATAGCTAGTTAGGAGTCCACCTCGTTTAGGTTCTCTTGCTTGATTCCTATCAAGTAAGCTTTTTTCTCATTTTTAGCTTCCTTGTAATCTATCCCCTTTCTTTGTGTTTGTGTTCGTAAAACCCTTTTCATTTGTCGCTATGGCAAGTGAAGTTGCATTTGAATCATTAACAAATGAGGAACAATTGAATTTCGTAAAGTGAATTGGTTTTTATTGTCCTAATGAATTTGTGAGTGTACTTAGAGATATCCAAAAGGAGACGGGTGTAAGGTTGGATGGATTTGAAAAATTTTGTACTTGTGTGACTTCTATTCAACGATCATTGTCAGGATCAACTCCTTTTAGTAAGACCATCTGGAAAAATTTTGAGAAAAGCCTCCTAAGCATAAACCATCAGTTGTCACAACTTGAGGAAATGGATAAGGAGGATTTATCCAACCTTAGGCATCATGATCAAAAAGCCTAGTTTTTAAGAACATGGAACCTAAACCCGAAAAAGATTGTGAGATGGTTAGAGTTGAAATACTTAGTTGTATGTGTGGGATAGATTTCAAAACATATGACACACATGAGGAATCCTTTAGGCAAATAGAACATAGTAGTCAAGTTTTTTAGAACAATTCTTATGAATCGGACCAAGAATTTGAAATGTCCAAAGAAGGATTTGAGATGTTTAGGAGTGTATTTGGGTTAGATCATACTAAACATTTAGGAGATCTAGATATAATGAAGAATGAGGTGGAAACTCCAAGCCCACAAGCCCTACCATCACTTGAGGAACACATATCATCTATAACTTACCCAAAAAAAGTAGAAGAGAGTATAGGAACCCCGATTGGTATAAAACCTTTTGACCAAATGCCACTAGAGAATGTAGGTTTAGATGCTTGTTGTCATGACCTCTCTCTTAGTCTTAGGGAAGCTCCTAATTTTGATAAACCGGAGCCTCAACCAAAAACCTTACCCAATTTTCCGTCTTTAGATGTGAATCTAGGAATTGAATTAGGCCCCAATCCACCCATCAAAAAAATAATCCGGGTAGTTGCTTGATAAAGGTGGTAGACTCTAGGCCATGTAGAGTGGAAGCTAATATAGGAGTAACCCATGACCTTACATACTTATATCACCCATTCATGGTTGATAACAAGAAACATTATGGTTTTAAACCTGGTTTATTAGGTCAAGATGGATCCTTAACTAAGAATTTTTTGAAGTTGATAGAAGATGATCCATTTTTAGGAGAGAGATTTGATTCACCCGCTACACCAATAGACTTAGGTAAGGTTATAAAGAATGGAGCACGCTCCTTTGAGCATATAAATCACCCATCACCCTCTCCTCACGTAGCAAATTTCAACCCTAAGGGTGTGTATCGCTACTATCACCCGCACTTAAGCTTAAGTGTAGGGAAAACCTCCCCTTTATCCATTAAATAAGGGAAGAGTCAAGCTCGTGACTCGAACAAAAACAAGCGCTTCTTGGGAGGCAACCCATGTGTATTTGTTTTTCATTTTTTGTGTTTCGTATATCTTCTAAGTGATTGTTTATTCTCATGTTTAAATTTGTAAAAATATTTTATTTTGTCTTTAACCTCGTCTTAATTACATATAAAGGTATTTTACATAAGGGATAAGTGTAGGGAGGATTACACACGTTTTCAAAAGAAACGTAAACATGAGAATTAAAATTATGTAAAAGATATACATGTGTGTTTGTTCGAGTCAAATGCTCGTATCGAGTCATAATGGATGTTTTGCAGGAAATTTTTCCAGATTCTAAAGATGTAAATTTTCCAGAATTTTTTCCAGAAAATCGCAGACCGTTTTTGTCGGGATAACCCGACAGTCGGGATCGCAACTGATGGCGTCGGGAAGGAGCAAAACAACAGATTACTTTTCTCGTTTTCGAGCTACTTATAATGTTTTGGAATTTTCCGGTCTTAATTTTCAAAAATTCTGTAAACATCCATTCCACAAGCATTATATCCTAGTTTAGTAGAGTCCTATATATATTATTACCGCCGATTTTACGCGAAGGTTTCGTTTGTTTTCTTCAAGTGTGCAGGTTTAATTTACCAAGAAGAAGATACATAAGATGAGATGGAGCTTTTCACGCATAAGCGTTCTTCTTGAAGAAAGATGTAACCACTACTTCACACGGATCCTACCGAGCTAATCAGGGGAGTACTAGTTTCTTTTGTTTTAATTACCTTCCATTATCATAACTTTGATACTTTGGGGAACATTGGGGACAATGTTCAGTTTAAGTGTAGGGAGGGAAAATAAAACGGGAACTTTGAAACTATGCTTATCCTTGATTATTTGCTTTGTCCAATTGCATTTGCGTAATAAACCATGAGAAAATGTCGGTTAGGGTAATTTTGGCACCAAATTTTTAATTTTTCATGACATATAGGAGTGGGCCATTAGTCTTAACAAAAGCGTCTCATGGATAGGAAATTATATGACTAGCACAAAAACCCTTTACCACTTAAATTCCACCCAAAATGTGAGGATCGCCCTTAGATTAGTAGGAATTAAAGCATTCATCTTTAATGCTTAGAGTGTGAACCGGTAGTATATTAGATTCTAGAACTTGTTTTGTGATGCATCTCGAGATCGCTAGTAAGACTACACTTGTGTAGTTAGGAATAACTAAATGATAAGAGGCATTAGGATAACCCTTGTTTGATACCCGTAATATAATTACTTCTTCCACATCGGTTGAGGAATTCCCCCACACCTTTGCGCTGTACTCATCTTTAGTACACGATACCCCTAGTTAACCCCTCAGAGCCTATCCTTTTCGCGGTTCTCGTGATGTTTCGGTTTTCCGGAATATCAATGAAGATCATTGTTTACACCCCACCCCCAAATCGCCTTAGCCTACCTTGTATGCACTCACTTTTAGTGCATTATTGTTATCACATTAAACCCTTAGTTCAATTATCTAGTTGTTTGCATAAGTTGCTAAGTCGAGTCATATCCTTTGTACACAGTTTTGGGACGATTGGGACTCATGGGAAAAGTTAAATTTTGTGAGATGACGGGAAGGGAACGTTAAATTCAAATTCCCTTTATTTGCATAATAATGTACTCCAAGTGTTTTGATCTTTTCAATTCGGGTCAAATTAGTGTTAGAGTAATAAAAACTCAAGTGTAGGGATGTGCCTATAAATCCCTATCATTTTGATGTTATCGTAGAGGATGGTAGAGAGAAAGTGTATGAAAAAAAAATCGAAAAAAAATAGAAAAAAGAGAAAAAGAAAAAAAATAGAGTGAAAAAAAAAACATACGGGCTACCATCCTACATCTATCTTTAATTTATGTTTGTTTGTTTCAGTTATCTATAGTCTAGAGTGTCGAGTCTTGGCTTAGCAACGCCAGTCTTCGCATGCTTGTAACATAAAGATTTTTGACTTGCCACCACTAAATAGCCTATCCCACCAAACCCTTTGTTTCCCTACCGTAAGCCTAACATTACAACCCTTTAAAATACCTCTTTGATAGTCTTTCCTAGGTGCTTACGCCAAAGCGATGGAGGTGCTTACGCCAAAGCGATGGAGGTTTGATCTAGTCTCAAGCCTATGGTAATCTATGTACTAGGACCGGTTAATGGGTGTTTATCTTCCATTTCCAACTTGTCATATTTCATATACACCCGAGAGATGTGAGTATCCAAACACCCCATGTGAGGTGCTAGTATGTAATTTCCGTGCTTGTTATGACTTTTGCGGGGCTTATATGTGTTGTGGATTGTTCTAAACCAATGCTTCATGACCCCTAACTTATAAATTAATTGGCTAAAAGCACATTTGCTTGAGGACAAGCAAATACCAAGTGTAGGGATATTTGATAAGGTTTTAAAATGTACCTTTTTGAGGGTCGTTTAAGCCCTTATTTGATCACTTTTGTATCCGTTATTACTTAATATCGTTCCTTTTCACTTTTTAGGTATCTTGAAGGCAAAATGCTGGAATGACACTTATTCGGACGAAAAGGCGCGAATATACGAAGAAAATGGCCAAAGTCAAGAATCGAGACACTCCGGCTGCTCGAATTGAAGGGGACGGCGTCAGGTGTTATCTGCGACGCCGTCGGACCACTTTTGTGACGGCTCAGTAGCCAAATTGCTTATTTACAAGTGACGGCTTCAGGTTTTAAAGGAGTAGGGCGTCGCAACTTTCGACGGCCTAGATTTGATCAGACGGACGTCAAAGGCGAAGGGGACTGCGTCACAAGCATAAGGTGACGCCATCGCAAGACTAACGTGGCCAAGACGAAACCCTAATGACGGCGACCCGACGGCGTCACAAATCAAAAGGTGACGCCGTCGCATTTGTAATCTTATATATAGAATCCGAATTTTTTAGTTTTCAGTGTGTAGTCTTTTGGAGTAAAAACCTAAACCGAACCAAGGCTGTCTTGTACAGTATTTTAGGGTTCCATACCCTATCTTACATCAAGATAAGTGTTTTACTTCATTAATTCAATTATGTCTTCAATTATTTGTGTGTATGCTTGCATGTTTCCCATGTCCGGCTAATTTATTTGTGTGTTTGCTTAGGGAATATGAAACTTAATTATTGAATATTGATTGGTTGTCTCTTATCTTAATTGTTAATGATCTAGTATTGCGATAGGTCATCCGTTGTGTAGTTAATGCTTGATTAATCTTTGTGAACCTTAGCTTATAATACCTAGAGTCATTGTAGGCTAAACCATCCGAAGAGTACCTTAGAGTTAAGTTTATAAATCCTAGAGATTTTGTAGGCGATAACCTTTGGTAGTTTCAAAGAGTTAGGGATAAACGCATACCCTACGACTTTAGACACACAACGCGATTAAGAATAAGGACGTGACAATTCAACCATCAATAGGAGATAGTTAAGGAGTAATAAAACCTAGGTAAACACATCTTTAAATCATCATACGAGCACACAATAATTAGACATAGACTACATACACCACTAGATTAGATAATTAGATAAGTAGAAGTAATCGGTAGAAATACCAACCCCCAAATCCAAACCCCGAGATTCGTACCTTTCCATTTCCTAAAAAAACATAAAAAGATAAAAAATGATCTTCCTCAACCCCAACCATAGCGTAGTAACTTCTCACTAGCATTCCTATTCCCCTAGAGAACGATATCAATTCCCGTGGCTTACCCTAATACTACACTACAACGATTAGGTTCACTACCTAGGGTGTTGAAAAACTTGCTCGACGAAAAGGAAGTTCCTTTGACCCCGAACGACGCGTGTAGCGTTATCAGATAGCTACTTTGTGGGTAAAAGAGAAAGATGCACAAACGTAACTAGATATCCAAGTCTTCATCACACTCAATATATGCCCAAACAAGTCACCTTCATGGAAAGGAAGAAAGAAAGAAGACGAAATAAGTAAACGCATCTGTAAAATGTCACTTTAAAACCAAATAAGTAATAACGAATTGTCTCTGTGATATTGATTGATATTTAATGAAAACATTAGCCATAAACGTGTATCCTCGAGAAAATTTGTAATACCAAAATACCGCTCATTCTACCGAATAATTAATACAACATTTGTATCCAAATAAATTTGAATAACATTGACATTCTAAGTTCAAATACTTTCGGATAATGAATAAAAAACCCAATCCATAATTAGTATTAACCATCATATCAACCCAATCCAAATCTTAATAGCACACCACCCAAAATGAAAAGATTAAGACCGATACGTGAAGTGAAGTACCCGGCCCAAAGCATAACACAAGACCTGATTGAAGAATGTTAAGCACCTGGACCCAAAATATATAAACCCGATCCAAAATACCATTCTTAATCCAAAGGTTATTAAGACATATTTAACCAAAATAGACATTCAGATGTCATCATGTTAGTCCCACCTTCTTAACCACTTAAAAAATAACACCAAACGTCTTTTATTATGTAAGTTCTGTTGGATTCACACACGTCTAGTCCATATCAAAAGATGGAAGGTGGACAGCAGATTCATTAAACAAATCAAGTACCTGGTCACTCTTTTAGGCACAATAACTAAGCTGCTTCCACCCGATCCAGTTGAGAAGCCCAAAACCAATGAAAAACATATATTTGATCCAACTTCAATGCTTAATATTAACCGGTTATAAGACACACTTTAAACACACTTTAACTCTAACCCTAAACAACTCACATAAGAACGCCTACCACTCCACAACACACTCTCAAAACAGATCTGGGAACAAAAATTTACACTTCACATCAACATCAAACGAATCACATCACTTCATAAAATCCCAGTCATCACCATCTCTTCTTACCCATCTCAAATCTGGAAAAATATAACGAATCTCATCAACTATCTTCAACACACGAGCACCCGTTTTCCTTTATCCTCAGATTGAATCGGCTTCAAGATTGAATCAGCTTCAAGATCCTTTAAAAAATGGGTCACAGGTTGGTTATACGTGTGATTATGTTTATGTAATTGATCTTAGAATGAAACAAAAGAAAGAAAATAAAAAAATTGTTATATTTATTATCTTTGTATTTGGATATTTATGAAGTAAATCTTGAAAAATTTATTGATGATGCTAATCTTCTTTCGTGAGACCTTCAATTGTCTTGATCTGTCTTTTAACTAAACCAAAAGAAAGAAACTGAGATCTTGTTATGCTTTTGTCCTTTTAAGATTAAATTTGTTGTTCAAGAAGCTTAAGATCTTTTAAAGATTGATATAAAAGTTGAACACAACTGAGATCTCAAATGATACTTGTCATTTTCGAGTCTTGTTTTGTTTAACCGAAAGAAAGAGTGAATGAAATGGATTTGTTTTGTTCTTCCTTGTACTAATTCGAATATTAATTGAAGCTTGGATTTGAAATTGATCGATGATGAATATTCATATCGTGTGATTGATCGTTAAGATCTTGATGTTTCTTTGAATAACACGAAAAAATGAATGGACTGTGATCGTTTTGATGTGTCCCTTTATTTAATTCATGTACGAGTCGTATGAGGTGATGGTGGGAATAGAGTGGTTTGTTGGTCGACGAGTGATGGAAGGGTGTTATGATGAATTAGGATTAGTTTAGTTTATGGCTGTTTTTGCTTCGAGTCAACACCAGTTAAATGCTTTTGAATTTGATAAGGTTTTGAACTTGACTAATGATCTTGAGAAAAACTGAGGTTATATGAATGAGTAGTTGGAATTATGGTTTGGTCATGGTCTATTAGTCATTCTTCTTTTTCTTCATCACAATATTTCTGTTGTTTTTGTTTTTGATCTATAATCACTTTTGGTTTGGACAAATGATGGTGTAAACTGAAGTCATGAGAGTTGGTATAATGGTATGGTCTTTCATAACTCTTCTTTTCTGCATAAGTTATCTTGGTCAAAACGCATCTCTTCTTCTACATTTCTATCATGTATGGTCAAACCGCAAAGTGATTTCAAAATACAGTCAAGTCATCTTAGAGTCTGGTCAAGTCGCA
The DNA here is from genome assembly GCA_910596185.1 of Chrysanthemum makinoi. Lineage (NCBI taxonomy): Eukaryota > Viridiplantae > Streptophyta > Magnoliopsida > Asterales > Asteraceae > Chrysanthemum > Chrysanthemum makinoi. Next base: position 210,968,428 of record OU343223.1, on the reverse strand, counting down.
GTAGTCCTGCACTCCAAAATGTAACCATCACAAACCGCAGTTGACCTTATACCTTTCTGTCAAGTCGCAGATTTCTTTCTGTCAAAACGCATTCACCTTCAGAGTGTCTTCAAAACGTAGTTAGGTCAAAATGCAATGTTTTCTGGGTCAAAACGCAATGTTTTTCTGAGTCAAAACGTAATGACCACTTGATCAAAATGCATCTTGACCTGTCAACATCTTCAAACCGCAACACCAATTAATCAACTCGCAGCATTCTTTCACCACAAACCGCAACCAGGAAGGTCTCAAATCGCAGATAAGAAAAGTCACTTTCCAGAAACGCAACTTTAAAAACTCATATTCTGACTTCTTTGACCTATTTTTAGAAGTTTATTTGACCAAAGAATCAAGGAAACTGGTAAAAAAACAAGTTACAAGAGTCATATAGCATTTTGACATAAAAACTGTTTAGACCACTATGCAAAAAATAGTGAGAAATCTCCAGAATTTTGTTTTTACCATTTGATACAAGAGATACTAGTACCAGCTATTAACCACACAAAGATTCACTTGCATAAAACAATAGTTAAAGAAAAAACAAGTTTACCACAGATTTGACACAAAGCAAAGAAATAAACGGATACGTAAAAGTGGTAACAAAACAGCCTAAACCAAATTTAACGAATCATAAAAACCAACTAAACAAATAACCAAGGCTCTGATGCCAATTGTAGGATCATTATTAATGTTGATTATATGATTCAGAAGGTCAGGGAATATGGAAGAACAAGTTAGCCATGGTTAAAGAGAGAAAGAGTAGAGAAGGGAAGTTTCTAGTGAGAGAAAAACACTATATATGTGTTTATTAGAATGAAACAACCAACCCTTCCCTTAGAGGGAAGGGGTATTTATACAACTTACTAAACGCCACCTACGGGCTGTGAATCAGGTATACAGTGGGTAAAGACCCTTCCGTCCTCCACGGTGTTACTTAGACTAACTAATAACTAATAAACAACGATAAGTCTACGAGCTAACTTATGCTAGTCTATGGTTGGGGTGACCGACACTTCAATATGGATTTCCTAAATCCTAACAATAAGTCCTAGCTGCCTCAATTAGGGTCTTGTTCATCCTTTCAGCAACTCCATTCTGCTACGGAGTCCTAGCAGTACTATAATCCTGTTTTATTCCCTTGTCCCTACAGAATTCAAGCATACTTCTATTCTTAAATTCAGTGCCATTATTTGATCTAAAAATTTTAACCTTATGGTCAAGCTGGTTTTCTATCTGCCTAATAAAAGTCTGAAGGATGCCAGTAGTCTCATCCATGGTAGATAAAAAGAAAACCTAACAAAACCTAGTATAATCATCAGTAATGACGAGGCAATAAGATGCATGATTAATGCTTTTTACAGAAGTTGGCCTAAAAAGGTCTATATGCAAGGTATGTAAAGTTGCTGTAACATCTCTTTCTAATTTGGCCTTGCATGATGCCCTGTGCTGCTTCCCTTTATGACATGCAACACAAGAATGGTCATTTTTGAAAACCTTGGAAGGTAGACATCGTACAAGGTTTCCCTTCACAAGTTTGTTTAGATTTTTAAAGTTTATATAACCCAACCTTCTATGACACAATTCAGATTCATTAATAGTGGCTTTTGCAATTAAACAGGAAAAATCTTTAGCAGGTTCATGTGTCTTCATATCAAAACTGTACATATTGTGTTTCCTTGAGACCCTTAGGAGTATATGATTTTCATCAGGCCTCTTAAAGTCAGAAGTCTACACAAAACATTCAGTCTCAGTAAAAAGAACCTTATGCTGCTTATCACATATTTGTGATATAGAGAAAAGGTTAAAGTGGCCTAGCTCTTTTACAAAAGACACATATCAAACTCTAAATTACCAACCTTGATTCTACATTTCCCTGTAATGTAGCCTTTGCTAGCTCCAAAATTAACACAACCACCTTTGAATTCTTCAAAGTCGTCCAAGTAGTCCTGTTACCAGTCATGTGCCTAGAACACCCACTGTCAAATATGCCCCTATCTCCCATGTTCATGAAGGATGTTCATGCACATACAAAAGAGATTAGTTTCTCTATGGGACCCAGGCCTGTACAGGCTTGGGTCTGCCTTGTGGACCTGTAGAATTCACAGATAATGAGAAAAGGGTCCACTATTATACTTGGAGTTTGGTCTGTGACTCCGTTATAACCTGCTGAGGCCCTAACAGCAGATCCCCCATTACCTTTTACATTTTGTTGCATTATTAACAAAGGGTCTTCTCACAGGTGAGTGTGATTTAGAAAAATATCTTCTGTGGTTGAATACATTCACCTGGGATGAGGTACTGGTGGATACTGGTTGTTCATTTCTAACAGAATTAACATTTACATTACCAGTATTAACTTTAGGCAGACCAGAACTGATATTTTTCCTAACAGTTTTAACTTGCACACTAGTACTCACATTTGGTTTAACAGAATTAACATATGAATTACCAGTATTAACAGGTACTGGTCTAGAAACAAACTGATTTGCGTGGTTAATTATGTTTACATTATTCCATACTGGTCTAACCATCCCTTTTCCAGATTAATGACCATTTTCTTCCTAAGTTCTGCCTCTTTAGCCATTCTCTTGTCATGAAAATCACAATCTCTTATTAAATGGCTTAGGCTACCACCAAAGAAACTCTTCTTAGTGAAAGAGTAGCCTTCTCCTAGCTCTTGTTTCATCATATCATTCCAATTTCTCTTGTCAAATTTGGGTGTCTCTTGATTATTAACCTGTTGCCTTGGAGTTTTTACGTGTGGGACACAACTAGGTTCAACTTGCTTTGGTTTTGACACAACATGCTTAACAAAAGTGACAAGTTCAGCTAGTTTTGGTTTAGACACAAAAGGCTTATGAACTGGTTTGGAGATCTTTATAGGTTCTGATTTAAGCTCAAAAGAATGATCAAAGACATTCCCAATGGATCCTTCACTGTCATTAGATTGACAGGTAGAATATTCACTGGATTTGTCTTCTGAAGCATTGGTTTCAAGATTTTTCCATTTGCTATAATCAAACAAAGATTCATCATATTCCTTTTCTGGTTTAGGTGTGTAATCTCCATTTAGAGGATTAGGAACTCCTTTGTAGTTGTTAGTTTTAGCAAATCTATGGTATACAGGTTTTCCATCATAATTTTCTTTTGAACTAATAAATACAGTCTGTTTCATTTCTTCCTCATATCCTAAAACCTCACTATCTAATTTTATCTCAAATCCTAAACCAATTTTACTGGTTGAGCTCATTCCTGAATCAATTAATCTCCAAAGATTTTTAGCATTATTTTGCCGTGTGTTTATTTTCTTTTGCAACTCATCCTTTTCTTTTACTGCTTTCATTCCAATTATTCTATATTTTCTTAGTTTTTCATCTTTTTCATATATTTCATTAGCCTGACAAGTAAGTTTTTCATTTAAAGATGATTGTTGTTTTTGTAAGGTGACTATTTGAGCTCCTAATGGTTTAACAGATTTACTATAGGCAAGTAATTTAGCTTCTTGATCACCTATCTGACTCATTTGTTCATCACAAAGTGTTTTTAGTTTATTATATGAGTCAGTGCAAGTTTTAGAACACAAGGATACCTCAGTATTGGAGCTTATGGCCATGTGAGCATGGTTTATCTCAGTATCCTCTTCAGTGTGCTCTCCCCAGTTGACCACACCAGCTTCCATAGTCAGCAATCCCATCTGACTCTTATCCTGCTTATCAGCATCCTGTCTTGGGTAGAAAGAATCCCTCTTCTTTTCATCAGTGGCCACCTTTGTTGTGCATTACCTAGCAAAGTGACCTGTGTTATGGCACCTAAAGCATTTAAGCTTCTTCTTGCCAAACCCAACTGGTGCCTTCCCATCAAACCGTACTTGTCTTCCAGTCTTCTTGTAAAACTTCTTCATTCTCAAAGCGATCATTGCACACTGCCAATTTATGTCCATCTCTTCCATCTCCTCATCATCAATTTGATCTAAGTCCTCATTGAGGATATCTTCAGATTTCCTTGCAAAAAGAGAGTAGATCACTTCATCAGCAAAGCCAGCAGGAGCCTCTCTTTCCTTCACACTAGAAGAAGAAGTATTGTAGCTACCAGAATCATAGCTACCAGATTTAACCTTGTTAGTGTTGCTCTTGCCTTGTGAGACAAAAGCAACATTTTGAGCACTTGAGGATGCTTTTGAACTACCCTTGATTTCTTGTTCAAAAACCCCAGGGTTATTATACAAGTCATCAATTGACAAAGTGTCAATATCTTCTTTGGTTCTCATGGTCATTGCCAGATTTGACCATTCTTTAGGCAACGACCTAAGAAACTTATGATTTGCATCCTTAGTGGACACTTCTGCACCATGAGCTTCTAATTGTGACAAGAGTTGTTGGAATCTATCATATCCTTTCTCCAACATTTCAGAACTGGTCGCAGTTAATGCTTCAAACTGTTGTATGGAAACAACCTTCTGCATCTTTTTGGAGTTTGAATTCCCTCCAAACCTTGTTCTTATTGCATCCTAGATCTCCTTGGCATCATCCATTCCATGGAACCTTCTCAGATGTTCCTTGGGAATGGCCATCAGCAAGATGGTTCTTGCCTTCCTCTCCTTTTCCACATCATGTATCTCTGCAACAGAGACTAGTGGAAGAACTCTAACCACACCATCTTTCCCTATGGAAATCCTTTTCCTCGAATTTCCATTCTGGATTACCTTCCAGACTTCATTATCAATATATTCTAGATAGTGTTCCATCTCCATGGCCCAGATGTCATACTCCTCCTTCTTCAGAAGTGGGAGTTTAATGTTGGAGATGGTGGTTGTAGCAAGGATTATTTGTCGTTGTTGTTGTTTCTTGGATCCAGCTTTTGACACTTCATCTTCATGGTTGGAGACCTCTTCATCACTAAGATGTTGAGAAAAGTTATTAGTAGGTACGAGACATGATTCAGATTTGTGAGTGAATTGAGTGTTTTTGGTGTTTGTGTTTCTTCAAATTTAGAGTCCCTCAATAGGCTCTGATACCACTTGTAGGTCCAAAGTTATAGATCTTAGCATACTTTGTAAGACAATAATCAACTTGAATAAATCCAAATTAATTATATGAAGAACTCTTTAACAATAAGTACTTGAAACGTATTTCTTGAAACAAGTAATACAATTTTTTTAGTTATATTTAAAACTTTCCAAAACCAACTAATTTTGATATATATAATTTACACAAATTTCGTATAAAATTTAGTTAAGACTTAATTTTCTTTAAGAGAAATACACTTATTTTAAATAACAAATGACATGAAAATATATATATACATACACTTAATATATGTATATATCGTTCTTCAAACCATATCCGACTTATTCTATACGTATTTCTCCTCGTACATTGTCACCACTGGGTTGTCATTAAACCGAAGCCTCGTTCAGTCTCGATATATTGTTTTCATCATATATTTATTCCTATATTTTTATAAGCCGATATACACACAAACTTTTGAAAAACTGTTTTCAAACTTAATCAATGCCACACAAGCAACAACAACACAAGCATTGTAAAACTTGTAAAGTTTGGTTAAACTTTATCATTTCGTAAACATGAAATAAAAACTAAAACTTGCCGTACTAATTTAGGTTGCGTGTCGGAGCCGTGCACTACCACTATTTGATCTGTTAAACTGTTTTATAAACTTTGAGGTAAGAAACATGCAAAACCTTTCTATGGACCAAATGCAAGTATGTTTTATTTAAACTGTTACGTAGAGCAGCCTAAGCATTTAAATCCCCTTTTTGGCCGAACTCATGAACCGTTAAACCCTGATGGGAAGCACAAATGTTATAAATAGATCTATTGGGGGTGACTCCCCCGTTCGGGTTGACCGGATAGGCAACCGGGCGTATATCATGTCGAGATTCAAGTGTTTTAGGATTTCAACACTTGAAAGGCCTTTATTTTACATGCTTTTAAAGCATGCACACTATGGTTAAGCCTCGGTTGCTTGAACTTAGTGCTAGCGTAACATTTTTCACAACTGTTTTGTTATGATTATGATATTGGTCCATCTTTGTTTAATTACTTAAACCTATGAACTCACCAGCGTTTAGCTGACTTTTATCATGTTTTTCTCAGGTATTAAATCTGTAGGAAAGGAGATGGCAAGGCAAGGGTCATAGACTATCTGTTGAAATGTTTTTACACAAACTACACCTTATTTCATGAAGCAACCTAAACACATGGGCCACTTTTCTTCACTTGAAATTTTTGTAAAACTCATTTACTTTATAAATAAAAATTTAACGGAGTATGTATTCCGTTCTTTATCATCTTGTGTTGTGTATTCCAATTAAGTAGCACCCCATGTTGCTTCCGCTGTACCAGTTTTGGGGGTGTTACAATTTCTGAGAGTCGCAAAATTTTGCGCGAGTACATAAACATTTTGTTGGGAATTAAATGAAGCAGTACTAACTGACTTAGTACTTCCAAGCATACAGACAGAACTGCCGAATATTACACTAGCAGTACTAACTGACTTAGTACTGCTAGTACATAGAGTTTGTACTGCTTAGTTGATATGTACGCGTTTTGTATTTATATAATAGATATTGTATATCTTATATGATTATATAGTGATAGTTATCTTGTAAAGGACTCCTTGTGTTATAAAAGGAGATCCTATGTTAGCAGATCATATCATTATCTTTTGTTAAGCTTCAAGGTTGTAAACCCTAGTGATAAGTTGAGATCACTCGTGTTATTATCACTAATAATATTGAAGCGTTTTGTTAATTCATTGTTCTTGTTCCATTCATTCAAATACATCAAACACATTATTCTTCTAAAGTGCTAAGTAGTAGATTCCGCATACTATTTGGTATACCCTCAAAGTATCTATAACACAAGTCTCAAGAGTGTTTAGATCCTTACAAGTGGTATCGAGCCTAGGTTTCGATACTTTGATTTAGAAGATACATACCTAATCACTTTATTTTCCCAATCAAAACTCATGGACATGGAATCCTCACAAAACCATGCTGCTGCTAAGTTACAAGTACTCAAACAGAATGACTATGACATGTGGAGGCTCAAGATTGAGCAATACTTTATGGTGCTAGATTATAATCTCTGGGAGATTATAGAGAATGGAGACTCTTTCATTCCTACACAAACTGAAACAGTCATTGATGGCAACACTGTTACTAAAGTTAGTACAGATCCCCTTACTGCAGAAGATAAGCTTAAAAGAAAGAATGATCTTAAAGCAAGAAGCTTGTCGATGCTGGTCATCCCCAATGACCATGTTCTGTCTTTTAGTCATTACAAGACAGCTAAAACCTTGTTTAAGGCTATTGTCAATGATTTGGTGGTAATGATGCTACCAAGAAAACTCGAAAGGTTTTACTGAAACCACAATTAGAGAACTTCACTGCAACAGGCAATGAATCTATTGATCACTTGTTCAATAGACAGCAGAAATTAGTCAGCCAACTGACTGTTTTGGGTGTCAATGTTCCCCAAGAAGACCTAAACTCTAGGTTTCTAAGGAGTTTTCCTGCAGAATACCAGATGTATGTGGTTGTCTAAAAGAACAAACCAAAAATTGACACCATGCCACTAAGTGACTTGTACAACAATTTCAAAATTGTTGAACAAGAAATTAAAAAATCTGAAGGCACAAGATCGAGTTCAGGGAATATGGCATTTTTATCTGCTCAAACTAATGCTGATTCTGAAGATGATGAGGACTCAGAAATTAGTATTGCTAACCTTATGGTTGGTACTGCTAGTTCAAAAATTAGTCCTGCTGGTATTGGTGATTCAACTTTCTATGCCTTCCTATCTAGCCAAGCAAGTGGATCTTCACTTTCTCATGAAGATCTTGAGCAACTAGATGATGATGACCTTGAAGATATGGACATCAAGTGGAATGTTGCTTTGCTAAGCATAAGGGCAAAGAAGTTTTGGAAGAGAACTAGGAAGAAGATCACCATAGCTGGTGATGATATTGTTGGATTTGATAAATCCAAGGTGGAGTGTTTCAACTACCACAAGATGGGGCACTTTGCCAAAGAGTATAGAAAGACAAAGTCTTAAGTTTATAAGAGCAGATGGAATAAAAGCAGTGGAAAGAAGACAACTGATGAGGAGCCTTCTTCAAAGGCTATGGTTACAATTGATGGTCTTGGCTATGACTGGAGTTTCATGGCTGATAAGGAGGAACCATCAACAGACTCTGTAATGGTGGCAACAGAGATAGCACTTATGGCCTTCTCTGATTCTGAGGTACTTTCCACTAAGGGTTGTTCAAAATCATGTTTTGCTTTAGAAGAATGTGAAACTCTTAAAGATAGATATGAAAACCAGAGAATATAGCTTAATAAAACTAGTTATAATCATGCTAATCATAAAAGAGCTCTAGCTGTGTTAGAAGAACAAATTATGCATTATAAAAAAATGAGTCTGGTTTTTCTAAAACTATAGATGTGCTTAAAAGAGATCTTTCTCATAGAGATATGGAGATAATTTTGCTAAGAGATCAATTGGAAAAGTATAAGACAGCTAATGAAAACATAAATTTCAGTGTGAAGACCCTAGAATATTGTTCTAATCAGGTTACTAAATTGATAGAGGGTCAAATAATAAAGCTAAATCTGGTTTCGGTTATAAGTCTGTTCCACCTCCATTCAGAGGTGTTCCTTCACCTACAGGTGTTGACTTCTCACACATTGGTTTAAACGAATTTCAGGAGCCAATGATGTAATATGGACCTAAAACTAAAGAAAATGTAAATCTAGAAAAGTCTGAGATCAATGATGCTTTTAAAAGTGCCTAGTGATTCCTCACTAATTGAGGAAATTGAGTCTAAAAAAGTAGGTACTGCTAAGCCTAAGGTTGAAACTGTTAGACCTAAGCAAGAAATAAAATTTGTTAGGCCAACAGTTAAATATGTAGAAATGTATAGGTCAACCGTAGGACTCACAGTCTAGGGGTGGGACTCCACAGCCTAGGGAAAACCAGAGAAACTGGAATAACCTTAAGTCTCATTAGCTAGGCAATGAGTTTGTTTTGTACAATAAAGCTTACTATTGTTGGTAGTTTTGATCATGTGCAGGCTATGTGTAATTACCATCAAGGGAGAAGGATGGTAAATTGGAACTCAAGGGCAACAGGGTATGCTAATGCAAGGGTGAATACAAACAGTTTTTCAAGAAACACTCACCCTAATAGAACCACTAAAATGATTCCTAGAGCAGTCTTGATGAAGTCTAGCATCAGACCTTTAATACTGCTAGACCAATTAGGACTGCTTACTCAAAACCAACAGTCTCAAGTCCTAAACCAACCTCTTACAAATAACCACAAGGTAATAACTGGTCTTTTAATAAGAATACTAGTTTTCAAAAGAAGGTTTGGAGGGAAAAAGTAAGAGCTACTAGTCCAGTAGTTGGTACTGCTAGGCCAGTAGTTCATACTGCTAGGTCTGTAGGAACTGTCAAGGGAACTGGGGTCAATGCTGTTAAGGCCTCAGCATGTTGGATATGGAGACCCACCAAATCCAAGAATGCATCAAAAATCATGAAGAAATACAATTACATTGATGCACGAGGCAGATCCAAGTCAGTGATGGCTTGGGTCCCCAAAGGAAACTAATTTCCTTCCTTTGTGTGCAGAAACATTCAGGTGCTAAAGAAGATCAAGGATACTCAGATAGTGGATGTTCCAGGAACATGACTGGAAATAGATCCTACCTTTTAGACTTCAAACCTTTGGATGGTGGATATGTTTCCTTTGGTGGTGGCATAGGTGGCAGAATTACTGGTACATGTACAATCAAGACTGTCAATCTTGATTTTGAAGATGTGTATTATGTAAAGGAGCTTAATAATAACCTCTTTAGTGTGTCACAAATGTGTGACAAAAAGAACTTTGTGTTATTTACTGACATTGAGTGCCTTATCCTCTCCATAGACTTTAAGTTGCCTGATGACAATGAGGTGTTGCTTAGAGTCCCAAGGAAAGGCAATCTTTACAGTGTAGACATGAAAAACATTGTTCCTAAAGAGAATCTTACTTGTTTGGTTGCAAGAGCATCTTTAGATGAGTCTATGTTATAGCATAGGAGACTTGGTCATATTAACTTCAAAACCATTAATAAGATTGTAAAATATGGTTTGGTAAGAGGACTACCTCAAAAACGTTTTCTAAATGACCACACTTGTGTGGCTTGCCTCAAAGGTAAGCAACACAGAGCTTCTTGTAAGCCCAAGACCCAAAAATCTACTACTCAACCCTTATATATGCTTCATATGGACTTGTTTGGTCCTACATCTTTGAGTAGTATTCAACGTAAGAGATGATGTCTTGTGATCACTGATGATTTTAGCAGGTTTACTTGGGTTTTCTTCCTAGGAGCTAAGGATGAGACAACCAACATTCTTAAGACCTTAATTACTGAAGTAGAGAACCTAGTTGATAAGAAGGTAAAGATCATCAGGTGTGATAATGGGACAGAATTCAAGAATAGAGTGATGGATGACTTTTGCGGGAGAAAAGGTATTAAAAGAGAATTTAGTGTTGCTAGGACTCCTCAGCAAAATTGGGTTGCTGAAAGGAGAAATAGAACCTTGATAGAAGTTGTTAGGACCATGTTGGCTGATTCCAAGCTTCCCATGACCTTTTGGGCTGAAGCAGTTAATACTGCTTGTTATGTTCAGAACATGGTTTTAATAGTTCACTCTCAAAACAAGACACCTTATGAGTTATTTAGAGGTAGATCTCCTACCTTAGAGTTCATGAGACCATTTGGCTGGCATGTCACTATTCTCAATACCTTAGACTATTTGGGTAAATTTGATGGAAAATCTGATGAGGGTTTCTTTGTAGGGTATTCTACAGTTAATAAAGCCTTTAGAGTTTATAACCTTAGAACCAGGAAGGTGGAAGAAACCCTTCATGTAGAGTTTTTGGAGAATAAGTATACTGTAGTAGGAGAAGGACCAAAATGATTGTTTGATCTTGATTCTCTAACCCAATATATGAACTATGTACCAGTGAATGCAGGTACAAATACTAATGATTTTACAGGTTCAGAAGAATATGTTGATACAAATGAACCAGGCATGGAGGAGGAATCAGATCACATTTTGGTGCATGTTTGGAAAGATAGTTCTGAGGTTACTTCTTCTTCAAAGAGTGATGATCAACCATCTCCTTCTGATGATGTACCAAAAGAGACTGATGTAAGTGTGATCAATACTGATGATGCAACTGCTCAAAACAAAGACATTCCTGAAAGCAGTACCAATAATGATGGTACTGCTAGGCAAAAAGATAGTACTGGTGGACAAAGTACTAACACTGATGAACCACCAGTTAGTACTGCTCCACCTACTGATCTTTTTGATGATTTTGGAGCTGATTTCAACAAAATTCCTCTCACATATGATGTTCTATCAACTCCTCTGACAAACATTCACAAGAATCATCCTCTGGGTAATGTAATTGGTGATGTGCAATCTGGTGTTAAAACTAGGAAACAAACACAAACTGAAGATCAACAAGGATTTCTTATGGCATATATGAAGAAAGAAATCATGAAGAAGCAAACATCTTTTATTTGGTTGTTTTCTCTCCCAGATTGAACCCAAAAATGTTCATAAAGCATTGGAGGAAGAAAGCTGGGTGGAACCAATGCAAGAAGAACTCTTGCAGTTCAAAATTCATAAGGTTTGGGTTCTTGTTGATCTACCTAAGGATGTGAGGGTGATTGGTACTAAGTGGGTTTTCAGGGTAAAGAAATATGAAAGAGGGATTGTTATCAGAAATAAGGCAAGGCTTGTGGCTCAAGGCTATACACAAGAAGAGGGAATTGACTATGAAGAGGTTTTTGCACCAGTGGCTAGAATTGAAGCAATCAGGCTGTTCTTAGCCTATGCTTCATTCATGGGATTCATGGTATACTAGATGGATGTCAAGAGTGCTTTCTTATATGGCACAATTGAAGAGGAGGTTTATGTCTCACAACCTCTAGGTTTTATTAACCCTGATCATCCTAACAAGGTGTATATGGTGGTGAAAGCTCTTTATGGTCTGCATCATGCACCAAGGGCATGGTATGAGACTTTAGCTACATACCTGTTTTAGAATGGATTTCAAAGGGGCAAGATTGATCAGACTTTGTTCATCAAGAATCTCAAAGGAGATATCTTGCTTGTACAAGTGTATGTAGATGATATTATATTTGGTGCTACAAAGAAGGAGATGTGTATTGAATTTGAAAAGCTGATGCATGACAAATTCCAGATGAGTTCCATGGGATAACTCACTTTCTTTTTAGGGCTATAAGTAAAGCAGAGACAATATGGTATATTTATCAGTCAAGATAAATATGTGGCTGACATTCTAAGGAAGTTTCAATTTACAGATGCCAGAGTAGCCAGAACACCTTTTGACACTGAGAAATCTTTGGTGAAAGATGAGTCTAGAGAAGATGTTGATGTCTACACTGACAGATCCATGATTGGGTCTCTGATGTACCTAACATCCTCCAGGCCAGATATTATGTTTGTAGTGTGTGTATGTGCAAGGTTTCAGGTTACTCCCAAGGTCTCTCACCTTACAGTTGTGAAGAGGATCTTTAGGTACCTTAAAGGCCATTCTAAGTTGGGCCTATGGTATCCTAGAGAGTCCCTTTTTGATTTAGTAATATATTTAGACAGTGATTATGCTGGTGCCAGTTTGGATAGGAAATCAAAACAGGAGGTTTTCAGTTCCTAGGAAGAAGGTTGGTTTCCTGGCAGTGTAAGAATAGACCATAGTAGCCACCTCTACAACTGAAGCAAAATATGTGGTTGTTGCTAGCTACTGCAGTCAAGTACTTTGGACTCAGAACCAAGTGCTTGATTTTGGGTATAACTTTATGGGTACTATTATTTATATTGACAATAGCAGTACCATTTGTATTATTAAAAATCCAATTCATCACTCTAAAACAAAACACATAGAAATCAGACATCATTTTATAAGAGATTGTAATGAGAAAAAGTTAATTCAGGTTGTTAAGGTTGATACTGAACACAACTTTGCTGATTTATTAACTAAATCTTTTGATGTGGGGAGGTTTCAGTACTTGGTAACAGGTATTGGGATGCTTAACCCTTAAATGTTTTGATTTCTTAGTGTTTTTGTAACTGGAAAGGACTTTTACTGCTAGTTGTATCATATAGTACTGCTAAGTATAATTTGTACTGTAAGTGTAAATTTTGTATGTTGTTTTTGTCCTGTTAGTGATTCTTTGTACTGCAATAAGGAAATACTTTGCTTTGTATTTTCTTGGTTTTGGACTAACATTGACAGGTTGTGCAAGCATCATGAGTGAGCTGAGCTGTGGATTTACATTGTGTGACTTGTATCACACCACAAATGGTAATCAGTTCACCATGTCTTACAAACATCAAGAACTAACTAGTACAGAGCAAATGGTTTCTAGTAAAGACACATCAAATCCGTTGATGGCTGATAGTTTGCCAAAAACTATATGGTTATTGATGCGCGTACGAAGCGCGTTCGAGGTCAAAGGAACTTCCTTTTCTTCGAGCAATTTTTTCAACCACCTAGACAGTGAACCTAATCGTTGTAGTGTAGTATTGGGTAAGCCTCGGGGATTGATATCGTTCTCTAGGGGAATAGGAATGCTAGCAAGAAATATATTACGCTAAGGTTGGGGGTTGAGGATGATTCTTTTTTATCTTTTATATGTTTTTTAGAAAGCTAAGGTAAATATCTCGGGACAATTGGTTTGGGGGTGGTATTCTCTACCAATTACTTCTACTATCTAATTATCTATTACTACGGGTAGCTATGTTTATTGAAGTGTGCTCGTATGATGATTAAAAATGTGTTTACCTAGATACTATTACTCCTAAGTTATCTTTTATTAGTCAGTTAAATTGTCACACCTTATCTTAACCGCGTTGTATTCCCTAAGGTCGTAGGTGTGCCTATGCCATAACTCTTTGAGGTTACCTTTGGGTTTAGCCTCTGAAATCCTCAAGTCCTTAAACTATTCATTCATAAGCCAACTTTCACAAAGACTACTCAAGCATTAAACACAACGAAAGCCTAGTTGCACTCCTAAGCCAATTACAATTAAGATAAAAGACAACCTAACAATAATTAATAACTAGGTTTCATAGATCTAAGCAAACACATAAGAAATTTAGCTAGACATGTTAAACAAGCAAACATACACACAATCAATGGAAGACATAATGATACTTTGGACTAAAACACTTATCTTGGTGTGTAAAATAGGGTTTGGGACCCTAAGATACTTTAAAACACTTATCTATGACATGTTTTGTTTTAATGTTCATACTTTAAAACCTTGTGGTCCACATTTAATTTACTTAAAGGTAAACTTTATTTTCATGTCATAGTGAGCGGCACAATCGGCACAAAACTCACTATTGAACTCATATTATTGTTACTCTGTATTGTTATTTAAATAAACCTATGAACTCACCAACCTCGTGTTGACACTTTTAGCATGTATTTCTCAGGTTAATCAGGATATAGCATACTATATGGAGGCAATTGACGTGGCATGGTCATAGGCATACTCTGAAGTGTAGTTTTACACAGCTTTGGCCAGTTTTGACATTTGGGACAACTATATTTTATGGGCCATGTTTTCTGCACATAAATAATGTTTTGATACTCATATAATTACGTAATGAAATTGCTCTTTAAAACGGATTAGGTAATCCGTTCTTAATACTTTGTGTTGTGTACCAATTTAGTAGCACCCCAGTGACATAATCTTCCGCTGCGATTCAATTTTGGGAGTGTTATAGAATGTTTGTTTAATTATTAAATGAATAAATATAAATAATATTTTATGTTCGTTTAGCTAAATAAATAAATGACAAAAAGCTTCGTCCTTTCATATATTTTCGTGAAATAAACACAATACTATGTACAATAAAGTAACAATCAGGATCCTCTAATGTTGACTTCAATATAACTAAATGTTGTCTCACATAAACATAGTGGGTTCCTTACTTTAAATTCAAGATAAATTATCTTACGAGACCCACTTTTTACATGTGAGACAACGACTAGTTATATTAAACTCAACGATCTCTATACTAGAATAACGTTTATGTGAGTTTTTCATTCTTCAACCTCTATTTTTTGTTATAAAAATTTTAAAATTTTGTTCTTTGTAATGGTTTTGTGTTTAAGAAATGCATTTTTTATTATTTGATCATTTTACTACAACAATTATTCCTTTTTATTTTGCACATTGGCGAATTGATTTTTGTAATTTGTGAATCATTTTACGACTGTAATTAAAAAAATGTATTTTATATTTAAAAAATGGTGCATGTTACCATAAAATTTAATATTCCTAGCTCACTCGCACTACCATTTTTAGCTTTTTAGAACGAAACTCTAGCATTAACATGGATGTATATATTACAGTAATTACACTAGTAATTTTAAAAATGTGTTTAGATGCAACATTGTAGAAAAGTAAAAAAAGACACGGCAAAACGTAGAAAAATGTATGATTGTCAAATCACACTTTTCAGATGATTAGTTATAACTTAAAAAGTCACTTATTTTTTCAAAAAGTTTGCTGAAAATAAACTCTGAACACATTTTCTGTTTTTTCAAATTCTCTTTGAATGTTTTTCTAAAAGAAGTCTTTTTCAACAACTAAACGCTACCCGACACATATAAAAAGTCATGAACACACATAAAAAGTTTGATGACGAGAGCAGTGTCGTGACAAACTTATTTCTGTAGATCGCTGCCCAGTATTTCTTACTCTACCCATCTTTTTTACCCTTTATTTATTTTATTTTATTTTTACCTTTCTTGAATATCAAAGAGTTGTTGAATAGTGACATCAGTTTTTGGGGTAACTATACTACTTTCATTCTCGTCCATCTTAGTATCAAGCACCATAAAGTTTATCTAGTAAATCTCATCCACCAAGAGTACTTAATCTTGTAACAAATAAAAATAAATCCAATTTTGTATATCTGGCTCAACGATGACATATCTGCTCAATTGGATGATACCGAGCAATAAAACTATTATAAAGATCTATACATTGTACTAACAAGGCTTTTAAACTTGAGAAATATGGAAATTTAATAAAAGATGAGATAGATTTGCTTTAAAAGATTAGGGACCATCTCGTGTATCAACTATTAACCATGTAATGGCTGCTAAACAAAAAGGTCTGAATAAATAACAATTCCCTTCAATGAAAGTCCCTCCCTCATTGCCACTGAACTGACATCATCTCTATACGAACCAAGTCTTCTAAAAGTCAAAACTCTATCAAACATTACCCATTTTAAGATAATGTCAACACTAAAAACAACAAATGAGAACTCATTCATCATTACTTTCCACTATATATCTCGTTATGTTACCTCTTTTATAACTCTGTGTTGCGTGAGAATGATGGTAAAGGCATTGATTCCTGTGGGACGAAAGATACTTGAGCACACCAAACATGCCCAGCATTGGAAGCACAAGAAGCCATTTGAGCAGTTTGTAGTAATAAAGATGAAAGGTTAATGAGAATTCATCAGAAAAGTATAACCCGTTCCTGTCTGTCATTTCGACTAGCACTGTTCCTGTTGTTCTTACTCCTACAGTTGGGAGCTTCATCCTGTATTTTCCAGGTTTATCATAAATCTGACTACTCTTGATTGTTCTCTCCCCTTGGTAATTTCCTGGAACCATCAATGATGTCTGCAATGTTTGCCGTACATAGTGATTAAGTGAATTTTATAAGGCTGTAAATTAATAAAATTACATATATCCAGAAAACTAAGATATTAAGTAGATCTGGAAAATGGGCGAGTCCGATTGGTTGGGTAGTGGGTCAAATAGTAATTATGTGCGAGTGGAAACGGGTCAGGTAATGTTAACCCCAAACCCTCTCTGTCCTATTTTTATATTTTACTTTATTAACTAATTTATGTGCTACATGTGATTTCAGAAACATATTATTACAGTATTACAATAATAATCTAATTGTTGGGTTAAAACGATTTGAAAGGGTTGTATGCACTAGAAATACACATTAAGCGACCTTTGGACCCGTAACCCATTCGACCCATTTGCATATGTTTCTCTTTGGCTCTTTTAGCTGAACCTTGTGTAAGTTGGCTCATATGAGCCATTTGAGATGAAACTACAACCCAAATTAACCACCCATTCATGTACGTAAATGGATAGAAAATGCCTTGATTCATATTTGATGTCGGTGAATTGAGAACTATTTTTCCTGTGTGCTTGATCTCACTTATCTATACTACTTTATAATGCATTTAGGCCTTCTAAAATTAGAAGGCTTAAAAATTAAGCCTTCTAATTTTAGAAGGCTTAAAATTAAGATAAAGAGCTCCAATCATGAGATAACATGTGTCACTTTAACAAAGCCTAACTAACCACAAAAAATTAAGATAAGGAGCTCCAATTATAAAATGACATGTGTCACTTCCCAACTAAAATTCATCTTTATTTTCAAATTAAAATATCTTTTTATCTACTTATTTATATTATAATCTAATTTCACCATATTTTCTAAAATTTTATGCTCTTTAATTCAACATCCATTTTAATATATTTTTATGAGTTTTAGTTTTTATATTTTTAGTGGGTTTATTTTATTTTAATTCAAAATTTTACAACTTTAACCTTTATTTCATTTATTCCAATCATATTATAGTCATCGGGTACCCGCCGCCGCATTGCGCGGGTACCCTTCTAGTATTATTTATGTAGCCTTAACTTGTTAAAACATGATAATCTTTAAGATTATGACTTGAATCAAAGTATAGCTTGGATGACTCTAATGGATGGTATGATTTTGACCAACAGAAAAGATACTTAAAAGTTTAGATGTTCAAGGAAGGTGGAAGGTCTTGCAGAGGTAATTGTAAGAATCCATTATAGCTAGCGTAATTTAAGGTGGAATAATGTGCAGATCTGACAGGCTGGATAACGAGTTAAAATAAGTTTGGGTAAGAATGAATAACTTTTAGTTTGCAGCAAAATGGGCTAGTGATACCAACCCGCAAACACTTTTTGTCTTACCTTAAATTGTTAAGATATCAAGGTTATGATCAACTAATAATATTTTGCTATGAGTCAATAGATTCTTGGGCGGTTTATATGGATTGACCCATTTGCAGCTACTTTCTTATATTTTGCTTATTTGATCCGTCAGAAGCAAAATAAAATCTAGGTCTGTTTACCTATATGTAAACATTGCCTCTACTTCTATTGAACTATATAAATGGTCGAAGTGGAACTCATATTGGGCCAAGGGGAGTTTTAGTCATTCAAAAGGAATTGTAGGAACAGTGTTCTTACTGTGACATTATATGGGCCCTGAGAACCAGATGGAACCCTGTGTTTATCTACAATCTCTATTTCAACCCAGAAATGTTTGCCTTCTTCATCACGGAATGCTCTGGATGAAGGTGTAACATAGACCCCTTCACGGTCGACGCGAGCTGCAATGTTGTTTCGTCCTTGATTATGTGATCTCCATGCCTATCAACAATGTGTTAACAGTTGATGAGTTAATTTGAATATATGTACATAATATCATAACAAAATTCATATCCTACCTTGAGAGGATGATGTGGAGAAGGAGTCGAAAAACAAAAGACATTGCCATTCATGGTTGTTACGATAAGATCAAGATCATCTCCACCATCAACGTTGTCTGCCAAGACCATGCTATATCTGTTGATTGTATAATTCACCAGTTTTAGCTAAAATTTATGGGAACTAAAGCAGAATATGTATCAACTGTGATTCAAGAGGGATAAAGACTAAAATATTTAAAACGTTAAAGAAAGGGGCGCGTTATCAGTGTTGTAAAAATCAGCCATGGCGGCGGTCCACCGCCACGAAATATGGCATATCGGTCATGGTCAAAATCGGTCAACATGGCGGTCAAACTCTTTTTTTTTTTTTTTTAATTGACAAATAATTATGGACTAATGGTTTTTATTTTTCAAGGATGTTAAACTTTTTAGTTTTTTGTGGTTATTGACTAATTTTGTTAAGATATTGCTAATATTTATATTTTTAAAAATAAATTCCTTTATAATTTATGGTCTCCGCCATGGCGCCGCCATATCACCGCCAAGACCAATATGGCGCTTAGCGGGGGTCGACCGCCACGGTACCGCCGAGCGATATTTACAACCTTGGCGTTATAGTTATAATTACACACATATACCAGGAAAAAAATAAACGAATCAATTCTTTGCAATTCATCTTTTACAGATCAAATGTTAGATACAAAACTAGACATCTTAGTTTGTAGGATGTATTACATATTTAAAAACAAAAATAATAAACAATAGAATTTACTAGAGTGATAAAGTAAAATTTGCATATATTTTGTATAAAATAAGAATATAATTTCTGTGTCCTTCCACCTACCACCACTTGCAGACACAACGCACAAGCTATAATTGAATAACTTAGATAATGAATCTTCATAACTTTATTGCTTGATAAAAAAACTAAAATGATACAATCCCCAAGTCTATATATGGTCAACAAGTTGGGGATATATAGTTAAAGCCATATCTAGATATGACAATTCAGCCTGTGTACTTTGGAATGGTTTGATTCGGTTCATGTCCTATCTCAAGTGATTCATATCAAGATATATATAGCTAAAAATAGTCATCCAAAGTATATTCTTAAAACAGAAAATACCCATAATCATTTTATTTTACAGAAAAATGATTGAAATTAAACATTTGTACACACCAAGTAGTATACAGGAAACTACAAAAAGTGTTTCAGGTTAACCATATTACCCGTTTCGACCCGTTACCCAACTACCACCTCTAGCCATACCACATGCAAAACTGGCCAACTACAAAGAACTAAACATGTGAAGCATCCGATGTGGTAATTTAACAAAGGGTTTATAGAAAGAGGGACTTACGATGTTTCACCAATATCCACAACATCAGCACATGAAGTGGGTCCATCAATGAGATACAAGTAGCCATCAAATGATGTAGTGACAATGGTAAGTCCTTTATTCTTTTCCTTGCGCTTAGCCAAATCAACCAGGAGAACCTGATTCATTACTCTGCCATGAGTTCTGTATGGATATGGACGTACAAACGACCCATCCTTTCCATTAAGCACATATATATTTCCAGAAATAGTGGGAACAACCACATCAGTGTGCCCATCCCCATCAACATCACCAACACTAGCACCCTAAAAAAAATACAACAATCAGTTAGTTATAAACAAAATCGCTTCGTGTTACTTACAATTTCAACTAAAAATTTCAACCCATTTACATATGAATGGGTCAAATGGCTACATTAAAATATAAACAAGTATAATAACAAAAACAGCTCAAATGGGTCAAAGTGGATCAAACTCCTCGAAAATCATCAAAAGTATTTTTAATGCATACAACCTCCTAAAATCACTTTAAGCAAGAAACAATATTATTATGAAAACACTCAAATGGGATACCCTATTGGAACCCTCCCTATGATGTCAAATCATAGGGAATATTCCTTTTGTCCCCCAGCTTTTTTCAGTACAACGCAGTTTTTGTCAGTTTATGTTCGTATTTCGGCGAGTTTTAAGCGTTTGGCTTATTAAACTTTATATTTACTGTTCCGCATTTTCAGGTTTATAGCTTTTTGATATAAACAAAATTATAAAAATAAAAAAAAAATAAAAAAAAATAAAAAAAAAAAAGGAAAAAAACTAGGGGGGGTCAATCTAAAAAACTAGGTACCGTCCTAATAACCCAGCCCGCTCAAATAGGTCGTAGTGGATCAAACTCCTCGAAAATCATCAAAAGTATTTTTAATGCATACAACCTCCTAAAATCGCTTGATGCAAGAAACAATATTATTACTGAGGTAATATAAATTCGATTTGACATGCTAATTATAAATGAAACATTAAAAATTCTGAAACAAATCCAACACATTCTTGACCCCTTCCAAAAAATACCCCGAACCACCCAATTCGCCAACTCTACTTATAACCATAAAACAATCAAGCAGGCAACAAGTATTCAGCCATTCAAGCAATGTACCTGAGGAATTAAGCTCTTAAGATGGGCTTCCCAAATTTCCACACCCTGAGGAGTCCATGCAGCAACATTGCCATGTGTATCAGTAGTAACCAATTCTATCTTCCCATCATCATTAATATCAGCAGCTACTACGGCCCCCTGAATTTCAGCCATCTCAAGAGGGAACTTCTCCCTTACCTTGCCTGATTTCAAAGAATAACCACGGGGGTCACAATTCTTTAAGTGATCATTAAAATGCATTGTATTTCAGTAATACTACAACTTATTACCTTTATGATCGAGAACATAGAATAATCCGTAAGAAGTTCCGACTAGGATGTCCAAGTATCCATCACCATCCAAATCCACCACTGTCGGAGAAGAGTATATATAGGCACGGTACTTCCCAGTATCTGTACTCAGATCCAGTTCTGCAGTCCACTTAACTTGTTTGGTCTCGAGGTTAAAAACAACGATACCACCACCAACATATTTTCCAATGTCAATACCACCAAGCTCCTTCACACGCTCTGGGTTGTCATAGTACCTGAAAAGGATACCCATGGTGAAAAGAGTAACGTCCCATTGTGAACTACTACAAAATAACAGATTTAGACTCATTAAGATACCAGTGAATATCTACAAAGCTAAAAGGCTTGTGACAATGACTTTGTTACATATAATCCAGAAAGACTATATGATAGAGCAGGAACATAGAACTTTAAATGTATACAAACAAACAAATATTTAATCCAGAAAGACTATATGATAGAACATAAACATAAAACTTTCAATGTATAAAAACAAACATATATATAACATGTTTAATCTGTCTATTATATAGGCTTAAAACTATAACTATAACTATAACTTAGGTGTAGTCGCGTAGAAGTAATTTCTCTACATGAAGTAAGTGCGCCGCGTCCAGGTTAGATAAATATTTGAATCTTGTGTTTGAGCACTGTTTCAGATAATCCAAACATGATATACAATCTTGTAGCAGTTAACGGCTATCATCTACTTTGCATAAGATAATTGTCTGAGTGAAGCATAATGAGTACTATATTTAGACTGTCAAAGTGCCCTAACATATAACATATAAAATCAAAGTCCTCTCAGGCTCCAAAAATGAAATTAGGACCATAAATCAATAAATAAAGAGGCTACTCACTCATGGTCAAAGAAATATGAGACTGCAACAATCATCTCGGAAACCCCATCCTTATCAATGTCGGCTATTACCTGAAAAAAAAAAAAAAAAAAAAAGAGGACAAAATACTTCATTCCAGCATTACATACCCTAAAGTCTGGCTTCTAAGGTCCCTAATGCGTAATACTTACAGGAGTGCACAAAATGTGCGAATCAACATGCACATAATTCTGAGATGCTTCGTGCTGCGCTTCGCTCCACTCCTCGTCACCCCACATAGTCTCATCAACATAATCATCATAGTCATAGTTATACTCATCAGCCAGCTCATCATTATCACGGAATAACTCAAAAGATGAGTCAGCGTCAGCCTCAAGCCCTTCATCATTTTCCACTGTTGCAACAGGAACATCCTTCTGATCATTGTCCTCAAGTGTTTTTTCTTCAAGAAGCCTTCTTCCCGTCTTTTTGTCACTATTAGTACCTTCTACATTGTCTGGTGCAGCATTCGATGAGGTATTATGTATTTCCGTTGGCAACTCAATATGTGGACTAGTTTTATTTTGTGTATAAGTTGCATCACTCTCATTCTGTGAAGTTCTGACATGTTCCTCCGGTGCAGTATTCTCGATAATTTTTGGAGGTTCAGGTATCGGATGCATTTCACTTTCTTTCCCCTTGTTCTCCTCCACACCAGATGTATGGTTCGCTTTCTCCTCCACTCGGCTAGCTTTCTCCTCCACACCAGATATATGGTTAGCTTTCTCCTCCACACTGGATGTATGGTTAGCTTTCTCTTCCACACCAGATGTATGGTTAGCTTCCATGGGGGCTGCAGAAGTGTTAAAAATTGAGAGTAGGCTGGTTAAATATCTCTTGGAGATCTTATGATTTTGAGTTTTTATAATGTGATTTAGTATTCTATAAAAGTACTATTAAAGTTTCAATGTCTGTTACACTTGATGCAACGTTTGCTTGAGTTTCAACAGATGACAAAACAAACAAAGTGTCGTACATTACACTATTAATCGGATCATATAACTCTTTCATTAACGACATACCCCGATAGTTGTATGTAACGAAAAACTAAACTAACAGAAGTCTGTTTTTTCAACTGCGTAGAGCTTGCTTAGCATATTAAGAAGTAACTATACAAGGACTTTATCACTCTTTTATAGAAAATTTGGTTTAATACTATAGTTCTATACCATTGATTGAGTTAAATTCCTTTTGTCCACTCCACTAATAACTTCCTATTTTATTTGGCCACTCTTTCAGGGTAGAAGTGACTTAACCAGTTGGCTGAAAATAGCAGCAAATCAGTCAAGCCATTCTTTTATGCAAGTATAATAGGTGTGCAATAAGGGATCAGTGAAAACATGAGTGAATAGCCGAAATCCATGTGAGCACATCATGTAGCAGAGTGGCAACATATAATTTACACAATACAGGAGCTAACTAATATAATTCCAAAATTCTACTATAAAATTGAAAACGTACTAGGGACGGAGTGGATAACAGCCTCTTTAATGAGTTGCTCATCATGAACATCCGGATGAGAATGGTCAACTGGATCCGGAAGCAACCCCACGTACCAATCCCTTTTAGCTTTTAGCCTCGGAACCTCTAATTTATCCGACATCATATAACCTGAAGCACTGCACAAGGGTAAATAAGAAAACACTGACTGCGGATGTTCCAATAAGAGAAGAAGGAATGAAAATGCTATGGAAATTAATAAATCAGTTGTACCGGAAGAAGAGCACCTCGCCGTTGTATGTAGCCAAAGCTATTTCTCTCACACCATCTTTGTCAATATCATATAAGAGTGGACTGGCATGAACAGTAGACTGATGAAAAGCAGGCCATCCTGATACATTATCCAAAACAGAAGTATAAGTTCAAACCAACTATAAAACGGCATAACCAGTTGGCTTCATTCTTAGCCTTAAAGTATTATAATCAAGACAACAAGATAGTGACATGCATTAATATTACATTGGTGCTCCAACTTGAGTAGAAATAACATCCGATAGTGCTTTAGAATGTTATGTAATTTCTGTTATGGTTATCATGGCTCACCATCATGTTAGTCTAGGAAATATGTCCTTCTCTTATACATATGATATCCTTTAGTCGGCGTGCTAGAAAGGGAGTTGTAAATTTAGTAAGGAGTGCATTACTCTATTAGAAAATCATTCCATAATACATGTCCATTTATGTACCAAAACACCCAACGCACTTTGTAAACAGTTTTGAACAGATTGTGACTTTTACAACTATAGACAACAGCAAGCATATTCTAGAGAAATAGACAAGAGACGATTAATTCAAAGAAATAGCATACCTGGCATTTTGTCTCCATCAGAACCTTCTAGAACTTCCAGGTAGTGAACAAACGATGGAACTACGATATCAAGCTTGCCATCACTGAGATAAAGAGTAATCACCACAAGGTAAATTATTTACAATGCTAGTGATTTAGATAACTGAAGAATTAATACTCATAATTGTGGCATGACAACTCTTCAACAATCAAACGAGATAACAGAATCTAAGAATTATCTATCGTCGAATGAGTAAGGAGACAGATTCCATGATTGATATATTGGAAGTGAAAACACTACATTACGGAGACAGTATGCAGTTATCTTTTACCTGTTAATGTCAGCAATCAATGGTGTCGCATATATGCTAGAACTAACTTCCGTCTGCCATCTTAGCTCCAAATTTTGAGGACATTGTTTGTTCAACAATTCATCCTCATCACTACAGACACCAGAAACAATAGAAAGTTAGTTATAGCATCAACCATATAATGCGTACATGGTTAGACATTACTACTAAAATTAGTATATAATAAAGTCCTTATCATACTATCATTCTACCCACTCTAAGATAAGTACTAATTTATGGATCAGAGACATCAAAATATTCAGATACAGCAAATTGCCTTCCTACAATGTAAAAAGAAATGTAATACAGCTTCTTGCTACACTTATTACGATTACAAAAACAACGGCAGTAAATGGGTCCATTTTTACTATTTCTATAAATAGTAATACTTATAAATCATATATTTATAATGAATTAGAAGATGACAATAGAAGATTATTAATCTAGAAAACCATAAAGATAAGTCATAAGATCACCTACTAGTAAGCCCATACGAGGAGCTAAA
This sequence comes from Chrysanthemum makinoi, assembly GCA_910596185.1. Classification (NCBI taxonomy): domain Eukaryota; kingdom Viridiplantae; phylum Streptophyta; class Magnoliopsida; order Asterales; family Asteraceae; genus Chrysanthemum; species Chrysanthemum makinoi. The sequence continues at coordinate 210,942,959 of OU343223.1, read as the reverse complement.
AAATATCTCACAAAGTCCAGCTAACGCAAAAACAATAATTCAATACCGTCAGTACAAACCAAGGTAAAATTTTCTTCTAGGTTTTATTAGAAGCTTATAATTCAGAATCACAATCAATAATAATGAATGTACAAGGTATTACGAGCACTATACCATAAAGCCTTATCTAATGTCAATAATCCCATTCTTATATAGTAGTTAATTATAGGCGAGACATAAAGCCATATCAAATGCATTTTCTTGACCAATATTAGAACAAGAAAACGATACTTGTACTGTATAAACTGATCCTAACCACTATATATGCTTGTAACGAAATGACATTTGGATAAGAAACTCAAAAGTGTAACATTTAAATATAAAAGTAAGTAAAAAATTAGAAAAAAGAAAGACTTACAAATTGGGATAACCTAAGTTATCATCAGTAGCTTCACGGTCACGAAACTTATTATTTTCATCTCCATTTATGAAATTCAACGAAATTGAAAACAACACAAGCAATAACAGAAACAAAACCCTAATCATTTTCATCAAGAACATCTATCTTAAATAGTATACAAAAATTAAATCGATCAATAAACCCTAAGGAAGGAACAAGGTAAACCCAAGATTTATTTAGGTGATGACAACTGACTGGTGGTGTTCTAACACCTTAATTGGAGTTAGAGAAGACGTTTCTAGCTGGTGGTGTTATGGGCTCGGGTTGTCCGTTAATTCGGGTTTTTTTGAGAAGCAAATTACCAAAACAATCCTTATCCCAAATCATATTACAAAACAGGACTCTTTTAGTATACTTTACCAAAGTGACCAAAAGATGTCACGATCACCTTTTCCATTCTCTCACCTACTTTTCATTCTCTCACATGTAATCTTCACGGAACACTTGTACAAAACACAAATACCGTTGCTCCTTCACTCCTTAAATGAAACAAGTTGCACAAATGTTCTCTGCCCATCATACCAACACCAATGATACCATATCTCACCATTTTCCTTCTTCTTCATGCACCATTGCCTCCATTGCAACCTCCCCAAGCCCAGGGCCACGCCCACGCCCACGCCCAGGCCGGCTGTACCATGCCCAGGGCCTCACCTGGCAAACAATCTTGCCTGTACCACGCCCTGGCTCGTATAATATACGTGTAGCGTTGGGATTTTATGTTTTAAGAGATCCAACGGATAACATTGGAAAGTTCATTTTCGTAAACACTCTGGGCGAGAACCATTTTCGTAAACAGGTATGAGTTATAGTTCATTTTCGTAAAAAGCTCTTTTTTAAGAGTATCTTTATCAACAACCCGCCGATCTTTTAATAAAATATTATTTTCTCTTTCCTCCACATACACAACCAATACATACAATCAATTTATATTTTTTTACCATTTATCAACAACCCAACTTAACATATAATATTATTTCTTTATATTCAATTTAATCACTTAAATTTTTTTATAAATTATATATTTAATAAAATATTTACTATATATATTTGAAATAGTAAACGGTTTGATTAATAAAAAATAATAATAAAATTTTCACTTTATATTTTTAGGTTTTAATTAAAATAAAATACGTTTTTCATTAAAAAAATAAAATTACAAAACATGAAGAAATTAAAAATTACAAATTTTAGAGATACAAATGACATAATTAATTATCATCGCCAAATTTTTGCTATATAGGCTCAATCAAGTCATTTTTTAGAGATGAATGAGCTTCTCTGTTGCGCAGTTGTTCTCTATTTTTCATATAACTTCTCAAATCCCATGAATTAGTTCAAGTAGAGTACTCAACAATATCATTACCATTTGTATGAGCGTCGTTCAAAAATTCGGATGGATCAAAATTTTGGTAAGTTTCTCGTTCATCTTCAACTATCATGTTGTGCATAATAATGCAAGCATTCATAATTTGTCCCATTTGTTCGTAGTCCCGAATAAGACATGGACGTCGAAGGAAAGCGAAACGAGCTTGTAGAACTCCAAATGCCCGTTCCACATCATTTCGAATGGCCTCTTGATGTTGATCGAACAACCTATGCTTTCTAATTTGTGGAGAAGTTATAGATTTTACAAATGCAGCCCATGAAGGATATATGCCATCAGTAAGATAATATGTGTGACACACGGTAAATTTTCACTAAAATTTAACTGATAATTAGTAATTTATTATTACTAAGCCTAATTCATTAAGCATGCATAAGCTTTGCCTGATCATTTGAGTAGATGACTCGCATACAATAAAGATTTCACCACTCTTTCATTCATATCAATTTATGAATATTTCATTTTTGTCTTATGATTTAAATTGTAAGACGAGAGGTTATCTCGTTTTCCCTGGTGACCGACATTGCACGCGTACCGACACTATGATAAGGTCTTGATAAAACAAATGACAAACTACCGTAATGAACAATATTACAAAAATAATAATATCTCTGATGCGTAACCATAAGATATTACTCCTAAAAGTTATCAAACAATGAAACTTTGGTCACAATATGACTTCGCGGGACACAAAATATATAACACACTATCACTTAAACCATAACTTTTATAAGACTCAAGTACAAACATACCTAAGTATAACGTATAGGCATACATTTTATACAATAATTATTCTACATACATATACTTACACAAATAAATTAAAGGTATACATTACATATACCCTCATTTTTGTTACTTACATTACCTTATTTCACTTTTATTTGTATACATATAATACAAGAGAAGATTTTATAAAATTTGATGTACCCCTTTCTCTTTTCCCTTACACACGACAAAACAAGTACCAAAACCAGGATAAGGAAGATATCAATCTTCATCTCTTTCCCCTAGACCTGCTTCTCCTATCCACACGCCTCATAGGCCGAATCTCCCAAAGTAGTAAAACCAACACACCTCTTCCTAATATTCCCCACCTATCTTTACCAAATCCATGTAAGTTTTTGGTTCCCAAATCCTCTCTAGATGCGCCGCTACCCTTCGATGGAATCCAAGGAAGATCAAGATAAACCACCAAAGATAAACAAATCTTCACACCAATCCATCTTGAGCCTATGTCCAAGATTCGTTTTGGAAGTTAACTATATTTGGCTTCAAAACAAGACACAAGATGAGTGAGCTTGGTCAAAAACTCCTCTTGTGTTTCCTTTTTATTCGGCCGAGACCCTCAAAAGTGTCACACTTCACATCCCACCACAAAAAGATCAAGAAACTTCAAGGAGTGAAGAACATCAATTGGGTTTTTGCTCTAGATCGATTGAGTTTTGTGGAGGTGATAATCTCTTGGGTTGGCCTTCGGATTCATAGTCATCGTGTTGTTGTAAGAAAATTTTAAACTTTGTCTTGTTAAAATTCCTATTCGAATTGCTAATAAAAATAGTCATTTGATTTTGAAATTTAGTGTTTTGATGCTTATGATTGTTGGTGAGTAATAAACTTTCTTGTAAACTTGGTGTTGTTGGGTTCTTTTGTTTTGGTTCTGTCGAATCCTTGAAACAAAGAAAAACGAGAGTTTTGGGTAGACTAAGAACTAGTAATACTTGATACTTGGTAAACAACCTATGTTGCTTTAGACTTAAGAATTTGGTCGGTTTGGTTTACTGCCGTGAAAGAAGAGATGAGTTTTGGTAAAACTTGCAAATATAGAGATGTCGAGTTTGTCGAGAATAGGAAACAAGGAAGACTAGGTGAGTCAAGCTTTGTAAAAGTCCACTAAAAATGCTAGAAAATACTAAGTTTTGAATCCAGGAAACTAATATTAGTTTCGACATGTTTGTCTAAGTGCTCAACCTTTATGTAAACCTTGGTAGCTAGTGTCGGACTTCGGCTATACATTTAACCGAACCAATCACATCATCCTTTGTAAGCATGATGAGTTTTGCTTCGACCAAGAACTCACTTGAGTACTGGAGTATTTTTTGTTCCATGTCTTGTCGTTGTTTCATATAGATATGCACCTCAAGTTAAAAGAGTTATCACCTTGTCATTGTAAGTTGCTTTCGAAAACTAAGTGTTGTTGGTTAATTTAGTGAAACCGGACTTAAAATAACTTAGGTGTTGGGAGAGTGGAACCTTGATGTTACTCGACCAACTCTTTCGTCTAGAGTACATCTAGCAATAAGAGTCGAGTTGTGTTTGAAGTAAACCAAAGGCTCACTATGGTCATCAACATTTTTTTTTCTTCTTTTCTCTTGTGTCCTTACGTAGCAACGGGGAACCAAGTCGAGTAGTACTCAACCCAAACACATGGTTCATCACACCATTGCTCTAATCTTCTTGTGAATATGTCAACCTTGGGAAATATTCGAGACATGTTAGAATCAACGAGTAGTCGAGTTTACCTTGGAAACACATCAAGCTGTGATGCCCGGTTAGAATTTAGCTCCAAAAATATTTGTATCTTGCCATTTTAAACAAACTTTTGACATTATTTCCTTTTCTTCCTCATGCGTATAATTCACTTCACAAGAAGTTTGCTCAAGCAAATTCCCATCAGATTGCTACCTAATATCCTTGATATTAGGGCCACGGCCAACTTGTACTTGTACCCAAGAAAAAGTTACCTAGTTGCCTTATGGGCCATGAACCATGTCGAATGCTTCACCACTAACAACACCGGGGCCGCGGCCACAATGGTGGCTCGGGGTGTTCGTTTGAAGGTTTAGACGGGTCGACAAAATTATAACGTGATATATAAACTAGAAATCAATTATAAAACCAAACTAAATAACCGCATCGTTTTCCTTCCATTTCATATATATTGTCTTAACATTTAAAAATCTTAGTCCAACGAAAAATGTGTAATAATTCGACATAAACAACAAGTGTTTTAAAACACATTTCACCTAGCAATGTCTACGACAACTTTTAACGTCGAATATATGAGCAAACGTATGTCAAATAAAATTCCCATTTAAGGCGACATATATATATATATATATATATATATGTACGGAACAAGTTGTGATAAATAAATAGAGACCGCTATGTCATTTTATCATATATTAAGTTCGAAAATCTTCAAATGTAGCTTGAATATTTTCTACATACAATTAGAAAATAAATAATTTATATATATATTTTTGACAATACCATCTTGTGTCAACTTAAATGAGTATATACACATTTATATACTTACTAGTGGAATGTTATAATTATTTTCATATCAAACTTTGAAAATTAAAACTATATTAATGTCAACAAGAAAGGTATATATATATTTGATATACGTACTAGTAAAAATCATTTTTACAAACTAAAGTTTAGCTTTAATACCATTAAACTACTTTGAGTAAGCAAAACTTAAAACAATGAACTAAAACATTGCCCTCCTTATCTAGGTCGCGTGTCGGTGCCGCTTCACAACAATCACTAATCCCACACTTGGATTGCACATTTGCTAAGGTGAGTTTTCATAGTCCCGCTTTTACTTGATAAAAACGTGTTTTATACATTTGGGGTGAGAAATATGCAAAACCTTTTATGGACCAAAACTATTACATGATTACTATTACGTGGTTTAGCCTAAGCCCTATGTCCCTAGAGAATGCCCTTTTTCATGAACCGTCAATTCCCCATTGGGAAGCGCAAATGTTATAAATAGATCTATTGAGGGTGACTCCTCCGAGGTCCTTTCGGTTGGCCATGCTTAGGCCAAAGCCAGAACGATATACCATGTCGGAACAAGTGTTGAGGGACAAAACACTGTTATGGGCCCTATATTGTATGACATCTTTTAGCATCTACGAAGAAACTGTCGTAGTATCGGTTGCATGAACTTAGAGCTAACGTAATAGACTTTCATCCATATATCATTATATTCGTTGTAATGATTATATGACTTTGCTCATGGTCCAAGCTTACTATTTTAACTTAAACCTATGAACTCACAGAGACTTTTAGTGACCTTTTTAGCATATTTTCTCAGGTGCTTAAGTTATGATCAGGAAGGCAAGGCAAGAAGCGGACAAATGGTCGTAGTAGTATTAAAGAAGTGTTTTTACACAAAAAAATGATGTTTTTACTTTGGGACCACTGAAACTAATGGGATGTGCCCATTTATCTAAACAATGTTGTAAGATAACGTTTTAAAATATTTTATGAAATTAAATGTGTATTCCGTTCTTTATTACTTGCATTATGATTCACCGATCATAGCGGCTCCCAAATAACACGTATGCTTCCTTAAACCGATTTGGGGTGTTCTGATTGGCATCGAGCCAAGGTTATAGAGAACTAGGTACATATAAACCCTAAACTATAACTACTTTTCACTAAAAACATCATACTACGACCATTTGCCAGCTTGCCTTGCCATTTTACTTAGAGTTTATTTAAATAGGACTACATGTTTTATTTCCTATTTACTTATGCACTATTTCATATTCATTATGAGCATATTTTCCACATACTTACACATATGCACCGTCTTGTCACAAACTATGCCTTCACCACCTTCCTCACGATGTTAGGAGGATATCCTACTAGCTCACTCACCTACCACCCGTCGGCTTGCAGCCAGCGATCAGGTATATTAGGGCCACATTAGCAGCTCGGCCGGTTATTACACCTACTCCATCTATACCTACCCTACCACCACTCCATCGGCTTTGTTGACGCGAGGCAAAAACCCCGCATGATTGTGAGAGTGCACGGATATCGAGCGGTATTCATTTGTGCCTGCACTAGCTTCTCGGATGACGTCTTTGCTTACATGGGTCCTTCTACTACTTGAGTCACTGACACCATCATCTCTGAGTCCCGCCTCATCAGAGACTCAGGAGATCTCTGATTCTACTCGGATGAAGACGGAAGAAGATCCGGGAAGAGGATCACGAGGAGGAACTACGAGCCTATGCCTACTTGAGTGCCCACGGACATGTTAGCACAGCGGATGGATATACTAGGTGCGGAGATTGTCCATAGTATTCGGGGGCTAGGACCGAAGCTCGGGATGGCTCGAGATTGGCGATGACATGGACATTGATGCACCATTTGGATTGGGACAGAGAGTTGCTTTCCTCAGTAGCGGGAGGAAAGTAATGAGATTACTTGGAGAGATATTGATTGTGTGATGATTTGCACACACATCCATGATCGAAACTATAGTCCATCATCACCTTCATTCGTACCATCTGCGGCAGACATGGGCGCCTTGCTTTCGCCACTAACGACTTGAGACCATTGAGGAAGGCTGCACGGTTGAGGCACGATCCGAGCCGACCTATCGGGATCTCGGATGGTGATCGACCCTCATGAGAGGATATTTATTCATTTGGACTCTCATGAGACTCTGCTAGGAGTCCATCTTGTCGGCTAGAGAGTCGATCCAACACGCTTGCAAGCTGCGAGAACAGCGTGTTGAGGTTTAGACCGATTCTTGATGTATTGTTTGAGGCGTGGAGCTCGAGGAACGAGCGGATTCGTGGGTTTTAGGGTTGAGGCTGGTCGAGGATGTTAGAGAGTTGGATAGCGGGACACGAGCTTTGGGCGAGGTCAAGCCTAGATGCAGGATGACTAGAGGAGCTAGAGCGTCGTGGATGGCTAGAATCTTGCAGAGAGAAGTGGCGGAGGACTCTTGGTTTAGCGTCTATGTTAGCATCTCAGATGAGGCGTATCGCGAGTTTGGAGGATACGCAGCGAGAGTTGATTGCTACCATTGAGCGACTCCGTACCGAGCGTGGATATCCTTAGATATGATTTCATGATGTATCACACGAAACTGGATTTATAACAGTTAGTGTTAGTTATCACTCTTGTACTTCAGTTGTATTTCGTTGTATTTCGTTGTATTTCCGTTGTATTTGGTTTGTATTCCAGCTAGTACCTCATCATGTACTTTAGAAACCTTGTAGCAGAAGTTCTATCTATGTCAAACTTATTTTCCTATCCAATTGTCTCTTCTTTTATAGATTGCTCATATGATCTATCTACAATAATTACACTATTACTTGGCACTTACCTTGTTTAAAAGGTTATGTATCTCATTACCTTTCTTCTTCTGAGAAATGCCGCCAAAGCGAAGATCGAAGCGTACCAACCACTGGAGCTTCCAATGCTCCTATTCAGTGAGGGTTACTTTCAACCAACTGCAAACGCTACTATTCCAAACAGAGTCACTACGATCATCCTTTGAAGCCTTACTCTGCTAGGGCTACTCCAATCCAACCTATCATGAATCAAGCCATGATTGACCAACTAGTCAATGGCGAGTGAAGCGCTTTAGCTGCGGCAAATCACTCGTCTACTAATCTTTGGAACTTGAGACCACCCACTCACGACGCTTGTACTTATCAAGACTTTCGTAAAACCATGACTGGAGGTTTTAGTGGAACCGAAGGAGTTTGTCGGTCGACTAGATGGATCGAAAAGCTCGAGACGTGTTCGAATCTCAATGTGAAGAAGAGTCTAAGGTTAAGTATGCATCATTCACTTTCACGAATCTTTGCCTTGACACGGTGGAACAATTTCCTGAAATCACGCTAGTTTCGATGTTGCCTATGCCATGCCATGGGAGAACTTCAAGGAAATGGTACCGAAAATCTTGTCCTCGTAATGAGATTAAGAAGCTCGAGCATGAGTTTTGGAACCTCAAAGTTCAAGGCACCAATATGGTCGCTTATCAGCGATTTCAAGAACTAGCCTTATTGTGTCTGAAATGGTCCCAGACTACTCGATTGTTAGAGATACATGGAGGGCCCCAACCTATCAAGGGCAATGTCACCACTTCTAAGGTTGTTGATCTTCATGAAACTATCGAAGTAGCCAACAAACTCATGGACCAAGTGATTGAGGATTCCATGGACAAAGTGGTTGACAATAAGAAGAAATGGGACGATCATTCTCAAAGCTACAACAACAATGTATACCATGGCAACAACGGTGGAAACAACGGCAACAATCAAAGCAAGAGGCAAAATATTGCTAGAGCTTATGCGGCGGGTGTTGGGGAAAGAAACGTACTCGGGGGCGCACCATTGTGTCGATGCACCTGCATCACAATGGGCAGTGTATAGTCAAGTCTTGTGGCAGCGAAAATCGGACACTTAACCGAGGCTGGGGTCCAAATCATTGGCGGCGGTTCAAACGGCTGACTCAAGACCCAGCTAATAATATAACTTGCTTTGGTTGTGGCGAAAAGGGCATTATAAGAATGAATGCGAAAGACCGGAACCAAGGCGGAGGAAATCGAAACCAGAAATCCAGGGAGCCATGGGAATGGCGAGGATCCGGGGAAATGTTGGACAAGCAGTAATCGGGGTAATGGAGAAGGAGCTCGTGGGAGAGTTTATCCGTAACCAAAGTGGAAGCTCGGGAAGACCGAATGTTGTGGCGGAGTGCGTTCTTATAAATAACCGTTATGCATCCATATTGTTTGATACGGGAGCCAATAGGAGTTTTGTTTCTAATACATTTAGTCCACTACTCGATATTGCCCCAACTGCATTAGGAAATGCATACAGGAACTAGCTAGCGGTAGCGTTAGAAAGGGTAGATACCATCATAAGAGGTTGCACCCTTAACCTATTAAACCACCCATTCAATATCGATTTGATACCAGTAGCATTGGGTAGTTTTGATGTCATCGTCGGAATGGATTGGTTAGCAAAATATCATCTGCCATCATTTGTGACGAGAAACTAGTCCATTACCTATGGAGATGAAGTCCTAACAATAGAAGGGGACGAAGTGGCAGAAGAAGCGTTTCAAGGCTGCATGTCATTTCTGTACCAAGGTGATGAGGTGTGTCGAAGAAGGATGTCACATCTTCCTAGCACAAGTCACCGGAAAGGACGAAAAAAAATGAAGAAAACGTTTGGAAGGCGTGCCAATAGTAAGGGAATTTCGAAGTCTTTCCGAAGACTTTCGGGACTTCGCCGACCGACAGGTTGAATTTGGTCGATCTAGTGCTGGTGCCACACGGTGGCAAGAGCACCTTATCGATTAGCTCCACAGAACTCCGGAGTTATCAAACCGGTTGTCGAACTTGCGGAAAAGGGTTCATTAGACCAAGCTCATCACCATGGGAGCACGGTCTTATTCGTCAAAAGACGGAACTTTCGGAATGTGCATCGACTACCGTGAGTTGAATAAACTAACCATTAAGAAGCTACCCTCACAGAGAATCGATGACTTATTCGATCAACTTCAAGGTTCAAGCGTTTATTCAAAAATCGACTTGAGGTCCGGATACCATCGGCTAAGAGTTCGGAAGAAGACATTCCCAAAACCGCCTTGAGCTTCGTTATGGACATTCGAGAGTTCCAAGTCATGCCTTTTGGGTTAACCAGCGCACGGTTGTGTTCATGGATCTCATGAAGAGTGTAAACCCTACTTGGATAAATTTGTGATCGTATTCATTATCCTAATTTATTCCAAGAGTGTGAAAAACAACGAAGAGCATCTTAGACTGATCTTGGAATTATTGAAGAAGGAAGAGTTGTATGCAAAGTTCTCGAAGTGTAATTTCGGATACCGGTATACAATTCTAGGTCATGTGATCGTGGTCGGTATTCATGTAGACCCGCTAAGATCGAGTCAATAAAGGATTGGCGACACCCACAACTCCTCTTGAAATCGCCAATTCTTAGGACTCATTGGATACTCTGAAGAAGATTCATTGAAGGTTTCTCAAAGATTGCCAAATCTTTAACCAAGTTAACCAAGAAAAACACCAAGTTTGGTAGGGAGAAAAGAAGAAGAAGCTTTTCAACTCCTTAAAGAAAAGTTGTGTAGTGAACCTATCTTGGCCTTACCGAGGAGGTTGTGAAGATTTTGTTGTTTATTGCGAACGCTTCACACAAGCTAGGAGGCGGTGTTAATGCAAAGAGAAAGTGATAGCATCGCCTCTCGCTTGATTGAACTCATGAGAAAACTACACAACGCATGACTTGGAGTTAGGATCGGTTGTGTTAAACTTTCGAATTTGGAGACACTACTTGTATGGCGAAGTGTATGCGTATACACCGATCACAAAAGCCTACAACATATTTTAGATCGGAAGGCGAACATGAGACAACGCCGATGGTTGGAATTACTCCGATGATTACGGCTGAGATTCGTTACCATCCGGTAAAGCGAATGTAGTTCTGCGATGCTCTGAGTAGAAAAGAGCAACCAAAACCTCTTAGAGTCAGATCCTTGGGTATGACAATTAGTTCACCTCTACCATCCAAGATTCTTGGCCTCAATTGGAAGCACTCAAGGAAGAGAATCGCCGAATAAGAGAACTACGGAATGCTAGAGAGTGAAAATGGATTCGTAAAAGGTCGGATGGAATTTTGTGTTTCAAAGGCGAAGTTGGATACCACTCTACGGAGGAATTGCGACATTATTATGCACGAATCCCAAGTCTAAATACTCCATACACCCGGATCCGACAAGATGTACCTTGATCAAGAAGAAATGTACTGCGTGGCCGTCAAAAGAGCGCAGCGGATAAATGGAGAAACCACTTGAGTTTCAAGTGGGAGATAAAGTTATGCTTAAAGTTGCGCCATGGAAGGGTAATCCGTTCGGAAAACACGGAAAGTTAAATCCTCGTTACATTGGACCATTCAAAATTCTCGCGAGAATGGGACGTAGCATACCGACTTGAATTACCACCAGCTTCGGCTCTGTGCACAACGTGTTCCACGTGTGCAACTTGAAGAAATGTCTTTCCGACGAAACTCTTGCTATTCCTTTGGAAGAAATCCAAGTTGACGAAAGATTGAATTTTGTCGAGGAACCCATTGAAATTATGGATAGAGAAATCAAGCGGCTTAGCAAAGCCGCATCCCGATCGTCAAAGTCCGTTGGAACTCTCAAAGAGGTCCGAGTACGTGGGAGCGTGAAGACCAATTCAAGCGTAAATACCCACATCTTTTCTCAACTTCAACAAGTAATTCTAAGCAGGGGCCGGTGTTCTCTTCCAAGCGGGGAGGATGTGACACACGGTAAATTTTCACTAAAATTTAGCGATAATTAGTAATTTATTATTACTAAGCCTAATTCATTAAGCATGCATAAGCTTTGCCTGATCGTTTGAGTAGATGACTTCATACAATAAAGATTTCACCACTCTTTCATTCATATCAATTTATGAATATTTCATTTTGTCTTATGATTTAAATTGTAAGACGAGAGGTTATCTCGTTTTCCACGGTGTGACCAACTTGCCGCGTCGGACACTATGATAAGGTCTTGATAAAACAAATGACAAACTACCGTAATGAACAATATTACAAAAATAATAATATCTCCGATGCGTAACCATAAGATATTACTCCTAAAAGTTATCAAACAATGAAACTTTGGTCACAATATGACTTCGCGGGACACAAAATATATAACACACTATCACTTAAACCATAACTTTTATAAGACTCAAGTACAAACATACCTAAGTATAGCATTATAGGCATACATTTTATACAATAATTATTCTACATACATATACTTACACAAATAAATTAAAGGTATACATTACATATACCCTCATTTTTGTTACTTACATTACCTTATTTCACTTTTATTTGTATACATATAATACAAGAGAAGATTTTATAAAATTTGATGTACCCCTTTCTCTTTTCCTTACACCACGACAAAACAAGTACCAAAACCGGATAAGGAAGATATCAATCTTCATCTCTTTCCCCTAGACACTTGCTCTATCCTTCCACACTGTAGGCGAATCTCCCAAAGTTGTAAAACCAACACACCTCTTCCTAATGTTCCCCACCTATCTTTACCAAATCCATGTAAGTTTTTGGTTCCCAAATCCTCTCTAGATGCGCCCTACCCTTGATGGAATCAAGGAAGATCAAGATAAACCACCAAAGATAAACAAATCTTCACACCAATCCATCTTGAGCCTATGTCCAAGATTCGTTTTGGAAGTTAACTATATTTGGCTTCAAAACAAGACACAAGATGAGTGAGCTTGGTCAAAAACTCCTCTTGTGTTTCCTTTTATTCGGCGAGACCCTCAAGAGTGTCACACTTCACATCCACCAAAAAGATCAAGAAACTTCAAGGAGTGAAGAACATCAATTGGGTTTTTGCTCTAGATCGATTGAGTTTTGTGGAGGTGATAATCTCTTGGGTTGGCCTTCGGATTCATAGTCATCGTGTTGTTGTAAGAAAATTTTAAACTTTGTCTTGTTAAAATTCCTATTCGAATTGCTAATAAAAATAGTCATTTGATTTTGAAATTTAGTGTTTTGATGCTTATGATTGTTGGTGAGTAATAAACTTTCTTGTAAACTTGGTGTTGTTGGGTTCTTTTGTTTTGGTTCTGTCGAATCCTTGAAACAAAGAAAAACGAGAGTTTTGGGTAGACTAAGAACTAGTAATACTTGATACTTGGTAAACAACCTATGTTGCTTTAGACTTAAGAATTGGGTCGGTTTGGTTTACTGCCGTGAAAGAAGAGATGAGTTTTGGTAAAACTTGCAAATATAGAGATGTCGAGTTTGTCGAGAATAGGAAACAAGGAAGACTAGGTGAGTCAAGCTTTGTAAAAGTCCACTAAAAATGCTAGAAAATACTAAGTTTTGAATCCAGGAAACTAATATTAGTTTCGACATGTTTGTCTAAGTGCTCAACCTTTATGTAAACCTTGGTAGCTAGTTATGGGACTTTCTATACATTTAACCGAACCAATCACATCATCCTTTGTAAGCATGATGAGTTTTGCTTCGACCAAGAACTCACTTGAGTACTCGGAGTATATTTTTTTTTGTTCCATGTCTTGTCGTTGTTTCATATAGATATGCACCTCAAGTTAAAAGAGTTATCACCTTGTCATTGTAAGTTGCTCGAAAACTAAGTGTTGTTGGTTAATTTAGTGAAACCGGACTCAAAATAACTTAGGTGTTGGGAGAGTGGAACCTTGATGCTACTCGACCAACTCTTTCGTCTAGAGTACATCTAGCAATAAGAGTCGAGTTGTGTTTGAAGTAAACCAAAGGCTCACTATGGTCATCAACATTTTTTTCTTCTTTTCTCTTGTGTCCTTACGTAGCAACGGGGAACCAAGTCGAGTAGTACTCAACCCAAACACATGGTTCGTCACACCATTGCTCTAATCTTCTTGGGAATATGTCAACCTTGGGAAATATTCGAGACATGTTAGAATCAACGAGTAGTCGAGTTTACCTTGGAAACACATCAACTGTGATGCCCTCAGTTAGATTTTAGCTCCAAAATATTTGTATCTTGCCATTTTAAACAAACTTTTGACATTATTTCCTTTTCTTCCTCATGCGTATAATTCACTTCACAAGAAGTTTGCTCAAGCAAATTCCCATCAGATTGCTACCTAATATCCATGATATTAGGGCCACACCCACTTGTACTTGTACCGAAAAAAGTTACCTAGTTGCCTTATGGGCCATGACCCATGTCGAATGCTTCACCTAACAACACCGGCAGGCCCAAATGGTGGCTCGGTGTTCGTTTGAAGGTTTAGACGGGTCGACAAAATTATAACGTGATATATAAACTAGAAATCAATTATAAAACCAAACTCGTAACCGCATCGTTTTCCTTCCATTTCGTATATATTGTCTTAACATTAAAAATCTTAGTCCAACGAAAAATGTGTAATAATTCGACATAAACAACAAGTGTTTTAAAACACATTTCACCTAACAATGTCTACGACAACTTTTAACGTCGAATATATGAGCAAACGTATGTCAAGTAAAATTTCCGTTTAAAACGACATATATATATATATATATATATATAAATATATATATATATAGAACGTTGTGATAAATAAATAGAGATCTATCTCATTTTATCATATATTAAGTTCGAAAATCTTCAAATGTAGCTTGAATATTTTCTACATACAATTAGAAAATAAATAATTTATATATATATTTTTGACAATACCATCTTGTGTCAACTTAAATGAGTATATACACATTTATATACTTACTAGTGGAATGTTATAATTATTTTCATATCAAACTTTGAAAATTAAAACTATATTAATGTCAACAAGAAAGGTATATATATATATTTGATATCATTACTAGTAAAAATCATTTTTTTTACAAACTAAAGTTTAGCTTTAATACCATTAAACTACTTTGAGTAAGCAATACTTAAAACAATGAACTAAAACATTGCCCTCCTTATCTAGGTCGCGTGTGGTCTTGCGCTTCACAACAATCACTAATCTCACACTTGGATTGCACATTTGCTAAGGTGAGTTTTCATAGCCCCGCTTTTACTTGATAAACTGTTTTATACATTTGGGGTGAAATATGAAAAACCTTTTATGGACCAAACTATTACATGATTACTATTACGTGGTTTAGCCTAAGCCCCTATGTCCCTAGTGAATGCCCCTTTTTCATGAACAGTCAATTCCCCATTGGGAAGCGCGAATGTTATAAATAGATCTATTGAGGGTGACTCCTCCGTTCGGTTGGCCATGCTTAGGCCAAGGCAAAACGTATACCATGTCGAACCAAGTGGGACAAAAAAACACTTGCTATGGGCCCCTATATTGTATGACATCTTTTAGCATCTGGCGTAAGTAGTATCGGTTGCATGAACTTAGAGCTAGCGTAATAGACTTTCATCCATATATCATTATATTCGTTGTAATGATTATATGACTTTGCTCATGGTCCAAGCTTACTATTTTAACTTAAACTATGAACTCACAGCTTTAGTGACCTTAGCATATTATTTTCAGTGCTTAAGTTATGATCGGAGAGGAAGGCAAAAGCGGACAAATGGTCGTAGTAGTATTAAAGAAGTGTTTTTACACAAAAAAATGATGTTTTTACTTTGGGACCACTGAAACTAATGGGATGTGCCCATTTATCTAAACAATGTTGTAAGATAACGTTTTAAAACTATTTTATGAAATTAAGCGGTGTGTATTCCGTTCTTTATTACTTGCATTATGATTCACGATCCCGTGCGCTCCCAAAAATACGCATATGCTTCCGCTAAACCCGATTTGGGGGTGTTACAATATGCCATATTTTTTGCTTACCATTACAACATAACTCACTTTTTGGTGCTCGACCTTCTAACACATCACTAAAAAGCGAGAGACCGATGGAGAACATTAATATCATTACACGAACACGGTGTTCCAAAGCGTGTCATATCCATAAGTCATATGATGCATGGTTGGCTTTCCACTTCCTCTGCGTATTGTCCGGCCCATCACTGTAGGACAATTTTTCCTCCCAATGCATACAATCATGCTGCCTATCATACACTGGAACCCACGTTGTTCCACGACATAAAGTAGCCTCGCTAAATCATCTTCATTTGGCCTTCAAAGATACTCATCACCAAAGCAAAAATGACACCACATACAAACAACATGAGAGACTTTCTTGTCCAAACACCACTCATCCTCAAGTATTCATCTACGGCATCATACGATATCCTATAAGCCAACACCGCGCAAGCTCACGTACATTTTGCAATGATGAAAGACTTGAGTCCGCGTGGCATCGTCTTTGTTGGAAATATCGATCATTAGCATTAACAGCATCAACAATATGTAAAACAAGTGTTTATGCATCAAAATCTAGATCCAAATATAAGTTCATCAAAGGTTGGGTTGTCCACAAAATAGTCTGCCATTAAAGTGTCTCACCTGCTCACATTCCCTATCACGATACACTCGCTCTTGCTCAGAAGGTTGGTCTTGTATGACTAAATTAGGATAGTTGATAATAACATCTTCAGGATCGTCGATGGTTTGATTATAATGAACAACACTTGATTGCCATTCATGATACTCGATTGAGTTGGATGATAAGTCTTCAGAATCAGAATCATATGACATATTTGTTTAGAGAACTTGAAATAGAAAATATTAATAGAACAAATAGAAATTGAATGGATGAGAGATTTTTATGAATTGAATTGTCCTGATATTGTTTCATTTTAATGATTAATGCTCTGCCTTCTAAGCTTAACATTTATTAATTGAATTGTCTCAATCACATTTATGATACAAAACACATTTATTATTGAATTGTCCCAATCACATTTATGATACGGCCAAGGCATATGAAGATAACTCAAAACATAACTTTCCATACAACATTTCATACAAATTATGCTTCATGTCTTCTCCTTACGGTGACAAGTGATCTCTTGCTAGCAAAGAATTCAGATGCAAAAGATACATCTTTTTAGTCTTTCTTTCATCTTTTTTCTCTTTCTTTCTGTTTAAACTCCACTCTTCTCTTTCTTATCTATCTCTAGCCTTTTATTCATTACTTCAATTTCACTTTCCCTAGTGATCCTCATTGCTCGCAATTCTTCAACAAATTCGTTATTAAGGAATGAAAAAGATTGTGATGCCTTACCTTTTCCTTTGTTTTTAGCGTTGTCTCTACCAATAGGTCGTTGAATAGTTGAACCCATATTTGGTGTTTCTTGGTTGGAGTGAACAACATACTCTCCTTCTTCATTAGTTCTCGATCTTTTCATATCACCACTTTCTTCATTAGGTTCTTCATCCATAGGATGTGAACGTGTATTGTCACGATCTATGTTTAACATCCACTTGGGATTTTACACATAACTCGTTAAATCAGATCAAGTCTAAAACTTACTACCATCCGCCTCATAAATTTTATGCGCATCAAGTTCAACATCTTTCAAATTCATTCCACTTATTTTTCTGCTATACGTTGCCCTATAAGCGGCGACCACTTGCTTCCATTTTCACCAAGTCGTTTAAACGACCTCGATTTTCATTCTGAGGGCGATATCTTTTGGGTTTTCAGATCTAATGCTCATACATTTGACAAATTCTTGCCCACATGAACTTTTCTTTGATTGTTTCCCGGGTTGAATCACTACTAACATGACACCATCTTTAGAAGCTATATCTTCTTTGGTTCCCATTTGCAATTTTTGGTACTTTTGCTTGGTTTTGAGAATCTTGAAACAAATTTCTAGAAATACTTTGTGAAGTTTCATGATTGGGTATACTAGGCATTTGATTTAGATTTGGAGACTGTGAGTTTAAAAGACTTTGATATACCATAATATTGGGTGTTTGGAAAGTAATTTGGATAATTAGGATCCATAGGAGAAATACTAGATGTAAAAAAAGTTAAGAAACCAAAAATGAGAATTGAGAATGTGTATGAAAATATGTTGATATTGGAATATATTTATAGAGAATTGAAAACTAAAATTATTGATATAATTTTTATTTAAAAAAACATTTATATTGTATAATAATACAAAGTAATAATAATAATAATGGTACAAATAAAAAAAGTTTAGAAAAACTAAATATTAAATATCCATTAAAAATGTGACATGTGGCTAGAAATGGGTTGGTGATCTTGGTTGTGGAACGACCGGATCGAGTATGTATTTTCTTCACTTTGTGTATTTTTTGTTTAATATTAATAAATAGTACATTTGACCCCACGTCGGTTGGATTTTGCAGATAAACATAGTCTAATAACATGTGACCCGCAACCCGACCTCATGAGGACTCGAAGTCGGGTTGTCGTGCTTTAACGGGTTGTTGTGTTTGGGTTATTATTGGTTTGGTTGATTTGGGTTATCGGGTTGTTTAACTGTTTAACTTAAACATAAAAAGAAAAATATATAAGTAAAAAAAGTGTAAAACAAATGGTTTGCAGTATGCTTTGCAAAGAAAAAAAATAACACGTAGAGCTCTGTATAAGAATCGATATCTAAATATACAAATTGTCTTTTAAAACAGTACAACGTTAGTGCGAAATAGTGACTAGAAATTGCCTTGCTGTAATTTGTTACGGATTATTTAATATGGCAGAGACGTAGAGTTTGTTTCTAGGAACAACTTCTAAGTAGTTTTAAGAGTGGTTCCTTGTGATAAGTCAATGACTTCCTTTGGCGGAATGTTAGCAATTATGTTTGATTCCTTTTGTGTACGTATATAGTATGTATGCTCAACTAGACGAGTTACCTTTTATTATGAAGATGATTTGAGATTTACAATGAAAATGTTCGAGATCTCCTTGATACAAATGGGTTTGTCACAGAATATCCTTTATTATATATAAAATTTGTCTAATACTCACAAATAGTTACGTATATAATTATGTGATCAGCTTTGCATTTTAAATTTTATACCAACTGCAACAAAACTAGTTATATAATGGTAAAAGAATATGGCTAATGGATTGTCTTATAAACCAGGTTAAAGTAACTAAATAAAAAATAGTTTAAGAATTTTGGGTCTTATCGAGTTGACCCGATAAGATAAATAATTGGCGCGAGCTGCGGCTACGATACTTGATATTGGAGTTATCGGGTTTGGGTCGAAATAACTTAGATAGCGTTTTGGCCACGTTAGACCCGACCTATAAGCCCTCGGGTTTGGGTTAGGAGTCGGTCGGATTAGGCAGAGCGCAATGATGACACCCCTAGTTTTAAATGAGGAGTCTTTATCTAAATGTTAGGATTTTGTCAAAATCCGGTCTTTTTAATTTTGCTTGAGTTGGTCCCTTGGTTTTCAAACAGCTAAACCCAACCCCTTCAAATTACGTGTTTCAAAGAACTTGATGTTAAACTTACACCTCCGATACGAGTTTCTTTCAACAAATAACTTGACTTTATACCTATGTGATATGTGTAAATGGCCTCATGTTTTTGGCTATGTTATATGTAAGTAGATTTCTATTAGGCAACTATTTGTTCATGTGTGGAAATGTATAGAAAACTAAAATATTACCATTTCTCAAAAAAGTAAGAATTTAAAGATAAAATTAACTTGAGAGTTAGGATCAAATGAAAATTAAAATTAAAAATAAGAAAGGCGAGAAGAAACTATAACCACACATTTTAGATGCAACAATATATGCAGTTCTCATAATTTTTTTCTTCTTATTAGAAGTTATGCGTGGTATTAAATTTTATGATATTTCTTAGATGAATCTGGCATTGTGATTGTATTCAATTAATTATTATACATGCAAACTTGTGGTTTGGGTATGATCCCTAATGCAATACTTACGACTTGGGTTTGTAGTCATTAAGATAAAATAAAAATAAAAATAAAATAAAATAAAAAGTTTTATATGGTTATAAGCGAAAAATGATAAAAGTTAGAGAATCAAAAAATATTTAAACTATTAATTTGGTAAGGAATGTTATTACCATTTTTAATAAAAGGTTATTTTGGGTATATATTTTTTAAAAGTTTTTAAGTTTTAAGAGATTTTATCTGACCTATAAGTAGTATAGATATTTCATATTTATTTCGACATTCAACGTTGATTTTGTCAATGTTGGTTCCTTTAAGTTTCTAACAACTAAAACAAACCTTTCGAATTTTGTGCCTTAAAGATATGGTTGGTATAATGGCATATATGAAAACCGTCAATTGTCATAGGTTCAATATATCGGCTTGACATTTCATTATGTAAAGACAATAGCTATTCTTTCATAGGCATTATTCTGACTATAACAGAAAATTGTTTAGATGAGTTACTAAGTTATAAGTTTTTTGTTTTGATGTCGAGTGACCAAAGTGAGTATTGAGTAGTAGTTAGTATATTACAATGAAAACTCATACGTACGCTATGTCAAATAGTTTTAAGTTATAAATCATAAAAAGTTGGCTTAATGGACCAACACTAACTGTGAACAATTTTGGATATGATGCTACCGTTTTTCGAGGATTAATTGTACCTTTCGATAATGTTAAGATGTTCCGCCCATTTGGATGAAGTTAAGATCAAACTCATAATTCAGGTGCGTGCATACCTTACGAAAAACATTCGCAGTGTAACTCTTTTATATGATTTGATTATTTAACACCAAGTGCATGACGTTTCTAAAGAATTGAAAGTGAATACTTAATGATCATTGTAACATCCTCTCTTATTCTAGTTCACAGAAACTCTAATTTTAGTTTTGAACATAAAAACGTTTACGTTTGAGGAAAACCGAACACTGACCACAAAATTATTGGATTTATCATTTAAACTTGAGCCTCTCATTATAAAAGATCCAAATTTCCAAACCCTACCACTACTTACACAACCAAAACTGCCTTTGGTCCTTCACCGATTTATATTGGTAAAAGCTTACCTCAATACACGATACACAACTACATGCGATGGCGCACAAATCATTTGCTATAGGGTCCTCGTTACTACACTGTGTGCTTTTAGCTAATGTTTTTCTATTTTTGTGTAATTATCAACCACTAAAACTTTCAAATTTTATTTGGTTTTATGAAAGGTCTTCATGTGCTAAAACTATTTTTATACATTGTGGAAATTATGTGTTTTGCTCCAAGTAAGCAAACGTGTAAAAATAAATTGCCGAATGACTATAAAGGTTTTCATTTTTCAACAATAGTTTTCGTATACTTTATGGAAATTAGCTACAAATCATTTAGCGTCGAGATAATTAATGATTTGTGATAATATATGGTGAGGGTTTTATGTAGCGTTTAAAATAAGCGTGAACGATGAAAATGCAGTACAAACGGTTGTACTATTAAATGGTAAAATAACAAAGTGCTTGCTTCTATTTTGCAAACGTATAAAAACATTTAATGAAAATGAGATTTTTTATTCATTTTATTTATGAGAATAAAAAGTAACAACACCTGCGTTCCTTGTCCAGCGTAAAACTAACAGGATGGGATTAATAGTGCTTTTATGTTGTTAAAGAAGAACGCCATTAGCATGAATGTGATTAACCCAAAAAAATGGCTAATTTTGGCTATTTTCCCATAAAAGATTTAGACACGTTTAGCCCCATTTTCTTTTTAAATAGGCGATATTTAACCTATGAAAAGTTAAATGTGCCTTACTTGGGCATATTTTCTCTTAATTATAAAACATTATAATTGTTTTGAGAAAAAACTTATATATATATATAATATATTTATATAGCGACCAGTCGTTTTGTGTTAAAAAAGTTATAGGTTTAAACAAAAATAATAAAAAGTTTGAAGATTTGAAGATTGAAACATAATGAAACGGTACGATGCGATTTGAGTGGTTCAGCGGTTAGAACCGTTCCCGTCAAACCGGGTGATTAAGCAGAGTCAACCCATGATTGGGTCAAAATGGGTCCATTAAGCGGGAATTTGAAATGCGGTTTTGAGCGTTAGGGGAATTGCCGGGTTTTCGATATGTATTAATAGTTTTAAATTTCACTTTTTGGGTTTTCTTTATATATAATTAACAGCGAGGAGAAACCTTGGCGTTAGCAGCGGAATTAGCAGGAAGAAATAGATCTCGATGAGACTGATTCACCGGTTTTAATGTCGGTTTCCGGATTCGTTTGGATGAATTTGTTATTAGTTAAGCCGGCCCGGTGGAAACGGGATTTCCGGTTGAGCTTAAGATTGGTAGATCGATTTTCAAAACTATATGTACCATCAACTTGTTAGCTTGTATAAAGCTTTGTGTGTTTTATTGATTTGTATAATGTATATATAGCATCATAACTTTTCATTTACAGGGTGTTTAAAAATAATATTAATTAGTATGTTTAATTATTTATACTTAGAATTATGTTGTAACTTGTTTAAATTATACATTGTGTGAAAATTTTATTGTACTTTTAGTAAGATAGTTTTAGTGATAAAAAAGTTTATGGGTTATACGAATAATAGTAAAAGTTTGAGAAATTGGGAGTTAACATAATATTTTAAAGCAGGTTAGGCCAGGAGATTATTGGTTGAGCAGATTCAAGTTAGAGTCAAATAAGCAGGATTCGGCTGGTAGCGGTTGAATTAAGAAAAAGCGGGTCAAATTAAACCGAGGTCTACAGGTCAACTGGTTTTCGATGTGTATTAATAGTTTTACTTTTGTAAAACATATGTATGTATTAATAGTTGAAATTACTTATAATTAATTATTTCAACATTTCCTTTTGTTTTCATTTCAATTTTAGCGAAACTTCAGCTTCGGCTGGCCAGTTTTACATTATAGATAGTATAGATTATAAAATCTACCAAATCGCATTTTATAATTTTGTAATGATATCTACTTTTTATATAAATAGAAAGTCCAAAATAATATATAGAACTATCTTTTAAAATGTGCAAGTATCGGAAATGATGGATAGATTATTAAAATGAGTAAAATAATGTTGGCTTTGGTTTTGCTTTATTAAAGACTCTTGACAAAATCAGTTTTTATTTTATTTGTTTTGTCGGTCCCTTTTATTTTGTACATTTCGCACTTTTAAAAATGTCATTAAATATCACATCATCGATAAGACTTTTGGAGAT
>OU343223.1:210844572-210919606 GCA_910596185.1 Chrysanthemum makinoi | reverse complement strand
CATTAGTCTTAACAAAAGCGTCTCATGGATAGGAAATTATATGACTAGCACAAAAACCCTTTACCACTTTAATTCCACCCAAAATGCTGAGGATAAGCCTTAGATTAGCGTAGGAATTAAAGCATTCATCTTTAATGCTTAGAGTGTAACCGGTAGTATATTTAGATTCTAGAACTTGTTTTGATGCATCTAAAGGATCGCTAGTAAGACTACACTTGTAGTAGTTAGGAATAACTAAATGATAAGAATAGGATAATACTTGTTTGATACGTAATATAATTACTTCTTCCACATCGGTTGAGGAATTCCCCACACCTGCTGGCTCATCTTTAGTACCACGATACCCTAGTTAACCCTCAGGCCTATCCTTTTCGCGGTTCTCGTGATGTTTTGAGTTTTCGGAATATCAATGAAGATCATTGTTTACACCCACCCCAAAATCGCCTTAGCCTACCTTGTATGCACTCACTTTTAGTGCATTATTGTTATCACATTAAACCCTTAGTTCAATTATCTAGTTGTTTGCATAAGTTGCTAAGTCGAGTCATATCCTTTGTACACAGTTTTGGGGCGATTGGGACTCATGGGAAAAGTTAAATTTTGTGAGATGGCGGAAGGGCGTTAAATTCAAATTCCTTTATTTGCATAATAATGTACTCCAAGTGTTTTGATCTTTTCAATTCGGGTCAAATTAGTGTTAGAGTAATAAAAACTCAAGTGTAGGGATGTGCCTATAAATCCCTATCATTTTGATGTTACTATAGAGGATGGTAAAGTAAAAGTGTATGAAAAAATGAAAAAAATAGAAAAAAGAAAAAGAAAAAATATAGAGTGAAAAACGGGCTACCATCCTACATCTATCTTTAATTTATGTTTGTTTGTTTGATTATCTATAGTCTAGAGTGTCGAGTCTTGGCCTTAGCATGAGTCTTAAGCATGCTTGTAACATAAAGATTTTGACTTGCCACCACTAAATAGCCTATCCCACCAAACCCTTTGTTTCCCTACTGTAAGCCTAACATTACAACCCTTTAAAATACCTCCTGGATAGTCTTTCCTAGGTGTTATACATAGCGATGGAAGTGCTTACGCCATGATGGATGGAGGTTTGATCTAGTCTCAAGCCTATGGTAATCTATGTACTAGGACCGGTTAATGGGTGTTTATCTTCCATTTCCAACTTGTTATATTTCATATACACGAGATGTGAGTATCACCCCATGTGAGGTGCTAGTATGTAATTTCCGTGCTTGTTATGACTTTTGCGGGGCTTATATGTGTTGTGGATTGTTCTAAACCAATGCTTCATGACCCCTAACTTATAAATTAATTGGCTAAAAGCACATTTGCTTGAGGACAAGCAAATACCAAGTGTAGGGATATTTGATAAGGTTTTAAAATGTACCTTTTTCGTTTAAGCCCTTATTTGATCACTTTTGTATCATTATTACTTATATCGTTCCTTTTCACTTTTTAGGTCTCTTGAAGGCAAATTGTTGGAATGATACTTATTCGGACGAAAGCGAATATCTGAAGAAAATGGCCAAAGTCAAGAATCGAGACACTCCGGTACGCTTTCGAATTGAAGGGGCGGCGTCGAGGTGTTATCTGCGCGGCGCCGTCGGACCACTTTGACGGCTCGTGCCAAATTGCTTATTTACAAGTAGCGGCTTCAGGTTTTAAAAGAGTAGGGCGTCGCCTTTCGGGCGGCCTAGATTTGATCGAACGGCGTCAAAGGGATGGCGTCACAAGCATAAGGTGGCGCCATCGCCAAGACTAACGTGGCCAAGACGAAACCCTAATGACGCGACGGCGGCGTCACAAATCAAAAGGTGGCCGCGTACATTTGTAATCTTATATATAGAATCCGAATTTTTAGTTTTAGGTGTAGTCTTTTGGAGTAAAACCTAAACCGAACCAAGGCTATCTTGTACAGTATTTTAGGGTTCCATACCCTATCTTACATCAAGATAAGTGTTTTACTTCATTAATTCAATTATGTCTTCAATTATTTGTGTGTATGCTTGCATGTTTCCCATGTCCGGCTAATTTATTTGTGTGTGTTTGCTTAGGGAATATGAAACTTAATTATTGAATATTGATTGGTTGTCTCTTATCTTAATTGTTAATGATCTAGTATTGCGATAGGTCATCCGTTGTGTAGTTAATGCTTGATTAATCTTTGTGAACCTTAGCTTATAATACCTAGAGTCATTGTAGGCTAAACCATTCGAAGAGTACCTTAGAGTTAAGTTTATAAATCCTAGAGATTTTGTAGGTAATAACCTTTGGTAGTTTCAAAGAGTTAGGGATAAAAGCATACCCTACGACTTTAGACACACAACGCGATTAAGAATAAGGACGTGACAATTCAACCATCAATAGGAGATAGTTAAGGAGTAATAAAACCTAAGTAAACACATCTTTAAATCATCATACGAGCACACAATAATTAGACATAGGCTACATACACCACTATAATAATTAGATAAGTAGAAGTAATCGGTAGAAATACCAACCCCCAAATCCAAACCCGAGATTCGTACCTTTCCATTTCCTAAAAAACATAAAAAGATAAAAATGATCTTCCTCAACCCCAACCTTAGCGTAGTAACTTCTCACTAGCATTCCTATCCCTAGAGAACGATATCAATTCCCGTGGCTTACCTAATACTACACTACAACGATTAGGTTCACTACCTAGGGTGTTGAAAAACTTGCTCGACGAAAAGGAAGTTTCCTTTGACCCCGACGCCAGCGTGTAGCGTTATCGATAGCTACTTTGTGGGTAAAAGAAAGATGCACAAGCGATATCCAAGTCTTCATCACACTCAATATATGCCCAAACAAGTCACCTTCATGGAAAGGAAGAAAGAAAGAAGACGAAATAAGTAAACGCATCTGTAAAATGTCACTTTAAAACCAAATAAGTAATACGAATTGTCTCGTGATATTGATTGATATTTAATGAAAACATTAGCCATAAACGTGTATCCTCGGAAGTAATACCAAAATACCGCTCATTCTACCGAATAATTAATACAACATTTGTATCCAAATAAATTTGAATAACATTGACATTCTAAGTTCAAATACTTTCGGATAATGAATAAAAAACCCAATCCATAATTAGTATTAACCATCATATCAACCCAATCCAAATCTTAATAGCACACCACCCAAAATGAAAAGATTAAGACCGATACGTGAAGTGAAGTACCCGGCCCAAAGCATAACACAAGACCTGATTGAAGAATGTTAAGCACCTGGACCCAAAATATATAAACCCGATCCAAAATACCATTCTTAATCCAAAGGTTATTAAGACATATTTAACCAAAATAGACATTCGGATGTCATCATGTTAGTCCCACCTTCTTAACCACTTAAAAAATAACACCAAACGTCTTTTATTATGTAAGTTCTGTTGGATTCACACACGTCTAGTCCATATCAAAAGATGGAAGGTGGACAGCAGATTCATTAAACAAATCAAGTACACGGTCACTCTTTTTAGGCACAATAACTAAGTTGCTTCACCCGATCCATTGAGAAGCCCAAAACCAATGAAAAACATATATTTGATCCAACTTCAATGCTTAATATTAACCGGTTATAAGACACACTTTAAACACACTTTAACTCTAACCCTAAACAACTCACATAAGAACGCCTACCACTCCACAACACACTCTCAAAACAGTCACGGGAACAAAATTTACACTTCACATCAACATCAAACGAATCACATCACTTCATAAAATCCCAGTCATCACCATCTCTTCTTACCCATCTCAAATCTGGAAAAATATAACGAATCTCATCAACTATCTTCAACACACGAGCACCCGTTTTCCTTTATCCTCCAGTTGAATCGCTTCAAGATTGAATCAGCTTCAAGATCCTTTAAAAATGGGTCACTGGGTTGGTTATCGTGTGATTATGTTTATGTAATTGATCTTAGAATGAAACAAAAATAAAAAAATGTTATATTTATTATCTTTGTATTTGGATATTTATGAAGTAAATCTTGAAAAATTTATTGATGATGCTAATCTTCTTTCGTGAGACCTTCAATTGTCTTGATCTGTCTTTTAACTAAACCAAAAGAAAGAAACTGAGATCTTGTTATGCTTTTGTCCTTTTAAGATTAAATTTGTTGTTCAAGAAGCTTAAGATCTTTTAAAGATTGATATAAAAGTTGAACACAAGCGAGATCTCAAATGATACTTGTCATTTTCGAGTCTTGTTTTGTTTAACCGAAAGAAAGAGTGAATGAAATGGATTTGTTTTGTTCTTCCTTGTACTAATTCGAATATTAATTGAAGCTTGGATTTGAAATTGATCGATGATGAATATTCATATCGTGTGATTGATCGTTAAGATCTTGATGTTTCTTTGAATAACACGAAAAAATGAATGAACTGTGATCGTTTGATGTGTCCCTTTATTTAATTCATGTACGAGTCGTATGAGGTGATGGTGGGAATAGAGTGGTTTGTTGGTCGACGAGTGATGGAAGGGTGTTATGATGAATTAGGATTAGTTTAGTTTATGGCTGTTTTTGCTTCGAGTCAACACCAGTTAAATGCTTTTGAATTTGATAAGGTTTTGAACTTGACTAATGATCTTGAGAAAAACTGAGGTTATATGAATGAGTAGTTGGAATTATGGTTTGGTCATGGTCTATTAGTCATTCTTCTTTTTCTTCATCACAATATTTCTGTTGTTTTTGTTTTTGATCTATAATCACTTTTGGTTTGGACAAATGATGGTGTAAACTGAAGTCATGAGAGTTGGTATAATGGTATGGTCTTTCATAACTCTTCTTTTATGCATAAGTTATCTTGGTCAAAACGCATCTCTTCTTCTACATTTCTATCATGTATGGTCAAACCGCAAAGTGATTTCAAAATACAGTCAAGTCATCTTAGAGTCTGGTCAAGTCGCAGTAGTCCTGCACTCCAAAATGTAACCATCAAACATGCTTGACCTTATACCTTTCTTCGTCAAGTCGCAGATTTCTTTCGTCAAAACGATTCACCTTCGGAGTCTTCAAAGCGTAGTTAGGTCAAAATGCAATGTTTTCTGGGTCAAAACGCAATGTTTTTCTGAGTCAAAACGTAATGACCACTTGATCAAAATGCATCTTGACCTCCCACATCTTCAAACCGCAACACCAATGAATCAACTCGCAGCATCCTTTCACCACAAACCGCCGGGAAGGTCTCAAATCGCAGATAAGAAAAGTCACTTTCCGAAACGCAACTTTAAAACTCATATTCGACTTCTTTGACCTATTTTAGAAGTTTATTTGACCAAAGAATCAAGGAAACGGTAAAAACAAGTTACATCATAGCATTTTGACATAAAACTGTTTAGACCACTATGCAAAAAAGTGAGAAATCTCCGAATTTTGTTTTGACCATTTGATACAAGAGATACTAGTACCAGCTATTAACCACACAAAGATTCACTTGCATAAAATAATAGTTAAAGAAAAAACAAGTTTACCACAGATTTGACACAAAGCAAAGAAATAAACGGATACGTAAAAGTGGTAACAAAACAGCCTAAACCAAATTTAACGAATCATAAAAACCAACTAAACAAATAACCAAGGCTCTGATGCCAATTGTAGGATCATTATTAATGTTGATTATATGATTCAGAAGGTCAGGGAATATGGAAGAACAAGTTAGCCATGGTTAAAGAGAGAAAGAGTAGAGAAGGGAAGTTTCTAGTGAGAAAAACATATATGTGTGTTTTATTAGAATGAAACCAACCCTTCCCTAGAGGGAAGGGGTATTTATACAACTTACTAAACGCCACCTACTGGTCGTGAATCAGTATATCAGATGGTAAAGACCCTTCCGTCCTCCACGGTGTTACTTAGACTAACTAATAACTAATAAACAACGATAAGTCTACGAGCTAACTTATGCTAGTCTATGGTTGGGGTGACCGACACTTCAATATGGATTTCCTAAATCCTAACAATAAGTCCTAGCTGCCTCAATTAGGGTCTTGTTCATCCTTTCAGCAACTCCATTCTGCTACGGAGTCCTAGCATACTATAATCTGTTTTATTCCCTTGTCCCCTGAGAATTCAAGCATACTTCTATTCTTAAATTCATGCCATTATTTGATCTAAAATTTTTAACCTTATGGTCAAGTCGGTTTTCTCCGCTAATAAAGTGAAGGATGCCGTAGTCTCATCCATGGTAGATAAAAAACCTAACAAAACCTAGTATAATCATCAGAATGACGAGGCAATAAGATGCATTAATGCTTTTTGGTTGGCCTAAAAGGTCTATATGCAAGGTATGTAAAGTTGCTGTAACATCTCTTTCTAATTTGGCCTTGCATGATGCCCTGTGCTGCTTCCCTTTATGACATGCAACACAAGAATGGTCATTTTTGAAAACCTTGGAAGGTAGACATCGTACAAGGTTTCCCTTCACAAGTTTGTTTAGATTTTTAAAGTTTATATAACCCAACCTTCTATGACACAATTCAGATTCATTAATAGTGGCTTTTGCAATTAAACAGAAAAATCTTTGAGGTTCATGTGTCTTCATATCAAAACTGTACATATTGTGTTTCCTTGAGACCCTTAGGAGTATATGATTTTCATCAGGCCTCTTAAAGTCAGAAGTCTACACAAAACATTGATCCTCAGTAAAAGAACCTTATCTTTATCACATATTTGTGATATAGAGAAAAGGTTAAAGTGGCCTAGCTCTTTTACAAAAGACACATATCAAACTCTAAATTACCAACCTTGATTCTACATTTCCCTGTAATGTAGCCTTTGCTAGCTCCAAAATTAACACAACCACCTTTGAATTCTTCAAAGTCGTCCCAAGTAGTCCTTACAGTCATGTGCCTAGAACACCCACTGTCAAATATGCCCCTATCTCCCATGTTCATGAAGGATGTTCATGCACATACAAAAGAGATTAGTTTCTCTATGGGACCAGGGCATGCAGGCTTGGTTGCGCTTGTATGGACTGTAGAATTCCGCAGTATTAGGGTCCACTATTATACTTGGAGTTTGGTCTGTGACTCCGTTATAACCTTTGAGGCCCCAGCCAGATCCCCCATTACCTTTACATTTTGTTGCATTATTAACAAAGGGTCTTCTCTCACAGTGAGTGTGATTTAGAAAATATCTTCGTGGTTGAATACATTCACCGGGATGAGGTCTTGGTGGATCCGGTTGTTCATTTCTAACTTAAATTAACATTACGATATTAACTTTAGGCGGACCGAACCGATATTTTTCCTAACAGTTTTAACTTGCACACTAGTACTCACATTTGGTTTAACAGAATTAACATATGAATTACCAAGTATTAAGTCTTGGTCTAGAAACAAACTGATTTGCGTGGTTAATTATGTTTACATTATTCCATACTGGTCTAACCATCCCTTTTCCAAAGATAATGTACCATTTTCTTCCTAAGTTCTGCCTCTTTAGCCATTCTCTTGTCATGAAAATCACAATCTCTTATTAAATGGCTTAGGCTACCACCAAAGAAACTCTTCTTAGTGAAAGAGTATCCTTCTCCTAACTCTTGTTTCATCATATCATTCCAATTTCTCTTGTCAAATTTGGGTGTCTCTTGATTATTAACCTGTTGCCTTGGAGTTTTTGCGTGTGGGACACAACTAGGTTCAACTTGCTTTGGTTTTGACACAACATGCTTAACAAAAGTGACAAGTTCAGCTAGTTTTGGTTTAGACACAAAAGGCTTACTGACTGAAACTGGTTTGGAGATCTTTATAGGTTCTGATTTAAGCTCAAAAGAATGATCAAAGACATTCCCAATGGATCCTTCACTGTCATTAGATTGACAGGTAGAATATTCATGGATTTGTCTTTCGAAGCATTGGTTTCAAGATTTTTCCATTTGCTATAATCAAACAAAGATTCATCATATTCCTTTTCTGGTTTAGGTGTGTAATCTCCATTTAGAGGATTAGGAACTCCTTTGTAGTTTTTAGTTTTAGCAAATCTATGGTATATAGGTTTTCCATCATAATTTTCTTTTGAACTAATAAATACAATGCTCACTTTCATTTCTTCCTCATATCCTAAAACCTCACTATCTAATTTTATCTCAAATCCTAAACCAATTTTACTGGTTGAGCTCATTCCTGAATCAATTAATCTCCAAAGATTTTTAGCATTATTTTGCCGTGTGTTTATTTTCTTTTGCAACTCATCCTTTTCTTTTACTGCTTTCATTCCAATTATTCTATATTTTCTTAGTTTTTCATCTTTTTCATATATTTCATTAGCCTGAAAAGTAAGTTTTTCATTTAAAGATGATTGTTGTTTTTGTAAGGTGACTATTTGAGCTCCTAATGGTTTAACAGATTTACTATAGGCAAGTAATTTAGCTTCTTGATCACCTATCTGACTCATTTGTTCATCACAAAGTGTTTTTAGTTTATTATATGAGTCAGTGCAAGTTTTAGAACACAAGGATACCTCAGTATTGGAGCTTATGGCCATGTGAGCATGGTTTATCTCAGTATCCTCTTCAGTGTGCTCTCCCCAGTTGACCACACCAGCTTCCATAGTCAGCAATCCCATCTGACTCTTATCCTGCTTATCAGCATCCTGTCTTGGGTAGAAAGAATCCCTCTTCTTTTCATCAGTGGCCACCTTTGTTGTGCATTACCTAGCAAAGTGACCTGTGTTATGGCACCTAAAGCATTTAAGCTTCTTCTTGCCAAACCCAACTGGTGCCTTCCCATCAAACCGTACTTGTCTTCCAGTCTTCTTGTAAAACTTCTTCATTCTCAAAGCGATCATTGCACACTGCCAATTTATGTCCATCTCTTCCATCTCCTCATCATCAATTTGATCTAAGTCCTCATTGAGGATATCTTCAGATTTCCTTGCAAAAAGAGAGTAGATCACTTCATCGACAAAAGCCGCCAGGAGCCTCTCTCTTCCTTCACACTAGAAGAAGAAGTATTGTAGCTACCAGAATCATAGCTACCAGATTTAACCTTGTTAGTGTTGCTCTTGCCTTGTGAGACAAAAGCAACATTTTGAGCACTTGAGGATGCTTTTGAACTACCCTTGATTTCTTGTTCAAAAACCCCAGGGTTATTATACAAGTCATCAATTGACAAAGTGTCAATATCTTCTTTGGTTCTCATGGTCATTGCCAGATTTGACCATTCTTTGGCAACGCACCTAGAAACTTATGATTTGCATCCTTAGTGGACACTTCGCACATGAGCTTCTAATTGTGACAAGAGTTGTTGGAATCTATCATATCCTTTCTCCAACATTTGAAGCTGGTCACAGTTAATGCTTCAAACTGTTGTATGGAAACAACCTTCGCATCTTTGGAGTTTGAATTCCTCCAAACCTTGTTCTTATTGCATCCTAGATCTCCTTGGCATCATCCATTCCATGGAACCTTCTCAGATGTTCCTTGGGAATGGCCATCAGCAAGATGGTTCTTGCCTTCCTCTCCTTTTCCACATCATGTATCTCTGCAACAGAGACTAGTGGAAGAACTCTAACCACACCATCTTTCCCTATGGAAATCCTTTTCCTCGAATTTCCATTCTGGATTACCTTCCAGACTTCATTATCAATATATTCTAGATAGTGTTCCATCTCCATGGCCCAGATGTCATACTCCTCCTTCT
This sequence comes from Chrysanthemum makinoi, assembly GCA_910596185.1. NCBI lineage: Eukaryota > Viridiplantae > Streptophyta > Magnoliopsida > Asterales > Asteraceae > Chrysanthemum > Chrysanthemum makinoi. The sequence continues at coordinate 210,909,925 of OU343223.1, read as the reverse complement.
TCAGAAGTGGGAGTTTAATGTTGGAGATGGTGGTTGTAGCAAGGATTATTTGTCGTTGTTGTTGTTTCTTGGATCCAGCTTTTGACACTTCATCTTCATGGTTGGAGACCTCTTCATCACTAAGATGTTGAGAAAAGTTATTAGTAGGTACAGACATGATTCAGGATTTGTGAGTGAATTGAGTGTTTTTGGTGTTTGTGTTTCTTCAAATTTAGAGTCCCTCAATAGGCTCTGATACCACTTGTAGGTCCAAAGTTATAGATCTTAGCATACTTTGTAAGACAATAATCAACTTGAATAAATCCAAATTAATTATATGAAGAACTCTTTAACAATAAGTACTTGAAACGTATTTCTTGAAACAAGTAATACAATTTTTTTAGTTATATTTAAAACTTTCCAAAACCAACTAATTTTGATATATATAATTTACACAAATTTCGTATAAAATTTAGTTAAGACTTAATTTTCTTTAAGAGAAATACACTTATTTTAAATAACAAATGACATGAAAATATATATATACATAAACTTAATATACGTATATATCGTTCTTCAAACCATATCCGACTTATTCTATAATTATTTCTCCTCGTACATTGTCACCACTGGGTTGTCATTAAACCGAAGCCTCGTTCAGTCTCGATATATTGTTTTCATCATATATTTATTCCTATATTTTTATAAGCCGATATACACACAAACTTTTGAAAAACTGTTTTCAAACTTAATCAATGCCACACAAGCAACAACAACACAAACATTGTAAAACTTGTAAAGTTTGGTTAAACTTTATCATTTCATAAACATGAAATAAAAACTGAAACTTGCCGTACTAATTTAGGTTGCGTGTCGGAGCCGTGCACTACCACTATTTGATCTGTTAAACTGTTTTATAAACTTTGAGGTAAGAAACATGCAAAACCTTTCTATGGACCAAATGCAAGTATGTTTTATTTAAACTGTTACGTAGAGCAGCCTAAGCATTTAAATCCCCTTTTTGGCCGAACTCATGAACCGTTAAACCCTGATGGGAAGCACAAATGTTATAAATAGATCTATTGGGGGTGACTCCCCCGTTCGGGTTGACCGGATAGGCAACCGGTATATCATAATGTCGAGATTCAAGTGTTTTAGGATTTCAACACTTGAAAGGCCTTTATTTTACATGCTTTTAAAGCATGCACACTATGGTTAAGCCTCGGTTGCTTGAACTTAGTGCTAGCGTAACATTTTTCACAACTGTTTTGTTATGATTATGATATTGGTCCATCTTTGTTTAATTACTTAAACCTATGAACTCACCAAAGTTTAGCTGACTTTTATCATGTTTTTCTCGTGGTATTAAATCTGTAGGAAAGGAGATGGCAAGGCAAGGGTCATAGACTATCTGTTGAAATGTTTTTACACAAACTACACCTTATTTCATGAAGCAACCTAAACACATGGGCCACTTTTCTTCACTTGAAATTTTTGTAAAACTCATTTACTTTATAAATAAAAATTTAACGGAGTATGTATTCCGTTCTTTATCATCTTGTGTTGTGTATTCCAATTAAGTAGCACCCCATGTTGCTTCCGCTGTACCAGTTTTGGGGGTGTTACAATTTCCGAGAGTCGCAAAATTTTGCGCGAGTACATAAACATTTTGTTGGGAATTAAATGAAGCAGTACTAACTGACTTAGTACTTCCAAGCATACAGACAGAACTGCCGAATATTACACTAGCAGTACTAACTGACTCAGTACTGCTAGTACATAGAGTTTGTACTGCTTAGTTGATATGTACGCGTTTTGTATTTATATAATAGATATTGTATATCTTATATGATTATATAGTGATAGTTATCTTGTAAAGGACTCCTTGTGTTATAAAAGGAGATCCTATGTTAGCAGTCATATACGTATCTTTTTGTTAAGCTTCAAGGTTGTAAACCCTAGTGATAAGTTGAGATCACTCGTGTTATTATCACTAATAATATTGAAGCGTTTTGTTAATTCATTGTTTACTGTTCCATTCATTCAAATACATCAAACACATTATTCTTCTAAAGTGCTAAGTAGTAGATTCCGCATACTATTTGGTATACCCTCAAAGTATCTATAACACAAGTCTCAAGAGTGTTTAGATCCTTACAAGTGGTATCAGAGCCTAGGTTTCTGATACTTTGATTTAGAAGATACATACCTAATCACTTTATTTTCCCAATCAAAACTCATGGACATGGAATCCTCACAAAACCATGCTGCTGCTAAGTTACAAGTACTCAAACAGAATGACTATGACATGTGGAGGCTCAAGATTGAGCAATACTTTATGGTGCTGGATTATAATCTCTAGGAGATTATAGAGATTGGATACTCTTTCATTCCTACACAAACTGAAATAGTCATTGATGGCAAGATTGTTACTAAAGTTAGTACAGATCCCCTTACTGCAGAAGAGAAGCTTAAAAGAAAGAATGATCTTAAAGCAAGAAGCTTGTCGATGCTGGTCATCCCCAATGACCATGTTCTGTCTTTTAGTCATTACAAGACAGCTAAAACCTTGTTTAAGGCTATTGTCAATGATTTGGTGGTAATGATGCTACCAAGAAAACTCGAAGGTTTCTGAAACCACAATTAGAGAACTTCATCAACAACAGGGGCAATGAATCTATTGATCACTTGTTCAATAGACTGCAGAAATTAGTCAGCCAACTGAATGTCTTGGGTGTCAATATTCCCCAAGAAGACCTAAATTCCAGGTTTCTAAGGAGTTTGCTTGCAAAATACCGGTGTATGTGGTTGTCTAAAAGAACAAACCAAAAATTGACACCATGCCACTAAGTGACTTGTACAACAATTTCAAAATTGTTGAACAAGAAATTAAAAATCAAGGCACAAGATCGAGTTCAGGGAATATGGCATTTTTATCTGCTCAAACTAATGCTGATTCTGAAGATGATGAGGACTCAGAAATTAGTATTGCTAACCTTATGGTTGGTACTGCTAGTTCAAAAATTAGTCCTGCTGGTATTGGTGATTCAACTTTCTATGCCTTCCTATCTAGCCAAGCAAGTGGATCTTCACTTTCTCATGAAGATCTTGAGCAACTAGATGATGATGACCTTGAAGATATGGACATCAAGTGGAATGTTGCTTTGCTAAGCATAAGGGCAAAGAAGTTTTGGAAGAGAACTAGGAAGAAGATCACCATAGCTGGTGATGATATTGTTGGATTTGATAAATCCAAGGTGGAGTGTTTCAACTACCACAAGATGGGGCACTTTGCCAAAGAGTATAGAAAGCCGAAGTCTCAGGCTTATAAGAGCAGATGGAATAAAAGCAGTGGAAAGAAGACAACTGATGAGGAGCCTTCTTCAAAGGCTATGGTTACAATTGATGGTCTTGGCTATGACTGGAGTTTCATGGCTGATAAGGAGGAACCATCAACAGACTCTGTAATGGTGGCAACAGAGATAGCACTTATGGCCTTCTCTGATTCTGAGGTACTTTCCACTAAGGGTTGTTCAAAATCATGTTTTGCTTTAGAAGAATGTGAAACTCTTAAAGATAGATATGAAAACCAGAGAATATAGCTTAATAAAACTAGTTATAATCATGCTAATCATAAAAGAGCTCTAGCTGTGTTAGAAGAACAAATTATGCATTATAAAAAATGAGTCCTGGTTTTTCTAAAACTATAGATGTGCTTAAAAGAGATCTTTCTCATAGAGATATGGAGATAAGTTTGCTAAGAGATCAATTGGAAAAGTATAAGACAGCTAATGAAAACATAAATTTCAGTGTGAAGACCCTAGAATATTGTTCTAATCAGGTTACTAAATTGATAGAGGGTCAAATAATAAAGCTAAATCTGGTTTCGGTTATAATGCTTTCCACCTCCATTCAGAGGTGTTCCTTCACCTACAGGTGTTGACTTATCACACATTGGTTTAAACGAATTTCAGGAGCCAATGATGTAATATGGACCTAAAACTAAAGAAAATGTAAATCTAGAAAAGTCTGAGATCAATGATGCTTTTAAAAGTGCCTAGTGATTCCTCACTAATTGAGGAAATTGAGTCTAAAAAAGTAGGTACTGCTAAGCCTAAGGTTGAAACTGGTAGACCTAAGCAAGAAATAAAATTTGTTAGGCCAACAGTTAAATATGCATAAATGTATAGGTCAACCAGTAGGACTCCACAGTCTAGGGGTGGGACTCCACAGCCTAGGGAAAACCAGAGAAACTGGAATAACCTTAAGTCTCATTAGCTAGGCAATGAGTTTGTTTTGTACAATAAAGCTTACTATTGTTGGTAGTTTTGATCATGTGCAGGCTATGTGTAATTACCATCAAGGGAGAAGGATGGTAAATTGGAACTCAAGGGCAACAGGGTATGCTAATGCAAGGGTGAATACAAACAGTTTTTCAAGAAACACTCACCCTAATAGAACCACTAAAATGATTCCTAGAGCAGTCTTGATGAAGTCTAGCATCAGACCTTTAATACTGCTAGACCAATTAGGACTGCTTACTCAAAACCAACAGTCTCAAGTCCTAAACCAACCTCTTACAAATAACCACAAGGTAATAACTGGTCTTTTAATAAGAATACTAGTTTTCAAAAGAAGGTTTGGAGGGAAAAAGTAAGAGCTACTAGTCCAGTAGTTGGTATCGCTAGGCCTAGAGTTCATCTTGCTAGGTCTGTAAGGCTGCCAAGGAACTGGGGTCAATCGTAGGCCTCAGCATGTTGGATATGGAGACCCACCAAATCCAGAAGTGCATCAACAATCATGAAGAAATACAATTACATTGATGCACGAGGAAGATCCAAGTCAGTGATGGCTTGGGTCCCCAAAGGAAACTAATTTCCTTCCTTTGTGTGCGAAAACATTCAGTGCTAAAGAAGATCAAGGATACTCGATAGTGGATGTTCCAGAACATGACTGAAATAGATCCTACCTTTTAGACTTCAAACCTTTGGATGGTGGATATGTTTCCTTTGGTGGTGGCATAGGTGGCGAATTATCGGTACATGTACAATCAAGACTGTCAATCTTGATTTTGAAGATGTGTATTATGTAAAGGAGCTTAATAATAACCTCTTTAGTGTGTCACAAATGTGTGACAAAAAGAACTTTGTGTTATTTACTGACATTGAGTGCCTTATCCTCTCCATAGACTTTAAGTTGCCTGATGACAATGAGGTGTTGCTTAGAGTCCCAAGGAAAGGCAATCTTTACAGTGTAGACATGAAAAACATTGTTCCTAAAGAGAATCTTACTTGTTTGGTTGCAAGAGCATCTTTAGATGAGTCTATGTTATAGCATAGGAGACTTGGTCATATTAACTTCAAAACCATTAATAAGATTGTAAAATATGGTTTGGTAAGAGGACTACCTCAAAAACGTTTTCTAAATGACCACACTTGTGTGGCTTGCCTCAAAGGTAAGCAACACAGAGCTTCTTGTAAGCCCAAGACCCAAAAATCTACTACTCAACCCTTATATATGCTTCATATGGACTTGTTTGGTCCTACATCTTTGAGTAGTATTCAACGTAAGAGATGATGTCTTGTGATCACTGATGATTTTAGCAGGTTTACTTGGGTTTTCTTCCTAGGAGCTAAGGATGAGACAACCAACATTCTTAAGACCTTAATTACTGAAGTAGAGAACCTAGTTGATAAGAAGGTAAAGATCATCAGGTGTGATAATGGGACAGAATTCAAGAATAGAGTGATGGATGACTTTTGCGGGAGAAAAGGTATTAAAAGAGAATTTAGTGTTGCTAGGACTCCTCAAAGCAAAATGGGTTCTCTTTGAAAGGAGAAATAGAACCTTGATAGAAGTTGTTAGGACCATGTTGGCTGATTCCAAGCTTCCCATGACCTTTTTGGCGTTAATATTGCTTGTTATGTTAACATGGTTTTAATAGTTCACTCTCAAAACAAGACACCTTATGAGTTATTTAGAGGTAGATCTCCTACCTTAGAGTTCATGAGACCATTTGGCTGGCATGTCACTATTCTCAATACCTTAGACTATTTGGGTAAATTTGATGGAAAATCTGATGAGGGTTTCTTTGTAGGGTATTCTACAGTTAATAAAGCCTTTAGAGTTTATAACCTTAGAACCAGGAAGGTGGAAGAAACCCTTCATGTAGAGTTTTTGGAGAATAAGTATACTGTAGTAGGAGAAGGACCAAAATGATTGTTTGATCTTGATTCTCTAACCCAATATATGAACTATGTACCAGTGAATGCAGGTACAAATACTAATGATTTTACAGGTTCAGAAGAATATGTTGATACAAATGAACCAGGCATGGAGGAGGAATCAGATCACATTTTGGTGCATGTTTGGAAAGATAGTTCTGAGGTTACTTCTTCTTCAAAGAGTGATAATCAACCATCTCCTTCTGATGATGTACCAAAAGAGAATGATGTAAGTGTGATCAATACTGATGATGCAACTGCTCAAAACAAAGACATTCCTGAAAGCAGTACCAATAATGATGGTACTGCTAGGCAAAAAGATAGTACTGGTGGACAAAGTACTAACACTGATGAACCACCAGTTAGTACTGCTCCACCTAGTGATCTTTTTGATGATTTTGGAGCTGATTTCAACAAAATTCCTCTCACATATGATGTTCTATCAACTCCTCTGACAAACATTCACAAGAATCATCCTCTGGGTAATGTAATTGGTGATGTGCAATATGGTGTTAAAACTAGGAAACAAACACAAACTGAAGATCAACAAGGATTTCTTATGGCTGTATATGAAGAAAGAAATCATGAAGAAGCAAACATCTATTTTTTGGGTTGTTTCCTCTCCCAGATTGAACCCAAAAATGTTCATAAAACATTGGAGGAAGAAAGCTGGGTGGAAGCAATGCAAGAAGAACTCTTGCAGTTCAAAATTCATAAGGTTTGGGTTCTTGTTGATCTACCTAAGGATGTGAGGGTGATTGGTACTAAGTGGGTTTTCAGGGTAAAGAAATATGAAAGAGGGATTGTTATCATAAATAAGGCAAGGCTTGTGGCTCAAGGCTATACACAAGAAGAGGGAATTGACTATGAAGAGGTTTTTGCACCAGTGGCTAGAATTGAAGCAATCAGGCTGTTCTTAGCCTATGCTTCATTCATGGGATTCATGGTATACTAGATGGATGTCAAGAGTGCTTTCTTATATGGCACAATTGAAGAGGAGGTTTATGTCTTACAACCTCTAGGTTTTATTAACCCTGATCATCCTAACAAGGTGTATATGGTGGTGAAAGCTCTTTATGGTCTGCATCATGCACCAAGGGCATGGTATGAGACTTTAGCTACATACCTGTTTTAGAATGGATTTCAAAGGGGCAAGATTGATCAGACTTTGTTCATCAAGAATCTCAAAGGAGATATATTGCTTGTACAAGTGTATGTAGATGATATTATATTTGGTGCTACAAAGAAGGAGATGTGTATTGAATTTGAAAAGCTGATGCATGACAAATTCGGATGAGTTCCATGGGATAACTCACTTTCTTTTTGGGGCTATAAGTAAAGCAGAGACAATATGGTATATTTATCAGTCAAGATAAATATGTGGCTGACATTCTAAGGAAGTTTCAATTTACAGATGCCAGAGTAGCCAGAACACCTTTTGACACTGAGAAACCTTTGGTGAAAGATGAGTCTAGAGAAGATGTTGATGTCTACACTGACAGATCCATGATTGGGTCTCTGATGTACCTAACATCCTCCAGGCCAGATATTATGTTTGTAGTGTGTGTATGTGCAAGGTTTCAGGTTACTCCCAAGGTCTCTCACCTTACAGTTGTGAAGAGGATCTTTAGGTACCTTAAAGGCCATTCTAAGTTGGGCCTATGGTATCCTAGAGAGTCCCTTTTTGATTTAGTAATATATTTAGACAGTGATTATGCTGGTGCCAGTTTGGATAGGAAATCAAAACAGGAGGTTTTCAGTTCCTAGGAAGAAGGTTGGTTTCCTGGCAGTGTAAGAATAGACCATAGTAGCCACCTCTACAACTGAAGCAAAATATGTGGTTGTTGCTAGCTACTGCAGTCAAGTACTTTGGACTCGAAACCAAGTGCTTGATTTTGGGTATAACTTAATGGGTACTATTATTTATATTGACAATAGCAGTACCATTTGTATTATTAGAAATCATACATCATTTTATAAGAGATTGTAATGAGAAAAGGTTAATACAGATTGTTAAGGTTGATATTGAACACAACTTTCGATTTATTAACTAAATCTTTTGATGTGGGGAGGTTTCAGTACTTGGTAACAGGTATTGGGATGCTTAACCCTTAAATGTTTTGATTTCTTAGTGTTTTTGTAACTGGAAAGGACTTTTACTGCTAGTTGTATCATATAGTACTGCTAAGTATAATTTGTACTGTAAGTGTAAATTTTGTATGTTGTTTTTGTCCTGTTAGTGATTCTTTGTACTGCAATAAGGAAATACTTTGCTTTGTATTTTCTTGGTTTTGGACTAACATTGACAGGTTGTGCAAGCATCATGAGTGAGTTGAGCTGTGGATTTACATTGTGTGACTTGTATCACACCACAAATGGTAATCAGTTCACCATGTCTTACAAACATCAAGAACTAACTAGTACAGAGCAAATGGTTTCTAGTAAAGACACATCAAATCCGTTGATGGCTGATAGTTTGCCAAAAACTATATGGTTATTGATGCGCGTACGAAGCGCGTTCGGGGTCAAAGGAACTTCCTTTTCTTCGAGCAATTTTTTCAACCACCTAGACAGTGAACCTAATCGTTGTAGTGTAGTATTGGGTAAGCCTCGGGGATTGATATCGTTCTCTAGGGAATAGGAATGCTAGCAAGAAATATATTACGCTAAGGTTGGGGGTTGAGGATGATTCTTTTTTATCTTTTATATGTTTTTTAGAAAGCTAAGGTAAATATCTCGGGACAATTGGTTTGGGGGTGGTATTCTCTACCAATTACTTCTACTATCTAATTATCTATTACTACGGGTAGCTATGTTTATTGAAGTGTGCTCGTATGATGATTAAAAATGTGTTTACCTAGATACTATTACTCCTAAGTTATCTTTTATTAGTCAGTTAAATTGTCACACCTTATCTTAACCGCGTTGTATTCCCTAAGGTCGTAGGTGTGCCTATGCCATAACTCTTTGAGGTTACCTTTGGGTTTAGCCTACGAAATCCTCAAGTCCTTAAACTATTCATTCATAAGCCAACTTTCGCAAAGATTACTCAAGCATTAAACACAACGAAAGCCTAGTTGCACTCCTAAGCCAATTACAATTAAGATAAGAGACAACCTAACAATAATTAATAACTAGGTTTCATAGATCTAAGCAAACACACAAGAAATTTAGCTAGACATGTTAAACAAGCAAACATACACACAATCAATGGAAGACATAATGATACTTTGGACTAAAACACTTATCTTGGTGTGTAAAATAGGGTTTGGGACCCTAAGATACTTTAAAACACTTATCTATGACATGTTTTGTTTTAATGTTCATACTTTAAAACCTTGTGGTCCACATTTAATTTACTTAAAGGTAAACTTTATTTTCATGTCATAGTGAGCGGCACAATGGTCACAAAACTCACTATTGAACTCATATTATTGTTACTCTGTATTGTTATTTAAATAAACCTATGAACTCACCAACCTCGTGTTGACACTTTTAGCATGTATTTCTCAGGTTAATCAGGCGATAGCATACTATATGGAGGCAATTGACGTGGCATGGTCATAGGCATACTCTGAAGTGTAGTTTTACACAGCTTTGGCCAGTTTTGACATTTGGGACAACTATATTTTATGGGCCATGTTTTCTGCACATAAATAATGTTTTGATACTCATATAATTACGTAATGAAATTGCTCTTTAAAACGGATTAGGTAATCCGTTCTTAATACTTTGTGTTGTGTACCAATTTAGTAGCACCCCAGTGACATAATCTTCCGCTGCGATTCAATTTTGGGAGTGTTATAGAATGTTTGTTTAATTATTAAATGAATAAATATAAATAATATTTTATGTTCGTTTAGCTAAATAAATAAATGACAAAAAGCTTCGTCCTTTCATATATTTTCGTGAAATAAACACAATACTATGTACAATAAAGTAACAATCAGGATCCTCTAATGTTGACTTCAACATAACTAATCATGTTGTCTCACATAAACATAGTGGGTTCCTTACTTTAAATTCAAGATAAATTATCTTACGAGACCCACTTTTTCTTATGTGAGACAACATGACTAGTTATATTAAACTCAACGATCTCTATACTAGAATAACGTTTATGTGAGTTTTTCATTCTTCAACCTCTATTTTTTGTTATAAAAATTTTAAAATTTTGTTCTTTGTAATGGTTTTGTGTTTAAGAAATGCATTTTTTATTATTTGATCATTTTACTACAACAATTATTCCTTTTTATTTTGCACATTGGCGAATTGATTTTTGTAATTTGTGAATCATTTTACGACTGTAATTAAAAAAATGTATTTTATATTTAAAAAATGGTGCATGTTACCATAAAATTTAATATTCCTAGCTCACTCGCACTACCATTTTTAGCTTTTTAGAACGAAACTCTAGCATTAACATGGATGTATATATTAAAGTAATTACACTAGTAATTTTAAAAATGTGTTTAGATGCAACATTGTAGAAAAGTAAAAAAAGACACGGCAAAACGTAGAAAAATGTATGATTGTCAAATCACACTTTTCAGAAGATTAGTTATAACTTAAAAAGTCACTTATTTTTTCAAAAAGTTTGCTGAAAATAAACTCTGAACACATTTTCTGTTTTTTCAAATTCTCTTTGAATGTTTTTCTAAAAGAAGTCTTTTTCAACAACTAAACGCTACCCGACACATATAAAAAGTCATGAACACACATAAAAAGTTTGATGACGAGAGCAGTGTCGTGACAAACTTATTTCTGTAGATCGTTGCCCAGTATTTCTTACTCTACCCATCTTTTTTACCCTTTATTTATTTTATTTTATTTTTACCTTTCTTGAATATCAAAGAGTTGTTGAATAGTGACATCAGTTTTTGGGGTAACTATACTACTTTCATTCTCGTCCATCTTAGTATCAAGCACCATAAAGTTTATCTAGTAAATCTCATCCACCAAGAGTACTTAATCTTGTAACAAATAAAAATAAATCCAATTTTGTATATCTGGCTCAACGATGACATATCTGCTCAATTGGATGATACCGAGCAATAAAACTATTATAAAGATCTATACATTGTACTAACAAGGCTTTTAAACTTGAGAAATATGGAAATTTAATAAAAGATGAGATAGATTTGCTTTAAAAGATTAGGGACCATCTCGTGTATCAACTATTAACCATGTAATGGCTGCTAAACAAAAAGGTCTGAATAAATAACAATTCCCTTCAATGAAAGTCCCTCCCTCATTGCCACTGAACTGACATCATCTCTATACGAACCAAGTCTTCTAAAAGTCAAAACTCTATCAAACATTACCCATTTTAAGATAATGTCAACACTAAAAACAACAAATGAGAACTCATTCATCATTACTTTCCACTATATATCTCGTTATGTTACCTCTTTTATAACTCTGTGTTGCGTGAGAATGATGGTAAAGGCATTGATTCCTGTGGACGAAAGATAACGAGCACACCAAACATGCCCAGCATTGGAAGCACAAGAAGCCATTTGAGCAGTTTGTAGTAATAAAGATGAAAGGTTAATGAGAATTCATCAGAAAAGTATAACCCGTTCCTGTCTGTCATTTCGACTAGCACTGTTCCTGTTGTTCTTACTCCTACAGTTGGGAGCTTCATCCTGTATTTTCCAGGTTTATCATAAATCTGACTACTCTTGATTGTTCTCTCCCCTTGGTAATTTCCTGGAACCATCAATGATGTCTGCAATGTTTGCCGTACATAGTGATTAAGTGAATTTTATAAGGCTGTAAATTAATAAAATTACATATATCCAGAAAACTAAGATATTAAGTAGATCTGGAAAATGGGCGAGTCCGATTGGTTGGGTAGTGGGTCAAATAGTAATTATGTGCGAGTGGAAACGGGTCAGGTAATGTTAACCCCAAACCCTCTCTGTCCTATTTTTATATTTTACTTTATTAACTAATTTATGTGCTAAATGTGATTTCAGAAACATATTATTACAGTATTACAATAATAATCTAATTGTTGGGTTAAAACGATTTGAAAGGGTTGTATGCACTAGAAATACACATTAAGCGACCTTTGGACCCGTAACCCATTCGACCCATTTGCATATGTTTCTCTTTGGCTCTTTTAGCTGAACCTTGTGTAAGTTGGCTCATATGAGCCATTTGAGATGAAACTACAACCCAAATTAACCACCCATTCATGTACGTAAATGGATAGAAAATGCCTTGATTCATATTTGATGTCGCTCATGATGTGGTGTCCAATTATAAAATGACATTTGTCACTTCTCAACTAAAAATTCATCTTTATTTTCAAATTAAAATATCTTTTAATCTACTTATTTATATTATAATCTATTTCACCATACTAAAAATTTTATGCTTTTCAACATCCTAGTAGTGGGTTTATTTTATTTTAATTCAAATTTTTACAACTTTAACCATTATTTCATTTATTCCAACTCATGGATCTCACTTCTAGTATTATTTATGTAGCCTTAACTTGTTAAAACATGATAATCTTTAAGATTATGACTTGAATCAAAGTATAGCTTGGATGACTCTAATGGATGGTATGATTTTGACCAACAGAAAAGACACTTAAAAGTTTAGATGTTCAAGGAAGGTGGAAGGTCTTGCAGAGGTAATTGTAAGAATCCATTATAGCTAGCGTAATTTAAGGTGGAATAATGTGCAGATCTGACAGGCTGGATAACGAGTTAAAATAAGTTTGGGTAAGAATGAATAACTTTTAGTTTGCAGCAAAATGGGCTAGTGATACCAACCCGCAAACACTTTTTGTCTTACCTTAAATTGTTAAGATATCAAGGTTATGATCAACTAATAATATTTTGCTATGAGTCAATAGATTCTTGGGCGGTTTATATGGATTGACCCATTTGCAGCTACTTTCTTATATTTTGCTTATTTGATCCGTCAGAAGCAAAATAAAATCTAGGTCTGTTTACCTATATGTAAACATTGCCTCTACTTCTATTGAACTATATAAATGGTCGAAGTGGAACTCATATTGGGCCAAGGGGAGTTTTAGTCATTCAAAAGGAATTGTAGGAACAGTGTTCTTACTGTGACATTATATGGGCCCTGAGAACCAGATGGAACCCTGTGTTTATCTACAATCTCTATTTCAACCCAGAAATGTTTGCCTTCTTCATCACGGAATGCTCTGGATGAAGGTGTAACATAGACCCCTTCACGGTCGACGCGAGCTGCAATGTTGTTTCGTCCTTGATTATGTGATCTCCATGCCTATCAACAATGTGTTAACAGTTGATGAGTTAATTTGAATATATGTACATAATATCATAACAAAATTCATATCCTACCTTGAGAGGATGATGTGGAGAAGGAGTCGAAAAACAAAAGACATTGCCATTCATGGTTGTTACGATAAGATCAAGATCATCTCCACCATCAACGTTGTCTGCCAAGACCATGCTATATCTGTTGATTGTATAATTCACCAGTTTTAGCTAAAATTTATGGGAACTAAAGCAGAATATGTATCAACTGTGATTCAAGAGGGATAAAGACTAAAATATTTAAAACGTTAAAGAAAGGGGCGCGTTATCAGTGTTGTAAAAATCAGCCATGGCGGCGGTCCACCGCCACGAAATATGGCATATCGGTCATGGTCAAAATCGGTCAACATGGCGGTCAAACTCTTTTTTTTAATTGACAAATAATTATGGACTAATGGTTTTTATTTTTCAAGGATGTTAAACTTTTTAGTTTTTTGTGGTTATTGACTAATTTTGTTAAGATATTGCTAATATTTATATTTTTAAAAATAAATTCCTTTATAATTTATGGTCTCCGCCATGGCGCCGCCATATCACCGCCAAGACCAATATGGCGCTTAGCGGGGGTCGACCGCCACGGTACCGCCGAGCGATATTTACAACCTTGGCGTTATAGTTATAATTACACACATATACCAGGAAAAAAATAAACGAATCAATTCTTTGCAATTCATCTTTTACAGATCAAATGTTAGATACAAAACTAGACATCTTAGTTTGTAGGATGTATTACATATTTAAAAACAAAAATAATAAACAATAGAATTTACTAGAGTGATAAAGTAAAATTTGCATATATTTTGTATAAAATAAGAATATAATTTCTGTGTCCTTCCACCTACCACCACTTGCAGACACAACGCACAAGCTATAATTGAATAACTTAGATAATGAATCTTCATAACTTTATTGCTTGATAAAAAAACTAAAATGATACAATCCCCAAGTCTATATATGGTCAACAAGTTGGGGATATATAGTTAAAGCCATATCTAGATATGACAATTCAGCCTGTGTACTTTGGAATGGTTTGATTCGGTTCATGTCCTATCTCAAGTGATTCATATCAAGATATATATAGCTAAAAATAGTCATCCAAAGTATATTCTTAAAACAGAAAATACCCATAATCATTTTATTTTACAGAAAAATGATTGAAATTAAACATTTGTACACACCAAGTAGTATACAGGAAACTACAAAAAGTGTTTCAGGTTAACCATATTACCCGTTTCGACCCGTTACCCAACTACCACCTCTAGCCATACCACATGCAAAACTGGCCAACTACAAAGAACTAAACATGTGAAGCATCCGATGTGGTAATTTAACAAAGGGTTTATAGAAAGAGGGACTTACGATGTTTCACCAATATCCACAACATCAGCACATGAAGTGGGTCCATCAATGAGATACAAGTAGCCATCAAATGATGTAGTGACAATGGTAAGTCCTTTATTCTTTTCCTTGCGCTTAGCCAAATCAACCAGGAGAACCTGATTCATTACTCTGCCATGAGTTCTGTATGGATATGGACGTACAAACGACCCATCCTTTCCATTAAGCACATATATATTTCCAGAAATAGTGGGAACAACCACATCAGTGTGCCCATCCCCATCAACATCACCAACACTAGCACCCTAAAAAAAATACAACAATCAGTTAGTTATAAACAAAATCGCTTCGTGTTACTTACAATTTCAACTAAAAATTTCAACCCATTTACATATGAATGGGTCAAATGGCTACATTAAAATATAAACAAGTATAATAACAAAAACAGCTCAAATGGGTCAAAGTGGATCAAACTCCTCGAAAATCATCAAAAGTATTTTTAATGCATACAACCTCCTAAAATCACTTTAAGCAAGAAACAATATTATTATGAAAACAGCTCAAATGGGATACACTATTGGAACCCTCCCTATGATGTCAAATCATAGGGAATATTCCCTTTGTCCCCCCACTTTTTTCAGTACAACACAGTTTTTTGTCAGTTTCTGTTCCGTATTTCTGACAGTTTTAAGCGTTTGGCTTATTAAACTTTATATTTACTTTTCCGCATTTTCAGGTTTATAGTTTTTTGATATAAACAAAATTATAAAAATAAAAAAAAAATAAAAAAAAAAGGAAAAAAACTAGGGAGGTAAATCTAAAAAACTAGGTACCGTCCTAATAACCCAGCCCGCTCAAATAGGTCGTAGTGGATCAAACTCCTCGAAAATCATCAAAAGTATTTTTAATGCATACAACCTCCTAAAATCGCTTGATGCAAGAAACAATATTATTACTGAGGTAATATAAATTCGATTTGACATGCTAATTATAAATGAAACATTAAAAATTCTGAAACAAATCCAACACATTCTTGACCCCTTCCAAAAATACCCGAACCACCCAATTCGCCAACTCTACTTATAACCATAAAACAATCAAGCAGGCAACAAGTATTCAGCCATTCAAGCAATGTACCTGAGGAATTAAGCTCTTAAGATGGGCTTCCCAAATTTCCACACCCTGAGGAGTCCATGCAGCAACATTGCCATGTGTATCAGTAGTAACCAATTCTATCTTCCCATCATCATTAATATCAGCAGCTACTACGGCCCCCTGAATTTCAGCCATCTCAAGAGGGAACTTCTCCCTTACCTTGCCTGATTTCAAAGAATAACCACGGGGGTCACAATTCTTTAAGTGATCATTAAAATGCATTGTATTTCAGTAATACTACAACTTATTACCTTTATGATCGAGAACATAGAATAATCCGTAAGAAGTTCCGACTAGGATGTCCAAGTATCCATCACCATCCAAATCCACCACTGTCGGAGAAGAGTATATATAGGCACGGTACTTCCCAGTATCTGTACTCAGATCCAGTTCTGCAGTCCACTTAACTTGTTTGGTCTCGAGGTTAAAAACAACGATACCACCACCAACATATTTTCCAATGTCAATACCACCAAGCTCCTTCACACGCTCTGGGTTGTCATAGTACCTGAAAAGGATACCCATGGTGAAAAGAGTAACGTCCCATTGTGAACTACTACAAAATAACAGATTTAGACTCATTAAGATACCAGTGAATATCTACAAAGCTAAAAGGCTTGTGACAATGACTTTGTTACATATAATCCAGAAAGACTATATGATAGAGCAGGAACATAGAACTTTAAATGTATACAAACAAACAAATATTTAATCCAGAAAGACTATATGATAGAACATAAACATAAAACTTTCAATGTATAAAAACAAACATATATATAACATGTTTAATCTGTCTATTATATAGGCTTAAAACTATAACTATAACTATAACTTAGGTGTAGTCGCGTAGAAGTAATTTCTCTACATGAAGTAAGTGCGCCGCGTCCAGGTTAGATAAATATTTGAATCTTGTGTTTGAGCACTGTTTCAGATAATCCAAACATGATATACAATCTTGTAGCAGTTAAAGGCTATCATCTACTTTGCATAAGATAATTGTCTGAGTGAAGCATAATGAGTACTATATTTAGACTGTCAAAGTGCCCTAACATATAACATATAAAATCAAAGTCCTCTCAGGCTCCAAAAATGAAATTAGGACCATAAATCAATAAATAAAGAGGCTACTCACTCATGGTCAAAGAAATATGAGACTGCAACAATCATCTCGGAAACCCCATCCTTATCAATGTCGGCTATTACCTGAAAAAAGAGGACAAAATACTTCATTCCAGCATTACATACCCTAAAGTCTGGCTTCTAAGGTCCCTAATGCGTAATACTTACAGGAGTGCACAAAATGTGCGAATCAACATGCACATAATTCTGAGATGCTTCGTGCTGCGCTTCGCTCCACTCCTCGTCACCCCACATAGTCTCATCAACATAATCATCATAGTCATAGTTATACTCATCAGCCAGCTCATCATTATCACGGAATAACTCAAAAGATGAGTCAGCGTCAGCCTCAAGCCCTTCATCATTTTCCACTGTTGCAACAGGAACATCCTTCTGATCATTGTCCTCAAGTGTTTTTTCTTCAAGAAGCCTTCTTCCCGTCTTTTTGTCACTATTAGTACCTTCTACATTGTCTGGTGCAGCATTCGATGAGGTATTATGTATTTCCGTTGGCAACTCAATATGTGGACTAGTTTTATTTTGTGTATAAGTTGCATCACTCTCATTCTGTGAAGTTCTGACATGTTCCTCCGGTGCAGTATTCTCGATAATTTTTGGAGGTTCAGGTATCGGATGCATTTCACTTTCTTTCCCCTTGTTCTCCTCCACACCAGATGTATGGTTCGCTTTCTCCTCCACTCGGCTAGCTTTCTCCTCCACACCAGATATATGGTTAGCTTTCTCCTCCACACTGGATGTATGGTTAGCTTTCTCTTCCACACCAGATGTATGGTTAGCTTCCATGGGGGCTGCAGAAGTGTTAAAAATTGAGAGTAGGCTGGTTAAATATCTCTTGGAGATCTTATGATTTTGAGTTTTTATAATGTGATTTAGTATTCTATAAAAGTACTATTAAAGTTTCAATGTCTGTTACACTTGATGCAACGTTTGCTTGAGTTTCAACAGATGACAAAACAAACAAAGTGTCGTACATTACACTATTAATCGGATCATATAACTCTTTCATTAACGACATACCCCGATAGTTGTATGTAACGAAAAACTAAACTAACAGAAGTCTGTTTTTTCAACTGCGTAGAGCTTGCTTAGCATATTAAGAAGTAACTATACAAGGACTTTATCACTCTTTTATAGAAAATTTGGTTTAATACTATAGTTCTATACCATTGATTGAGTTAAATTCCTTTTGTCCACTCCACTAATAACTTCCTATTTTATTTGGCCACTCTTTCAGGGTAGAAGTGACTTAACCAGTTGGCTGAAAATAGCAGCAAATCAGTCAAGCCATTCTTTTATGCAAGTATAATAGGTGTGCAATAAGGGATCAGTGAAAACATGAGTGAATAGCCGAAATCCATGTGAGCACATCATGTAGCAGAGTGGCAACATATAATTTACACAATACAGGAGCTAACTAATATAATTCCAAAATTCTACTATAAAATTGAAAACGTACTAGGGACGGAGTGGATAACAGCCTCTTTAATGAGTTGCTCATCATGAACATC
Source organism: Chrysanthemum makinoi (assembly GCA_910596185.1). Lineage (NCBI taxonomy): Eukaryota > Viridiplantae > Streptophyta > Magnoliopsida > Asterales > Asteraceae > Chrysanthemum > Chrysanthemum makinoi. The sequence goes on along the minus strand of OU343223.1, from coordinate 210,891,256 downwards.
CGGATGAGAATGGTCAACTGGATCCGGAAGCAACCCCACGTACCAATCCCTTTTAGCTTTTAGCCTCGGAACCTCTAATTTATCCGACATCATATAACCTGAAGCACTGCACAAGGGTAAATAAGAAAACACTGACTGCGGATGTTCCAATAAGAGAAGAAGGAATGAAAATTCTATGGAAATTAATAAATCAGTTGTACTGAAGAAGAGCACCTCGCCGTTGTATGTAGCCAAAGCTATTTCTCTCACACAATCTTTGTCAATAGCATATAAGAGTGGACTGGCATGAGCAGTAGACTGATGAAAAGCAGGCCATCCTGATACATTATCCAAAACAGAAGTATAAGTTCAAACCAACTATAAAACGGCATAACCAGTTGGCTTCATTCTTAGCCTTAAAGTATTATAATCAAGACAACAAGATAGTGACATGCATTAATATTACATTGGTGCTCCAACTTGAGTAGAAATAACATCCGATAGTGCTTTAGAATGTTATGTAATTTCTGTTATGGTTATCATGGCTCACCATCATGTTAGTCTAGGAAATATGTCCTTCTCTTATACATATGATATCCTTTAGTCGGCGTGCTAGAAAGGGAGTTGTAAATTTAGTAAGGAGTGCATTACTCTATTAGAAAATCATTCCATAATACATGTCCATTTATGTACCAAAACACCCAACGCACTTTGTAAACAGTTTTGAACAGATTGTGACTTTTACAACTATAGACAACAGCAAGCATATTCTAGAGAAATAGACAAGAGACGATTAATTCAAAGAAATAGCATACCTGGCATTTTGTCTCCATCAGAACCTTCTAGAACTTCCAGGTAGTGAACAAACGATGGAACTACGATATCAAGCTTGCCATCACTGAGATAAAGAGTAATCACCACAAGGTAAATTATTTACAATGCTAGTGATTTAGATAACTGAAGAATTAATACTCATAATTGTGGCATGACAACTCTTCAACAATCAAACGAGATAACAGAATCTAAGAATTATCTATCGTCGAATGAGTAAGGAGACAGATTCCATGATTGATATATTGGAAGTGAAAACACTACATTACGGAGACAGTATGCAGTTATCTTTTACCTGTTAATGTCAGCAATCAATGGTGTCGCATATATGCTAGAACTAACTTCCGTCTGCCATCTTAGCTCCAAATTTTGAGGACATTGTTTGTTCAACAATTCATCCTCATCACTACAGACACCAGAAACAATAGAAAGTTAGTTATAGCATCAACCATATAATGCGTACATGGTTAGACATTACTACTAAAATTAGTATATAATAAAGTCCTTATCATACTATCATTCTACCCACTCTAAGATAAGTACTAATTTATGGATCAGAGACATCAAAATATTCAGATACAGCAAATTGCCTTCCTACAATGTAAAAAGAAATGTAATACAGCTTCTTGCTACACTTATTACGATTACAAAAACAACGGCAGTAAATGGGTCCATTTTTACTATTTCTATAAATAGTAATACTTATAAATCATATATTTATAATGAATTAGAAGATGACAATAGAAGATTATTAATCTAGAAAACCATAAAGATAAGTCATAAGATCACCTACTAGTAAGCCCATACGAGGAGCTAAAAAATATCTCACAAAGTCCAGCTAACGCAAAAACAATAATTCAATACCGTCAGTACAAACCAAGGTAAAATTTTCTTCTAGGTTTTATTAGAAGCTTATAATTCAGAATCACAATCAATAATAATGAATGTACAAGGTATTACGAGCACTATACCATAAAGCCTTATCTAATGTCAATAATCCCATTCTTATATAGTAGTTAATTATAGGCGAGACATAAAGCCATATCAAATGCATTTTCTTGACCAATATTAGAACAAGAAAACGATACTTGTACTGTATAAACTGATCCTAACCACTATATATGCTTGTAACGAAATGACATTTGGATAAGAAACTCAAAAGTGTAACATTTAAATATAAAAGTAAGTAAAAAATTAGAAAAAAGAAAGACTTACAAATTGGGATAACCTAAGTTATCATCAGTAGCTTCACGGTCACGAAACTTATTATTTTCATCTCCATTTATGAAATTCAACGAAATTGAAAACAACACAAGCAATAACAGAAACAAAACCCTAATCATTTTCATCAAGAACATCTATCTTAAATAGTATACAAAAATTAAATCGATCAATAAACCCTAAGGAAGGAACAAGGTAAACCCAAGATTTATTTAGGTGATGACAACTGACTGGTGGTGTTCTAACACCTTAATTGGAGTTAGAGAAGACGTTTCTAGCTGGTGGTGTTATGGGCTCGGGTTGTCCGTTAATTCGGGTTTTTTTGAGAAGCAAATTACCAAAACAATCCTTATCCCAAATCATATTACAAAACTGGACTCTTTTAGTATACTTTACCAAAGTGACCAAAAGATGTCACGATCACCTTTTCCATTCTCTCACCTGCTTTCCATTCTCTCACATGTAATCTTCACGGAACACTTGTACAAAAACACAAATAACCGTCGCTCTTTCACTCCTTAAATGAAACAAGTTGCACAAATGTTCTCTGCCCATCATACCAACACCAATGATATCATATCTCACCATTTTCCTTCTTCTTCATGCACCATTGCCTCCATTGCAACCTCCCCAAGCCCAGGGCCACGCCACGCCAGTGGCCGTATGTACCATGCCGGGACCTCACCTGGCAAACAATCTCACATACTGCATGCAGCTCGTATAATATACGTGTAGCGTTGGGATTTTATGTTTTAAGAGATCCAACGGATAACATTGGAAAGTTCATTTTAAATAAACACTTCAGGCGAGAACCATTTTCGTAAACAATATGAGTTATAGTTCATTTTCGTAAAAAGCTCTTTTTTAAGAGTATCTTTATCAACAACCCGCCGATCTTTTAATAAAATATTATTTTCTCTTTCCTCCACATACACAACCAATACATACAATCAATTTATATTTTTTTACCATTTATCAACAACCCAACTTAACATATAATATTATTTTTTTATATTCAATTTAATCACTTAAATTTTTTTATAAATTATATATTTAATAAAATATTTACTATATATATTTGAAATAGTAAACGGTTTGATTAATAAAAAATAATAATAAAATTTTCACTTTATATTTTTAGGTTTTAATTAAAATAAAATACGTTTTTCATTAAAAAAATAAAATTACAAAACATGAAGAAATTAAAAATTACAAATTTTAGAGATACAAATGACATAATTAATTATCATCGCCAAATTTTTGCTATATAGGCTCAATCAAGTCATTTTTTAGAGATGAATGAGCTTCTCTGTTGCGATTGTTCTCTATTTTTCATATAACTTCTCAAATCCGCAATTCGTTCAGTAGAGTACTCAACAATATCATTACCATTTGTATGAGCGTCGTTCAAAAATTCGGATGGATCAAAATTTTGGTAAGTTTCTCGTTCATCTTCAACTATCATGTTGTGCATAATAATGCAAGCATTCATAATTTGTCCCATTTGTTCGTAGTCCCGAATAAGACATGGACGTCGAAGGAAAGCGAAACGAGCTTGTAGAACTCCAAATGCCCGTTCCACATCATTTCGAATGGCCTCTTGATGTTGATCGAACAACCTATGCTTTCTAATTTGTGGAGAAGTTATAGATTTTACAAATGCAGCCCATGAAGGATATATGCCATCAGTAAGATAATATGTGTGACACACGGTAAATTTTCACTAAAATTTAACTGATAATTAGTAATTTATTATTACTAAGCCTAATTCATTAAGCATGCATAAGCTTTGCCTGATCATTTGAGTAGATGACTCGCATACAATAAAGATTTCACCACTCTTTCATTCATATCAATTTATGAATATTTCATTTTTGTCTTATGATTTAAATTGTAAGACGAGAGGTTATCTCGTTTTCCCTGGTGACCGACATTGCACGCGTACCGACACTATGATAAGGTCTTGATAAAACAAATGACAAACTACCGTAATGAACAATATTACAAAAATAATAATATCTCCGATGCGTAACCATAAGATATTACTCCTAAAAGTTATCAAACAATGAAACTTTGGTCACAATATGACTTCGCGGGACACAAAATATATAACACACTATCACTTAAACCATAACTTTTATAAGACTCAAGTACAAACATACCTAAGTATAACGTATAGGCATACATTTTATACAATAATTATTCTACATACATATACTTACACAAATAAATTAAAGGTATACATTACATATACCCTCATTTTTGTTACTTACATTACCTTATTTCACTTTTATTTGTATACATATAATACAAGAGAAGATTTTATAAAATTTGATGTACCCCTTTCTCTTTTCCCTCACACACGACAAAACAAGTACCAAAACCAGGATAAGGAAGATATCAATCTTCATCTCTTTCCCCTAGACCTGCTTCTCCTATCCACGCACTCTTAGGCCGAATCTCCCAAAGTAGTAAAACCAACACACCTCTTCCTAATATTCCCCACCTATCTTTACCAAATCCATGTAAGTTTTTGGTTCCCAAATCCTCTCTAGATGCGCCGCTACCCTTCGATGGAATCCAAGGAAGATCAAGATAAACCACCAAAGATAAACAAATCTTCACACCAATCCATCTTGAGCCTATGTCCAAGATTCGTTTTGGAAGTTAACTATATTTGGCTTCAAAACAAGACACAAGATGAGTGAGCTTGGTCAAAAACTCCTCTTGTGTTTCCTTTTTATTCGGCCGAGACCCTCAAAAGTGTCACACTTCACATCCCACCACAAAAAGATCAAGAAACTTCAAGGAGTGAAGAACATCAATTGGGTTTTTGCTCTAGATCGATTGAGTTTTGTGGAGGTGATAATCTCTTGGGTTGGCCTTCGGATTCATAGTCATCGTGTTGTTGTAAGAAAATTTTAAACTTTGTCTTGTTAAAATTCCTATTCGAATTGCTAATAAAAATAGTCATTTGATTTTGAAATTTAGTGTTTTGATGCTTATGATTGTTGGTGAGTAATAAACTTTCTTGTAAACTTGGTGTTGTTGGGTTCTTTTGTTTTGGTTACGTCGAATCCTTGAAACAAAGAAAAACGAGAGTTTTGGGTAGACTAAGAACTAGTAATACTTGATACTTGGTAAACAACCTATGTTGCTTTAGACTTAAGAATTTGGTCGGTTTGGTTTACTGCCGTGAAAGAAGAGATGAGTTTTGGTAAAACTTGCAAATATAGAGATGTCGAGTTTGTCGAGAATAGGAAACAAGGAAGACTAGGTGAGTCAAGCTTTGTAAAAGTCCACTAAAAATGCTAGAAAATACTAAGTTTTGAATCCAGGAAACTAATATTAGTTTCGACATGTTTGTCTAAGTGCTCAACCCTTATGTAAACCTTGGTAGCTAGTGTCGGACTTCGGCTATACATTTAACCGAACCAATCACATTATCCTTTGTAAGCATGATGAGTTTTTCTTCGACCAAGAACTCACTTGAGTACTCGGAGTATTGTTTTTGTTCCATGTCTTGTCGTTGTTTCATATAGATATGCACCTCAAGTTAAAAGAGTTATCACCTTGTCATTGTAAGTTGCTCGAAAACTAAGTGTTGTTGGTTAATTTAGTGAAACCGGACTCAAAATAACTTAGGTGTTGGGAGAGTGGAACCTTGATGTTACTCGACCAACTCTTTCGTCTAGAGTACATCTAGCAATAAGAGTCGAGTTGTGTTTGAAGTAAACCAAAGGCTCACTATGGTCATCAACATTTTTTTTCTTCTTTTCTCTTGTGTCCTTACGTAGCAACGGGGAACCAAGTCGAGTAGTACTCAACCCAAACACATGGTTCGTCACACCATTGCTCTAATCTTCTTGTGAATATGTCAACCTTGGGAAATATTCGAGACATGTTAGAATCAACGAGTAGTCGAGTTTACCTTGGAAACACATCAACTGTGATGCCCTCGGTTAGAATTTAGCTCCAAAAATATTTGTATCTTGCCATTTTAAACAAACTTTTGACATTATTTCCTTTTCTTCCTCATGCGTATAATTCACTTCACAAGAAGTTTGCTCAAGCAAATTCCCATCAGATTGCTACCTAATATCCTTGATATTCTGGGCCACAGCCCAACTTGTACTTGTACCCAAGAAAAAGTTACCTAGTTGCCTTATGGGCCATGACCCATGTCGAATGCTTCACCACTAACAACACCAGGCCGCGGCCCAATGGTGGCTCGGGGTGTTCGTTTGAAGGTTTAGACGGGTCGACAAAATTATAACGTGATATATAAACTAGAAATCAATTATAAAACCAAACTCGTAACCGCATCGTTTTCCTTCCATTTCATATATATTGTCTTAACATTTAAAAATCTTAGTCCAACGAAAAATGTGTAATAATTCGACATAAACAACAAGTGTTTTAAAACACATTTCACCTAGCAATGTCTACGACAACTTTTAACGTCGAATATATGAGCAAACGTATGTCAAATAAAATTCCCATTTAAGACGACATATATATATATATATATATGTACGGAACAAGTTGTGATAAATAAATAGAGACCGCTATGTCATTTTATCATATATTATGTTCGAAAATCTTCAAATGTAGCTTGAATATTTTCTACATACAATTAGAAAATAAATAATTTATATATATATTTTTGATAATACCATCTTGTGTCAACTTAAATGAGTATATACACATTTATATACTTACTAGTGGAATGTTATAATTATTTTCATATCAAACTTTGAAAATTAAAACTATATTAATGTCAACAAGAAAGGTATATATATATTTGATATACGTACTAGTAAAAATCATTTTTACAAACTAAAGTTTAGCTTTAATACCATTAAACTACTTTGAGTAAGCAATACTTAAAACAATGAACTAAAACATTGCCCTCCTTATCTAGGTCGCGTGTCGGTGCCGCTTCGCAACAATCACTAATCCCACACTTGGATTGCACATTTGCTAAGGTGAGTTTTCATAGCCCTGCTTTTACTTGATAAACTGTTTTATACATTTGGGGTGAGAAATATGAAAAACCTTTTTATGGACCAAACTATTACATGATTACTATTACGTGGTTTAGCCTAAGCCCCTATGTCCCTAGTGAATGCCCTTTTTCATGAACCGTCAATTCCCCATTGGGAAACGCGAATGTTATAAATAGATCTATTGAGGGTGACTCCTCCGTTCGGTTGGCCATGCTTAGGCCAAAGCGAAACGTATACCATGTCGGAACCAAGTGTTGAGGGACAAAAACACTTGCTATGGGCCCCTATATTGTATTACATCTTTTAGCATACTGGCTAAATGCGTAGTATCGGTTGCATGAACTTAGAGCTAACGTAATAGACTTTCATCCATATATCATTATATTCGTTGTAATGATTATATGACTTTGCTCATGGTCCAAGCTTACTATTTTAACTTAAACCTATGAACTCACCAGCTTTTAGCTGACCTTTTTAGCATATTTTCTCAGGTGCTTAAGTTATGATCAGGAGGGCAAGGCAAGAAGCGGACAAATGGTCGTAGTAGTATTAAAGAAGTGTTTTTACACAAAAAAATGATGTTTTTACTTTGGGACCACTGAAACTAATGGGATGTGCCCATTTATCTAAACAATGTTGTAAGATAACGTTTTAAAATATTTTATGAAATTAAACGGAGTGTGTATTCCGTTCTTTATTACTTGCATTATGATTCACCGATCCCGTAACGCTCCCAAATAACACGTATGCTTCCGCTAAACCAGATTTGGGGGTGTTACAGATTGGCATCAGAGCCAAGGTTATAGAGAACTAGGTACATATAAACCCTAAACTATAACTACTTTTCACTAAAAACATCATACTACGACCGCCGACTGCCGCTTGCCTTACTTGCCATTTTACTTAGAGTTTATTTAAATAGGACTACATGTTTTATTTCCTATTTACTTATGCACTATTTCATATTCATTATGAGCATATTTTCCACATACTTACACATATGCACCGTCTTGTCACAAACCATGCCTTCACCTGACCTTCACTCACGATGTTCGGGAGGATATCCTACTAGCTCACTCACCTACCACCCGTCACTTGCACACTTAGCCATCGATCCAGTATATTCAGGCCACATTAGCATTTCGGCCGGTTATTACACCTACTCCATCTATACCTACCCTTACCACCACTCCATCAGCTTTGTTGGCGCGCAGGCAAAAACCCCGCATGATTGTGAGAGTGCATGGATATCGAGAGCGGTATTCATTTGTGCCTGCACTAGCTTCTCGATGACCCGCGCTTACATGGGTCCTTCTACTACTCTGAGTCAGCGACACCATCATCTAGCGAGTCCCCACCTCATCGAGACTCCGGAGATCTCTGATTCCTACTCGGATGAAGACCCGGAAGAAGATCCGGAAGAGGATCACGAGGAGGAACTACCGAGCCTATGCCTCTGAGAGTGCCCTGGACATGTTAGCACAAGCAGCGGATATGGAATATACTAGGTGCGGAGATTGTCCATAGTATTCGAGCTAGGGACGAAGCTCCGGGATGGCTCGAGAGATTGGCGATGACATGGACATTGATGCACCATTTGGATTGGGACAGAGAGTTGCTTTCCTCCGTAGCCAGGAGGAAAGTAATGAGATTACTTGGAGAGATATTGATTGTGTGATCGGTTTGCACACACATCGCCAGATCCGAGCTATAGTCCATCATCACCTTCATTCGTACCATCTGCGGCGGACATGGAGCGCCTTTCGCGCCACTAGACAGACTTGAGACCATTGAAGGAAGCTGCACGGTTGAGGCACGATCCCGAGCCGGACCTATCGGGATCTCCGGATGGTGATCGACCTCACTGAGAGGATATTTATTCATTTGGACTCTCATGAGACTCTCTAGGAGTCCATACTTGATCGGCTAGAGAGTCGATCCAACACGCTTGCAAGCCTGCGAGCAAGCGTGTTGAGGTTTAAACCGAAGATTCTATGATGTATTGTTTGAGAGCATGGAGCTCGAGACAGCGGCGGCGGGTTTTAGGGTTGAGGCTCAGGTCGAGGATGTTAGAGAGTTGGATAGCAGGACACGAGCTTTGGGCAAAGGTCAAGCCTAGATGCACGGATGACTAGAGGAGCTAGAGGCGTCCGGTGGATGGCTAGAATCTGCCGAGAGGAGTGGCGAGAGAGGACTCGGTTTAGCGTCTATGTTAGCATCTCGGATGAGGACGTATCGCGAGTTTGGAGGATACGCGGCGAGAGTTGATTGCTACCATTGAGCTCCGTGCCGGCGTGGATATCCTTAGATATGATTTCATGATGTATCACACTAAAGCGGATTTATAATTGAGCTTAGTGTTAGTTATCACTCTTGTACTTCAGTTGTATTTCCGTTGTATTTCGTTGTATTTCCGCTTGTATTTCGGTTGTATTCCAGCTAGTACCTCATCATGTACTTTAGAAACCTTGTAACCGAAGTTCTATCTATGTCAAACTTATTTTCCTATCCAATTGTCTCTTCTTTTATAGATTGCTCATATGATCTATCTACAATAATTACACTATTACTTGGCACTTACCTTGTTTAAAAGGTTATGTATCTCATTACCTTTCTTACTGCAGAAATGCCACCAAAACGAAGATCGAACGCACCAACCCCCGGTGGAGCTTCCAATGCTCCTATTCAGCGAGGGTTACTCGCAACCAAGGCGCAAACGCTACTATTCCAAACATAGTCACACACGATCTCGCTGGCGAAGCCACTACTCCTGCTAGGGCTACTCCAATCCAACCTATCATGAATCAAGCCATGATTGACCAACTAGTCAATGAGTGGGTGAACGCCGCTTTAGGCTGCAAAGAAATCACTCGTCTACTAATCTTTGGAACTTCGAGACCACCCACTCATGGCCGCACTTGTACTTATCAAGACTTTCGTAAAACCATGACTGGAGGTTTTAGTGGAACCGAAGGAGCTGTCGGTTTGACTAGATGGATCGAAAAGCTCGAGACGTGTTCGAATCTGCAATGCTGTGAAGAAGAGTCTAAGGTTAAGTATGCATCATTCACTTTCACGATCTTTGCCTTGACACGGTGGAACAATTTCCTGAAATCTGCTAGTTTCGATGTTGCCTATGCCATGCCATGGGAGAATTTCAAGGAAATGGTACTTGAAAGTATCTTGTCCTCGTAATGAGATTAAGAAACTCGAGCATGAGTTTTGGAACCTCAAGGTTCAAGGCACCAATATGGTGCTTATAATCGGCGATTTCAAGAACTAGCCTTATTGTGTCTGAAATGGTCCCCAGAGACTCGATTGTTAGAGAGATACATGGAGACTGACTCCCCAACCTATCAAGGGCAATGTCACCACTTCTAAGGCTGCCGATCTTCATGAAACTATCGAAGTAGCCAACAAACTCATGGACCAAGTGATTGAGGATTCCATGGACAAAGTGGTTGACAATAAGAAGAAATGGGACGATCATTCTCAAAGCTACAACAACAATGTATACCATGGCAACAACATGGAAACAACAAAGCAACAATCAAAGCAAGAGGCAAAATATTGCTAGAGCTTATGCAGCGGGTGTTGGGGAAAGGAAACCGTACTCGGGGGTGCACCATTGTGTAATCGATGCACACTGCATCACAATGGGCAGTATAGTCAAGAATCGCCGTGAGAAAATCGGACACTTAACCAGGAAGCTGCAGGTCCAAATCATTGGCGGCGGTTCAAACAAAAGCTCAAGACCCAAAGCTAATATAACTTGCTTTGGTTGTGGCGAGAAAGGGCATTATAAGAATGAATGCCGAAAGACCAGGAACCAAGGCCAAGGAGGAAATCAGGGAAACCGAGGAAATCCAGGGAGCCATGGGAATGGCAGGATCCGGGGAAATGTTGGACAAAGCGAGTAATCGGGGTAATGGAGAAGGAGCTCGTGGGAGAGTTTATGCGTAACCAAAGTGGAAGCTCGGGAAGACCGAATGTTGTGACAGTATGCGTTCCTTATAAATAACCGTTATGCATCCATATTGTTTGATACGGAGCCATAGGAGTTTTGTTTCTAATACATTTAGTCCACTACTCGATATTGCCCCAACTGCATTAGGAAATGCATACAATGTGGAACTAGCTAACATAGCGTAGAAAGGGTAGATACCATCATAAGAGGTTGCACCCTTAACCTATTAAACCACCCATTCAATATCGACTTGATACCAGTAGCATTGGGTAGTTTTGATGTCATCGTTGGAATGGATTGGTTAGCAAAATATCATGCTGCCATCATTTGTGACGAGAAACTAGTCCAATTACCCTATGGAGATGAAGTCCTAACAATAGAAGGGGACGAAGTGAGAAGAAGCGTTTCAAGGCGCATGTCATTTCACGTACCAAGGTGATGAGGTGTGTCGAAGAAGGATGTCACATCTTCCTAGCACAAGTCACCGGAGGACGAAAAAAGAAAATGAAGAAAACGTTTGGAAGACGTGCCAATAGTAAGGAATTTCTGAAGTCTTTCCGAAGACTTTCCGGGACTCCGCCGACCGACAGGTTGAATTTCGGATCGATCTAGTGCACGGTGCCGCACCGGTGGCAAGAGCACCTTATCGATTAGCTCCAACAGAACTCGGGAGTTATCAAACCAGTTGTCGGAACTTGCGGAAAAAGGGTTCATTAGACCAAGCTCATCACCATGGTGAGCACCAGTCTTATTCGTCAAAAGAAGGGACGGAACTTTCGGAATGTGCATCGACTACCGTGAGTTGAATAAACTAACCATTAAGAACCGCTACCCACTACCGAGAATCGATGACTTATTCGATCAACTTCAAGGTTCAAGCGTTTATTCAAAAATCGACTTGAGGTCCGGATACCATCGGCTAAGAGTTCGGAAGAAGACATTCCCAAAACGCCTTGAGAACTTCGTTATGGACATTACGAGTTCCAAGTCATGCCTTTTGGGTTAACCAACGCACCAGCGGTGTTCATGGATCTCATGAACCGAGTGTGTAAACCCTACTTGGATAAATTTGTGATCGTATTCATTGACGATATCCTAATTTATTCCAAGAGTGTGAAAGAACACGAAGAGCATCTTAGACTGATCTTGGAATTATTGAAGAAGGAAGAGTTGTATGCAAAGTTCTCGAAGTGTAAATTCGGATACCGTTACAATTCCTAGGTCATGTGATCGGCGGTCGGGTATTCATGTAGACCCGCTAAGATCGAGTCAATAAAGGATTGGGCGACACCCACAACTCCTACTGAAATACGCCAATTCTTAGGACTCACTGGATACTACAGAAGATTCATTGAAGGTTTCTCAAAGATTGCCAAATCTTTAACCAAGTTAACCTAGAAAAACACCAAGTTTGACTGGGAGAAAAAGAAGAAGAAGCTTTTCAACTCCTTAAAGAAAAGTTGTGTAGTGCACCTATCTTGGCCTTACCAGAAGGTTGTGAAGATTTTGTTGTTTATTGCGACGCTTCACACAAGGGGCTAGGAGCGGTGTTAATGCAAAGAGAGAAAGTGATAGCATACGCCTCTTGCCAGTTGAAGACTCATGAGAAAAACTACACAACGCACGACTTGGAGTTAGGATCGGGTTGTGTTCGCACTCGAATTTGGAGACACTACTTGTATGGCACGAAGTGTGTCGTATACACCGATCACAAAAGCCTACAACATATTTTAGATCGAAGGCTGAACATGAGACAACGCCGATGGTTGGAATTACTCGGTGATTACGATCTGCGAGATTCGTTACCATCCGGGTAAAGCGAATGTAGTTGCCGATGCTCAGTAGAAAAGCAACCAAAACCTCTTAGAGTCAGATCCTTGGGTATGACAATTAGTTCACCTCTTCCATCCAAGATTCTTGACGCTCAATTGGAAGCACTCAAGGAAGAGAATCGCCCGAATGAGAACCTTTACGGAATGCTAGAGAGTGAAAATGGATTCGTAAAAAGGTCGGATGGAATTTTGTGTTTCAAAGAGCGAAGTTGGATACCACTCTACGGAGGAATTCGCGACATTATTATGCACGAATCCCACAAGTCTAAATACTCCATACACCCCGGATCCGACAAGATGTACCTTGATCTGAAGAAATTGTACTCGTGACCGTCAAAAGAGCTACGCGGATAAATGGAGGAAACCACTTGAGTTTCAAGTGGGAGATAAAGTTATGCTTAAAGTTGCGCCATGGAAGGGCGTAATCCGTTTCGGAAAACACGGAAAGTTAAATCCTCGTTACATTGGACCATTCAAAATTCTCGCGAGAATCGGACCGGTAGCATACCGACTTGAATTACCACCGAAACTCGGCACAACGTGTTCCACGTGTGCAACTTGAAGAAATGTCTTTCCAACGAAACTCTTGCTATTCCTTTGGAAGAAATCCAAGTTGACGAAAGATTGAATTTTGTCGAGGAACCCATTGAAATTATGGATAGAGAAATCAAACGGCTTAAGCAAAGCCGCATCCCGATCGTCAAAGTCCGTTGGAACTCTCAAAGAGGTCCAGAGTACACGTGGGAGCGTGAAGACCAATTCAAACGTAAATACCCACATCTTTTCTCTACTTCAACAAGTAATTCTAACTGAAAACCGAGGACGGTGTTCTCTTCCAAGGCGGGGAGGATGTGACACACGGTAAATTTTCACTAAAATTTAACTGATAATTAGTAATTTATTATTACTAAGCCTAATTCATTAAGCATGCATAAGCTTTGCCTGATCATTTGAGTAGATGACTCGCATACAATAAAGATTTCACCACTCTTGCATTCATATCAATTTATGAATATTTCATTTTGTCTTATGATTTAAATTGTAAGACGAGAGGCTATCTCGTTTTCCCCTGGTGACCGACCTTTAATCGCAGCGTATCGACACTATGATAAGGTCTTGATAAAACAAATGAAAAACTACCGTAATGAACAATATTACAAAAATAATAATATCTCCGATGCGTAACCATAAGATATTACTCCTAAAAGTTATCAAACAATGAAACTTTGGTCACAATATGACTTCGCGGGACACAAAATATATAACACACTATCACTTAAACCATAACTTTTATAAGACTCAAGTACAAACATACCTAAGTATAACGTATAGGCATACATTTTATACAATAATTATTCTACATACATATACTTACACAAATAAATTAAAGGTATACATTACATATACCCTCATTTTTGTTACTTACATTACCTTATTTCACTTTTATTTGTATACATATAATACAAGAGAAGATTTTATAAAATTTGATGTACCCCTTTCTCTTTTCCCTCACACACGACAAAACAAGTACCAAAACCAGGATAAGGAAGATATCAATCTTCATCTCTTTCCCCTAGACTTGCTTCTTCTATCCACACGCCTCATAGGCCGAATCTCCCAAAGTTGTAAAACCAACACACCTCTTCCTAATGTTCCCCACCTATCTTTACCAAATCCATGTAAGTTTTTGGTTCCCAAATCCTCTCTAGATGCGCCGCTACCCTTCGATGGAATCCAAGGAAGATCAAGATAAACCACCAAAGATAAACAAATCTTCACACCAATCCATCTTGAGCCTATGTCCAAGATTCGTTTTGGAAGTTAACTATATTTGGCTTCAAAACAAGACACAAGATGAGTGAGCTTGGTCAAAAACTCCTCTTGTGTTTCCTTTTTATTCGGCCGAGACCCTCAAGAGTGTCACACTTCACATCCCACCACAAAAAGATCAAGAAACTTCAAGGAGTGAAGAACATCAATTGGGTTTTTGCTCTAGATCGATTGAGTTTTGTGGAGGTGATAATCTCTTGGGTTGGCCTTCGGATTCATAGTCATCGTGTTGTTGTAAGAAAATTTTAAACTTTGTCTTGTTAAAATTCCTATTCGAATTGCTAATAAAAATAGTCATTTGATTTTGAAATTTAGTGTTTTGATGCTTATGATTGTTGGTGAGTAATAAACTTTCTTGTAAACTTGGTGTTGTTGGGTTCTTTTGTTTTGGTTCTCATTAATCCTTGAAACAAAGAAAAAGCGAGTTTTGGGTAGACTAAGAACTAGTAATACTTGATACTTGGTAAACAACCTATGTTGCTTTAGACTTAAGAATTGGGTCGGTTTGGTTTACTGCCGTGAAAGAAGAGATGAGTTTTGGTAAAACTTGCAAATATAGAGATGTCGAGTTTGTCGAGAATAGGAAACAAGGAAGACTAGGTGAGTCAAGCTTTGTAAAAGTCCACTAAAAATGCTAGAAAATACTAAGTTTTGAATCCAGGAAACTAATATTAGTTTCGACATGTTTGTCTAAGTGCTCAACCTTTATGTAAACCTTGGTAGCTAGTGTCGGACTTCGGCTATACATTTAACCGAACCAATCACATCATCCTTTGTAAGCATGATGAGTTTTGCTTCGACCAAGAACTCACTTGAGTACTCGGAGTATTGTTTTTGTTCCATGTCTTGTCGTTGTTTCATATAGATATGCACCTCAAGTTAAAAGAGTTATCACCTTGTCATTGTAAGTTGCTCGAAAACTAAGTGTTGTTGGTTAATTTAGTGAAACCGGACTCAAAATAACTTAGGTGTTGGGAGAGTGGAACCTTGATGTTACTCGACCAACTCTTTCGTCTAGAGTACATCTAGCAATAAGAGTCGAGTTGTGTTTGAAGTAAACCAAAGGCTCACTATGGTCATCAACATTTTTTTCTTCTTTTCTCTTGTGTCCTTACGTAGCAACGGGGAACCAAGTCGAGTAGTACTCAACCCAAACACATGGTTCGTCACACCATTGCTCTAATCTTCTTGTGAATATGTCAACCTTGGGAAATATTCGAGACATGTTAGAATCAACGAGTAGTCGAGTTTACCTTGGAAACACATCAACTGTGATGCCCTCGGTTAGAATTTAGCTCCAAAAATATTTGTATCTTGCCATTTTAAACAAACTTTTGACATTATTTCCTTTTCTTCCTCATGCGTATAATTCACTTCACAAGAAGTTTGCTCAAGCAAATTCCCATCAGATTGCTACCTAATATCCATGATATTGGGCCATGACCAACTTGTACTTGTACCCAAGAAAAAGTTACCTAGTTGCCTTATGGGCCATGACCCATGTCGAATGCTTCACCACTAACAACACCAGGCCGCGGCCCAATGGTGGCTCGGGGTGTTCGTTTGAAGGTTTAGACGGGTCGACAAAATTATAACGTGATATATAAACTAGAAATCAATTATAAAACCAAACTCGTAACCGCATCGTTTTCCTTCCATTTCGTATATATTGTCTTAACATTAAAAATCTTAGTCCAACGAAAAATGTGTAATAATTCGACATAAACAACAATTGTTTTAAAACACATTTCACCTAACAATGTCTACGACAACTTTTAACGTCGAATATATGAGCAAACGTATGTCCAGTAAAATTCCCGTTTAAGACGACATATATATATATATATATATATATATATATATATATATATGTACTAAATAAATAGAGACCGCTATGTCATTTTATCATATATTAAGTTCGAAAATCTTCAAATGTAGCTTGAATATTTTCTACATACAATTAGAAAATAAATAATTTATATATATATTTTTGACAATACCATCTTGTGTCAACTTAAATGAGTATATACACATTTATATACTTACTAGTGGAATGTTATAATTATTTTCATATCAAACTTTGAAAATTAAAACTATATTAATGTCAACAAGAAAGGTATATATATATTTGATATACGTACTAGTAAAAATCATTTTTACAAACTAAAGTTTAGCTTTAATACCATTAAACTACTTTGAGTAAGCAATACTTAAAACAATGAACTAAAACATTGCCCTCCTTATCTAGGTCGCGTGTCGGTGCCGCTTCACAACAATCACTAATCTCACACTTGGATTGCACATTTGCTAAGGTGAGTTTTCATAGCCCCGCTTTTACTTGATAAACTGTTTTATACATTTGGGGTGAGAAATATGAAAAACCTTTTTATGGACCAAACTATTACATGATTACTATTACGTGGTTTAGCCTAAGCCCCTATGTCCCTAGTGAATGCCCTTTTCATGAACCGTCAATTCCCATTGGGAAGCGAATGTTATAAATAGATCTATTGAGGGTGACTCCTCCGTTCGGTTGGCCATGCTTAGGCCAAAGCGAAACGTATACCATGTCGGAACCAAGTGTTGAGGGACAAAAACACTTGCTATGGGCCCCTATATTGTATGACATCTTTTAGCATCTGGCGTAAACGTCGTAGTATCGGTTGCATGAACTTAGAGCTAACGTAATAGACTTTCATCCATATATCATTATATTCGTTGTAATGATTATATGACTTTGCTCATGGTCCAAGCTTACTATTTTAACTTAAACCTATGAACTCACCATTTTAGTGACCTTTTAGCATATTTTCTCAGGTGCTTAAGTTATGATCAGGAGGGCAAGGCAAGAAGCGGACAAATGGTCGTAGTAGTATTAAAGAAGTGTATTTACACAAAAATGATGTTTTTACTTTGGGACCACTGAAACTAATGGGATGTGCCCATTTATCTAAACAATGTTGTAAGATAACGTTTTAAAATATTTTATGAAATTAAACGGAGTGTGTATTCCGTTCTTTATTACTTGCATTATGATTCACCGATCCCGTAACGCTCCCAAATAACACGTATGCTTCCGCTAAACCAGATTTGGGGGTGTTACAATATGCCATATTTTTTTGCTTACCATTCACAACATAACTCACTTTTGGTGCTCGACCTTCTAACACATCACTAAAAACAGGAGACCGATGGAGAACATTAATATCATTGCACGAACCTGGTGTTCCAAAGAAAGCGTGTCATATCCATAAGTCATATGATGCATGGTTGGCTTTCCACTTCCTCCTGCGTATTGTCCAGCCCATCCTGTAGGACAATTTTTCCACTCCCAATGCATACAATCAATGCTACCTATCATACCTGGGAACCCACGTTGTTCCCTGACATAGAGTAGCCTCGCTAAATCATCTTCATTTGGCCTTCAAAGATACTCATCACCAAAGCAAAAAATGACACCCTGTACAAACAACATGAGAGACTTTCTTGTCACAGCACCACTCATCCTCAAGTATTCATCTACGGCATCATACGATATCCTATAAGCCAACACCCGCATAGCTCCTGTACATTTTTGCAATGATGAAAGACTTGGTGCGCCCGTGGCATCGGTCTTTGTTGGAAATATCGATCATTAGCAGTAACAGCATCAACAATATGTAAAAACAAGTGTTTATGCATGCGAAATCTGCGTCCAAATATAAGTTCATCAAAGGTTGGGTTGTCCACAAAATAGTCTGCCATTAAAAGTGTCTCACCTCGCTCACATTCCCTATCACGATACACTCGTCTTGCTCTAGAAGGTTGGTCTTGTATGACTAAATTAGGATAGTTGATAATAACATCTTCAAGGATGCGATCAGTGGTTTGATTATAATGAACAACACTTGATTGCCATTCATGATACTCGATTGAGTTGGATGATAAGTCTTCAGAATCAGAATCATATGACATATTTGTTTAGAGAACTTGAAATAGAAAATATTAATAGAACAAATAGAAATTGAATGGATGAGAGACTTTTATGAATTGAATTGTCCCATGATATTGTTTCAATTTTAATGATTAATGCTCTGCCTTCTAAGCTTAACATTTATTAATTGAATTGTCTCAATCACATTTATGATACAAAACACATTTATTATTGAATTGTCCCAATCACATTTATGATACAGCCAAGGCATATGAAGATAACTCAAAACATCACTTTCCATACAACATTTCATACAAATTATGCTTCATGTCTTCTTCTTCTGGTGACAAGTGATCTCTTGCTAGCAAAGAATTCAGATGCAAAAGATACATCTTTTTAGTCTTTCTTTCATCTTTTTTGAGTTCTCTTTCTTCCCGTTTAAACTCCCTTTCTTCTCTTTTCTTATCTATCTCTAGCCTTTTATTCATTACTTCAATTTCACTTTCCCTAGTGATCCTCATTGCTCGCAATTCTTCAACAAATTCGTTATTAAGGAATGAAAAAGATTGTGATGCCTTACCTTTTCCTTTGTTTTTAGCAGTGTCTCTACCAATAGGTCGTTGAATAGTTGAACCCCCACTATTTGGTGTTTCTTGGTTGGAGTGAACAACATACTCTCCTTCTTCATTAGTTCTCGATCTTTTCATACTGCCACCACTTTCTTCATTAGGTTCTTCATCCATAGGATGTGAACGTGTATTGTCACGATCTATGTTTAACATCCACTTGGGATTTTTACACATAACTTCGTTAAATACAGTCAAGTCTAAAAACTTACTACCATCCGCCTCATAAATTTTATGCGCATCAAGTTCAACATCTTTCAAATTCATTCCACTTATTTTTTCGCTATATCATTGCCCTATAAGCATGACCCACTTGCTTCCATTTTCACCAAGTCGTTTAAAACGACCTCGATTTTCATTCGGAGATATCTTTTGGGTTTTCGATCTCGATCGCTCATACATTTGACAAATTCTTGCCCACATCGAACTTTTTCTTTGATTGTTTCCACGGGTTGAATCACTACTAACATGACACCATCTTTGCCATCAGAGCTATATCTTCTTTGGTTTCCCATTTTGCAATTTTTTCGGTACTTTTGCTTGGTTTTTGAGAATCTTGAAACAAATTTCTAGAAATACTTTGTGAAGTTTCATGATTGGGTATACTAGGCATTTGATTTAGATTTGGAGACTGAGAGTTTAAAAGACTTTGATATTCTCCATAATATTGGGTGTTTGGAAAGTAATTTGGATAATTAGGATCCATAGGAGAAATACTAGATGTAAAAAAAGTTAAGAAACAAAAAATGAGAATTGAGAATGTGTATGAAAATATGTTGATATTGGAATATATTTATAGAGAATTGAAAACTAAAATTATTGATATAATTTTTATTTAAAAAAACATTTATATTGTATAATAATACAAAGTAATAATAATAATAATGGTACAAATAAAAAAAGTTTAGAAAAACTAAATATTAAATATCCATTAAAAATGTGACATGTGGCTAGAAATGGGTTGGTGATCTTGGTTGTGGAACGACCGGATCGAGTATGTATTTTCTTCACTTTGTGTATTTTTTGTTTAATATTAATAAATAGTACATTTGAACCCCACCAATCGGTTGGCAATTTGCACCGATAAACATAGTCTAATAACATGTGACCCGCAACCCGACCTCATGAGGACTCGAAGTCGGGTTGTCGTGCTTTAACGGGTTGTTGTGTTTGGGTTATTATTGGTTTGGTTGATTTGGGTTATCGGGTTGTTTAACTGTTTAACTTAAACATAAAAAGAAAAATATATAAGTAAAAAAAGTGTAAAACAAATGGTTTGCAGTATGCTTTGCAAAGAAAAAAAATAACACGTAGAGCTCTGTATAAGAATCGATATCTAAATATACAAATTGTCTTTTAAAACAGTACAACGTTAGTGCGAAATAGTGACTAGAAATTGCCTTGCTGTAATTTGTTACGGATTATTTAATATGGCAGAGACGTAGAGTTTGTTTCTAGGAACAACTTCTAAGTAGTTTTAAGAGTGGTTCCTTGTGATAAGTCAATGACTTCCTTTGGCGGAATGTTAGCAATTATGTTTGATTCCTTTTGTGTACGTATATAGTATGTATGCTCAACTAGACGAGTTACCTTTTATTATGAAGATGATTTGAGATTTACAATGAAAATGTTCGAGATCTCCTTGATACAAATGGGTTTGTCACAGAATATCCTTTATTATATATAAAATTTGTCTAATACTCACAAATAGTTACGTATATAATTATGTGATCAGCTTTGCATTTTAAATTTTATACCAACTGCAACAAAACTAGTTATATAATGGTAAAAGAATATGGCTAATGGATTGTCTTATAAACCAGGTTAAAGTAGAGTTGAGATCAATATAGAACTCATATTTGTCATAGAACAAATGAACCAATCATAACCATCTATTTTTTATCTAAATTAATACAAAATCATTTTAACATTTTTAAAACAGCGATTATCTTTACAAACGGTAAATCTTCAAATATAAAAATACAGCAAAAGCATTGGCTTGAGATTAAATTATCTTTTTCTATAGATATGCACTTTTACATATTTTCGACAAACATTTTTTTTCAAAAATTCCGTCCGAAAAAATCATATATGATTTTTAAGAATCATATATGATTTTAAAAAATCATGTATGATTCGATTTTTACGAATCATATATGTTTTTTACAATCATATAATTCTCAAAATCATATGTGATTAAAGTAAAATCGAATCATATATGATTTTCACAAATCATATATGATTTTGTTGACTTGGAAATTTTCCAATGAAAAATTGTTAAAAATATATAGTAGTGCATATCTATAGAAAGATAATTTAATTCTCGCCACGATGGTATAATTTTTATCGCGTAACGATTAACGGTTTGCGAGATATTTAATTTTTTAAAAAAGGGTGAAAGTTTATCATAATAAAAAAATGAATGGCTATTATTGGTTGATTGAATCTATGGTAAATTTTGGTTATATATTGAACTTTTGCCGGTTAAAGTAACTAAATAAAAAATAGTTTAAGAATTTTGGGTCTTATCGAGTTGACCCGATAAGATAAATAATTCAACCTGAACCCAACCTGATAACAATATCGGGTTATCGGGTTTGGGTCAAATTAACCCGATAAGCATTTTCAACCCAATTAGACCCGACATATAAGCTGCTTCGGGTTTAGGTTGGGGTCGGTCGGTGAACCGACTATTGATGACACCCCTAGTTTTAAATGAGGAGTCTTTATCTAAATGTTAGGATTTTGTCAAAATCCGGTCTTTTTAATTTTGCTTGAGTTGGTCCCTTGGTTTTCAAACAGCTAAACCCAACCCCTTCAAATTACGTGTTTCAAAGAACTTGATGTTAAACTTACACCTCCGATACGAGTTTCTTTCAACAAATAACTTGACTTTATACCTATGTGATATGTGTAAATGGCCTCATGTTTTTGGCTATGTTATATGTAAGTAGATTTCTATTAGGCAACTATTTGTTCATGTGTGGAAATGTATAGAAAACTAAAATATTACCATTTCTCAAAAAAGTAAGAATTTAAAGATAAAATTAACTTGAGAGTTAGGATCAAATGAAAATTAAAATTAAAAATAAGAAAGGCGAGAAGAAACTATAACCACACATTTTAGATGCAACAATATATGCAGTTCTCATAATTTTTTTCTTCTTATTAGAAGTGTGCGTGTGGCTATAAATATTTACTAGATGAATACCCGCGCAAAGCGACAGTGTATTTCGGCAAATTATTATACATGCAAACTTGTGGTTTGGGTATGATCCCTAATGCAATACTTACGACTTCAGTTTGTAGTCATTAAGATAAAAATAAAAATAAAAATAAAATAAAATAAAAAGTTTTATGGGTTATAAACGAAAAATGATAAAAGTTAGAGAATCAAAAAATATTTAAACTATTAATTTGGTAAGGAATGTTATTACCATTTTTAATAAAAGGTTATTTTGGGTATATATTTTTTAAAAGTTTTTAAGTTTTAAGAGATTTTATACGACCTTTATAAGTAGTATAGATATTTCATATTTATTTCGACATTCAACGTTGATTTTGTCAATGTTGGTTCCTTTAAGTTTCTAACAACTAAAACAAACCTTTCGAATTTTGTGCCTTAAAGATATGGTTGGTATAATGGCATATATGAAAACCGTCAATTGTCATAGGTTCAATATATCGGCTTGACATTTCATTATGTAAAGACAATAGCTATTCTTTCATAGGCATTATTCTGACTATAACAGAAAATTGTTTAGATGAGTTACTAAGTTATAAGTTTTTTGTTTTGATGTCGAGTGACCAAAGTGAGTATTGAGTAGTAGTTAGTATATTACAATGAAAACTCATACGTACGCTATGTCAAATAGTTTTAAGTTATAAATCATAAAAAGTTGGCTTAATGGACCAACACTAACTGTGAACAATTTTGGATATGATGCTACCGTTTTTCGAGGATTAATTGTACCTTTCGATAATGTTAAGATGTTCCGCCCATTTGGATGAAGTTAAGATCAAACTCATAATTCAGGTGCGTGCATACCTTACGAAAAACATTCGCAGTGTAACTCTTTTATATGATTTGATTATTTAACACCAAGTGCATGACGTTTCTAAAGAATTGAAAGTGAATACTTAATGATCATTGTAACATCCTCTCTTATTCTAGTTCACAGAAACTCTAATTTTAGTTTTGAACATAAAAACGTTTACGTTTGAGGAAAGACCGAACGCTGACCACAAAATTATTGGATTTATCATTTAAACTTGAGCCTCTCATTATAAAAGATCCAAATTTCCAAACCCTACCACTACTTACACAACCAAAACTGCCTTTGGTCCTTCACCGATTTATATTGGTAAAAGCTTATACTTAACAGACTCAATACACGATACACAACTACATGCGATGGCGCGCACCAAATCATTTGCTATAGGGTCCTCGTTACTACACTGTGTGCTTTTAGCTAATGTTTTTCTATTTTTGTGTAATTATCAACCACTAAAACTTTCAAATTTTATTTGGTTTTATGAAAGGTCTTCATGTGCTAAAACTATTTTTATACATTGTGGAAATTATGTGTTTTGCTCCAAGTAAGCAAACGTGTAAAAATAAATTGCCGAATGACTATAAAGGTTTTCATTTTTCAACAATAGTTTTCGTATACTTTATGAAATTATAAAATCTACCAAATCGCATTTTATAATTTTGTAATGATATCTACTTTTTATATAAATAGAAAGTCCAAAATAATATATAAGAACTATCTTTTAGCAAAATGTGCAAGTATCGGAAATGATGGATAGAGTATTAAAATGAGTAAAATAAAAAGTTGGCTTTTGATTTTGCTTTATTAAAGACTCTTGACCAAAATCAGATTTTTTATTTTATTTTATTTTGTCAATGTTGGTCCCTTTTATTTGTGTTATACTTTCACATCTTTGTCATTAAATATCACATCATCAATAAGACTTTTTGGAGATGACATTTTATGGTTTTTAACAAAGACATGTCACCACTAAAGGTCTTTGGCAACGACATGTCCTCGCCAAAGGATCCTCGCTACACCCTTGTCGCGAATGTTTTTTGGCGAGGATAATTTTGGAGTTTATCGACGACATTGTGGGACCCACAAAGTTTCTTAGTCAAAATTTTCCAACCGGGCCACATGACATTCGGTGAGGACATGTCCTCGCCAAAGCCCAATGCTAATTGATAATATCAAATAATCCTGAATATTCAGTGTCAATTTCCCCCGATAATTCTCGTATTTTATATCATTTATATGGATTTACGCTTGTTTTCCTCTATATTTCACTTTCAGGTAAATTACGAGCATTGGAGCTAATGAAACGCGGATTTGGAGAGTTTATTGAAGATATATGATAGTATGCTCATTTTGAAGATGTTACGGCGTAACTCTCCTCTCACATTACGCCGTAACAGAAGCATGACCCAGAAAACCAACTAAACGGAAGATTACGACGTAACTCCATGTTGGGTTCAGTGAATACCCAAACCCCTTAAGTCTAGGATTTGAATAAAATTACTCTAAGTGTTTAGTCCCTTAAACATTAACAAGTCACTGAGCGCATAGTCTCTCAGCGAAATTTGTCTTCGTGATACTCGAAGAGACAAAGAAGAAGTCTCTCCAAAACTCAGTAAAGTGCGGAACTTAAAGGGTGAAGACTGAGTCAATAAGAAGATGGATTTAGTGAGTGATGACAATAACTCATCCCAAACTCCTCACCAACCACTAACATTAAAAACTAAAGAATGAAGACCTAAGGCTATGAAGACAAGAATGGCGGGACAAGGCAGATAAGTTTGAACAGATAAAGTCCTTATCAACCAAAGTCAAAATTTGAATCGTTAACTATCAAGCTCAGTTTCATCACTCGACGAAGAAATAAGCCTTGTCACTTACCCAATTATAAATGTAAGCGAGACAAAATACATCAGTATTTTGTCTTCTGTAACCTGTCAATTTGTCCTCTAGGATAGAGTCAAAACCACACTTGTATAAGTAGCATAAGAGATGGAGTGAAAGAGTTTTAAGCTTGTGGATTAATTGTAAAACACACACACAAGCCATCTTTCACTCCTCCAAATATAACTCTGTCCCTGAGATAGCTCAGTGGTTCCCTTGTAGTTGTGTTCAGACTTATCCTGAGCTTAGTGAGGAGATACCATACTTTGTCATTTCAATCCCAAGTACTATTCCGCAAGTACTTGGGTAATGTATTCTTTTTGATTTGTTTCTAATAAAGAATATATAAGTTGAAAATTATTCAGTGTGCTTTTACGTACATTATTTCAGTCATTGTTCACAATAAGTTGGTTTATTACTTTAATTGTTTTTATACGTTTGTGAAACGGGAACAACAAGTGGTATAAGAGTAGGCTGATTATAAAACCTTTTTTTTAGCCGCTCAAAACGTTTTTAAATCAGGATCCTAATGGTTGAAATTGATGTACCCCAACTTGTCGACAAAAAGGGTGGAGCTTATTCAGTTTGTTGCCCTGACTCGAAGTTGGTAAATTTAACAAATGGAAAAGCGAATGCTTTGCTATTTGACTGGGATGGAACCTTACTACATTAAGTGTATTAATGAAGGTCCATTTATCCCAAAGACTGATGAAGGTTTGCCTAAGCACGAAGCTCATGGACTCAGGGGCGAGAGGAGAGTGGTCAACCAGCACCAAAGGCTCAAAAGCATCATCATATCTTGTCTTCCTGATGATGTCATGGAGTCTGTTATTGGCTGTAGTACAACTAAACAAACCTAGGATGACCTGGTCCACAGTCATGAAGGTCCCTCAGAACCAAGGAAAATAGGATTATGGACCTGAAACTTGAATATAACACCTTCAGAGCTAAGGACTCAGAAAATCTGTCTCAAACTTACACCCGGTACAAAACTTTGTTAAATGAACTGTCAAATGATGGTGTTAAGTTGTCCAAACATGAAATCAATGTTGGTTTTGTCAATAGTCTCCCTGAGAAGTGGTTGAATTTCTCTCAGGGACTTAGGAATGCTAATCACATTCAGAATCTTGAACTTCCAAAATATATGGGAAGTTTGTCTATGAGGAAAACCTCATCAACAGACGATACCCTGACTTGAAGAAGTCTCAGGAAGTCAAGAAGTCCCTGACCACCACCTCAACACCAATTTCTACTGCTTTTTATTCTAACAGTGTGGTTCAGGATTTTCAGATGATGAGCCTGATGAAAGATCAAGCGAGGAGTACCTAAATGACCTGAACATCGAGTTTCAGGAAAGGGCACTCCTTGCTAACTCTAGAAGGTTTATAAAAAGAAACAAAGGTTTTTCGAATGCTAAAGCTAATGAGGACACTGAGTGTTTTAAGTGTCACAAAAGAGGTCATTTTGCCAAAGACTGTTTTTCAAAAACAATTTTTGAACCCTCTTACAAACCATCAGGGTCAAATCAGTCCTCAGGCTTTAGCAAATTTCAACCAAAAATCTATCAGTCTCATCAAAATTTTCAAAACAAATCTGATCAAAATAAAATTGTTGATTTTGAAGCTAAGTACAGGAAAGCAAAAGCTAAGCTAGCACTCGCTTTAGGCCATCCCTCAAACAACAAACAATGTTAAATCTGCGGGGTAAAAACAAGGGCCTAGTTGCTGAAGTCTTCGACTGGGATGAAGAGCCAGTCTCCTCAAACGATGAAATGGTGCAAGTCAGTGCACTGATGGCTCTCTCAGAAGAGGACAAGCTAGCTGTTAGGAAGAATCATGCCAGGAATGGAGAATGGGTCAACATCACAATGAAGAAGGTAAATATTTTAGTTTATATGGATGATGACTCGATTGGCCTTTTATGAACTATATCAATGTTGACCTTAAGTTTGTAGAAGAGCAATGATTAAATCTTTTTTCAAAATACAACAAGTTATGTTTTGAATTAAACAAGTGTAGGGATGAACTGCTTCTTTTAAAACAAGCTAAGCTTGAGGCTGTCACAATGCAAATTCAAAACACTGAACTAGTTAAAAGAAATCAAGCTCTTCAGGAAGAACTTAAAAAGGAAAAAGATATCATTGAAAGTTGGACTGCTAAGAATCCTAGGGTCTTTGATGCTGTAGGAGCCCCCAGTAGCAAAAAGAGAATCATAGGTGAAAATCATCTCCCTGATTCTCACAATAAAGACCAAGGTCCTAAACCATTTGTGTCTGGTGGCATGATCACAAATATGTTATCCTTACCCAAGTCCAGTGATTGGGTTGAACGGGTTAACCCTAAGAGTAAGCTTCCAAATTTCGATTATGGAAGAATACTAGAGCCTGAAAGCCAAGCTCTAAAGAGCATGCTTGGACTCTCTGATGTGCCCAGTAGTACTGAACACATCTATGAGTCTGAAGCTGAATCTCTAACTCCGCTTCCACCCCTGAAACCTCTTCAGGGTGCTGCACCTAGCTATGAGTTTACTCTTGATAGAATCGATGCTCGAGGTTGTTTAGACCTTATCTAGGATTATCAATAAAGCACAATAACACGCAGCTGAATAAATCAAAACATCAATGTTATTGCTACAAGGTTTCTTCGTCATCATCTCTACTCTATTACAAATCACCAATACAGCCCCAATACTATCTTGATCAATGATAGTACGGTTATCCTAACACCAACAATAACAGGATCGATAAGCATTGACCTTGGGGCTAAACTACACGAATCCTAGGCGTTTACATAAGCAACCAAACGCCTAGACACACACACCTTTAACTTAATCGACTACATATCTTGTGTACACTAAAACATATTCCCTGTATCTCTTTATAAACTAGAGATACTAGGGTTACATAGGGATAAGACCAGATAATACAAAGAAATCTTCCTACATATATAAAATATCCTGTAATATTCTTTTAATTGAAGATTTCTCCTTTGTCACTTTAGGTCCTTCAAGTTTCATTCTTGCATATTGTAGCTTATTAGTTTTGCTATTATCAACTCAAAATAACAAACCCAACAACTCCTTTGCAATTCAACCCTCACTCTCCAAAAGAAAGATTTGGACTTGGCAGAACCATCCTGAAAAGACCAGAAAAACCAACCCAAGATGACTCTTGTTAGGATTTAGAAAATCCATTAGTTAAAGTATCGGTCACCTCAAGTATATGTATTCGTTAGAAAGCTCATAGTCGTAGTCAAGTTATGTTAATAAGTAGTTAGTTATGTAACACCGTGGAGGACGGACGGGTCTTTACCCACTGTATGCCTGATCCACAGCCCGTAGGAGGCGTGTCTTGTAAGAAACTATAAATACCCTCTACCTCCCAAGGTAGAGGGTTGGAGCTTCAATACCATTTTTCTTTGTTTCATCAAGTTCCCACTTCTCTCTCTACTTTCTCTCTCTAAAACCTCACCCACACGCCTACTTTTGTTATGATATGATGTGTTTGTGAAATCCAATATGTTACAAATGGTATCAAGAGCCATGGTTTGATTATTCATCTTTCATGTTCTTGGATTTCTAGTGGATTTCATAAGGTTTTTGGGTTTGAATGAGTTTAGAGTAGTTTGCACCATTTGAATCATTTCTAGTGTTAAAGTTTAGATTTTGATTGTACTTTTGTGTTTAGAATCATCATAAGTGTTTAGGTTTTGATTTGTAAGGCTTGAATCATCGTGGTTGGGTTGTTTTTGGATTGAAAAGTGGTGGTTTTTGAATATTGGTACAAAGCGAGTTGAATCTCGTTGAGATATTCTTGCATGCTAGTTGTCTTGTTCTGTGAAGCGAGTTATCATATAAGCGAGTTGTACCTTAAGCGAGTTGTCGTTTAAGCGAGTTACTTTGGAAGCGAGTTATCAGCTTATGCGAGTTTTCATTTAAGCGAGCTATATCTTAAGCGAGTTATCGTTTAAGCGAGTTGTCTTGGAAGCGAGTTGTCAGCTTATGCGAGTTGTCACTTAAGCGAGTTGTGCCCTAAGCGAGTTGTTGTTGAAGCGTGTTGGGTTTTATGTGACTTGACTATTAAGCGAGTTGTCTCTTTATGCGACTTGTGTATAAAGCGAGTTGTCTTCAAAGCGAGTTGATCAGGGTGCGACTTGTCAAGTATACTACTTGTCTATTGAGACTTGTCATTTCGCCGTGTTACATTTTACGGTTTTTCTTTTGATTTAGTAAAATCCCATGAAAGAATCTATTTCCGCTTAATCAAAGAATTATAAAACTCGTAGAATCAGTAATCATGTCTACCAACGTGCCTACAATCATCTCTTCAGAATGAGGATATTCAAGCTCGCAGATCGATACTCGTCCACCCATGTTAGACATAACCGATTATGACTCATGGGCTCAACGAATCGATTTTACCGCTTGGTTAAGGAAAATGGGGTTAACATTCTCAAATCAATTGATGAAGGACCGTACCAAGTTGAGACTACCAGAGACATACTTGAAACTGCTGCCGATGGCTCAGTGACATTAGGATTGGATAGACCAAAGACATATGATGAACTTAATGATAAGGAGAAAAAGAGATACGATGCTGATATTAGGGCCTCAAACATTGTACTTGTGGTCTACCAAAGGACATCTACAAGTTAATCAATCACAACACCGAAGCCAAAGCATTTTGGGACAATGTCAAGACGCTTCTCTCCGTTCGTAATTAACTAAAGAAGACAGAGAGTCTCAACTGTATGATGATTTTGAGAACTTTAAGATGAACCTGTGGGAAAATGTCACTGAATACTATGTGAGGTTCCACAAACTCGTGAATGAGATGAGGAATATCAAAATGACTATGCCAAATATTTAGCTCAATTCAAAGTTTGTGAACAACATGAATCCCGAATGGCATAAATTTGTCACTTCAGTCAAGCTAACCAAAGGTTTGAGGCACACTAACTATGAGCAATCAGTATGCATACTTGCTTCAGAATGAGAAACATGCTATGTTTGAACGAATGATCCTCGAAAAGTTCAAAACTAATTATGGTGATGCTAGCTTGTCAAATGATTCAACTGCATTCTACACAAATGTAGGAATAACCACCAAAGCATCTCAAGTGATACCAACCGGTAATGGTACTCACAAACTCATTCCGCATCCGTGGTATAAGCCTCCGATTCGAAACATTCATGGAAAATCTCGTTAATCAACTTTCTCTTATGGTTAGGCAAAATCTGAATCTCACTCCACACACCAACAATAACCTCAGAACAACATCCAATCCCCACAATCAAGCTACTGTTAGAGATGGAAAGGTAGTGGTGCAAAGTGTTCAAGGAAGACATAATGCATACCTTCCACATAATGAGCAAGGGAATGTTGAGCCGGATATGGGAATGTTGGAGCCGGATATGGGAATGCCTGGTGCCGGATATGGGAATTCGCGGTGGTGGTGGATATATGGGTAATCGAATCGTGGAAGGAACATGGCTCGTGGTCAAGTAAAGCCCATTAAATGTTACAAATGTGGTGGAGAAGGACACATCGCAAGGAATTGCACTCTTCCAAAACGCCCACAAACCTGCAGAGTACTTCAGGACAAGATGCTGCTAGTCCAAGCTCAAGACAGTGGAGCAATGTTGAATGAGGAAGAATTGCTATTTCTTGCCAGGGAAATGCCGTAACTTATGATGCCGATGTGGATGAACAACCGTGCAGGTATGGGTCGAACAATCCTAATGCATTTAAAGTCGCAGATTGTGATGCATTTGATTCAGATGTTGATGATGAACCAACCGCCTGCACCATCTTCATGGCTAATATCTCACCAATGGTAACTCCAAAGGCTTCTTCACCTAAACAGGCCACTCCCTCCAAGGAATCAATCATATATGAGGTATTAAAACTATACGATGATGTTGATGTGCAAAAGATACACGACAAAGTACAATCAACTGAAATTATTGAATCAAATATTGAAAATATGGGTAATATCAATGTTGTCCCATATGAGCAATATGTGAAACAAAATGAAAGTGAAATTGTACCAAGTAATGCATCTTCAGCAGTCAATGATGACTATATTTTTGATGAATTCACTGCATGTGCCCCTGATGATTCTATTATTTCCGAACTAAACGCCTATAAAGAACAAGTTGCTATATATGAACAACGTGCTAAGTTTGAATTGACTACCCATGAGCAGTGAGATGGATGACCAAATGCGCACAATTATCGAAAAAGTAATTTTAGGGAAGAAATGTTAAAACAAGAGTTAGATTCCTTACAAGAAAGTCTTAACAAAACTGTTAAAACGTAAACAAGAACTTCAAGATAATGTGAAAGTACTTAAACAAGAATTCAATGCTAAGGAATCAAAACTTTTAAATGAATTTTCCAACCTAAAAACTTTGAAGAACAAACTTGAAAATAAATTGTTCGTACAAGGGAACACCATTCAGATCGCTTCACATGATCACTAAGCATAGAGTTCTAAGTGATAAGCATAACGTTCCACTTGTAGATGAACCAAATCCTAAGACGTGTAGTAAGGCTAAAGCAACTCAAAAAGTAATCTACGATGGAAATGAGATTCTTAAGCCTAGACAGAAACCCACTTGTGCTGAGTGCTCTGAGGAAGATAGAAAATTAGAAGAAGTCTCTAGAAAAAAATTGGATGATAAATTTGATAGTCCCTTGTGCATAAGAGATAAAATCAGCGTTAAAACACCAAATTATTCTAAGGATAACTGGATTGCCTTTAATAAATTTAGACCTCAGACCTAGCTGACCCCTGAACAAATTTTCTGGAAAAAGGATCATGACAAACAAAAAGCTAATGATTTTATTGAAAAGAATTCCCCTTGTAGGAAATTGCCTCCTGCCACTGTGTATCCCCCAAATACACCAATGCATTTAGTGCCTAGAAATCTTCCCACTAATAGCAAGACCTTAATCAGCCTTTACATAGTTTACCAACTATTTGTTGATTTTGAGAAAACGTGTAAGAAGAGAATCACACCCACTGGGATAACTGAAGGGGAAAGGGGTTTTGAACAAACTAAAGAATGTTATTTAACGGAGGTCATGCCTTTCTTTAAACAACTTAAAGGACAATTTGAGAGTCTTCAAAAGGGAATAGACATAGAGATTAAAGAAATGAAAAAGATGTTTAATGATATGGAACTTGAGGTCAGTATATATGAACGTGAGCTTAAGAGTAATGAAATAGAGATGAAGAATCTGCACATCATTAATGATAATCTGATCTCTCAATGTGTTGCTCAAGATGTGTTCTACACTGTTACAAATTGTTCTATTACTGTGTCTCAATTTCATGAATTAACTGTTGCATTAAAAGTTTCCCATGATCGTGTCATTGAGCTTGAAACCACAAATTCAAAATTGCATGATAAAGTAGAACAGGATGATCATGAAAATTTGGTAAAACATTATTCTAAACTGGAAGTTGAACATTTTAATTTACAACTAAAATATCAACATCTCAAAGAAAATGTTAAAACCTCAAATATCAAACCATCCTCGGATGTTCCCGAAGTTTGATGCGCTTTTGAAATAAACAAACGTGACGAACATATTCGAGCTCACTATAACACTATCAGAAGGATGAAAACCCAAATTTCACAATTAAAGGGTGAAAAGAACAATGTGAATGGCTCCCAAATGCCTCATCCTTTAGATTCTCAAGATTCTCAAAACTTTCATCTTCAAAACATCATTAATGTATTACAACAAGAAAATGAGAATTTTCTAGAAGAAAATGAAAAGGTTAAACGACACTTTAAAGAGTTATATGATTCAATGAAAGTCACTCGTGACAAGAACAATGAAAAAATAACTTCTTTGCAAAAGGAAATTGAGAATCTCAAAAGTCATGTAAAAGGGAAAATGCCACTTGTCTGAATGAGGATGTTGCTTCAAAGGCATCTCGGATTATAAGTATGTCGTGGATCTGTAAAATATATTCCTCCTCACCTTAGAAATAACGAACTTGGGTTTCAAGAATATTTTTCGTACCTTAAGGATAGTCTAGAATGTCTCCGTGAGATTGTCGAAGAGGATAGCATAAATAAACCACTTGATAGTGAAGTTAGTTATGCATGCTTATATGCCAAACGATCTCATGAACTTTTAGAATGCTTAAGAGCAACATGCCCTAAATCCTTTTGTAAGAAAGATAAAGTCGTTATGCCTTGCTCTATGCCTAGTGTTAAGCATGCAACCCATGATATGCCTTGTTCTATGCCGAAAGTCAAGCATGTGAACTTTGATGTGCCTGCAAGTACTTCAGATCCCAACACTTCTAGATCAAGAATGCATAAAGTAGTAAAACCAACTAATGTTCCCATCATTCCCTCTACATGAGTAATCAGTGACACTAAGGCAAGCCGGTCAAAGCCTCCAGGCAATACAAAGCAAGATAGGACCTCGCAAGCTAAGAGTGATCAATGGAGGAAAGTAAAAGACCACCCTAGGAACAATAAGTTTGTGTTGAATAAGACGAATCGTGTTGATTCTAGTATTAGCTATAAGCGTACTGTAATTAATTCGAATTCTGCTACTTCTTGCAAAACATGTAATGATTGTGTGATTTCTAGTATTAATCATGAATGTGTTGTGAATGATGTGAACAATTTTGTTATATCTGTAAAAAATATCAACACAAAAAAATAGGCTAAGAAGGTCAGAAGACCAAGGTGGAAGAGGGCTAGAAAACATTGGAAACCTACAGGAAGAAAATTTAGTAATGTAGGTTATCATTGGATACCTACTGGCCTTAAATTCAATCTTAATGAGTTGTGCCTTAAATTATCTAGATCAATGCCCATTAGGAAATGGATACCTACTGGTAGAACTATACCTTTAAGAAGTGAACACACTTTGAATAGATCTACTGTTACTACTAGTCCGGTATCTACCTCCAATGATTTCATTGACTCTTTTTCTGATGTGGATGTTCCAATCTCGTTTTCTAACTAAGTGGAACCCATTCTCGCGTGGGGATCCAAACTATCTAGTCATCCATACTTGTCTGTGTTTAACTGCAGTGTCGCTCAAATCGCTTCGTGGTACCGGACTCGTGCTCCAAGCATATGACCGGAGATCGCCATGCTCATGAACTTCGTGAGTAAATTTATCGGGACTGTTAGATTCGGGAATGACCATTTTGGGGCAATTATGGGTTATGGAGATTATGTGGTTGGTGATAGTATAATTTCCCGGGTATACTATGTTGAAGGTCTTGGTCATAATTTGTTTTCTCGGTCAATTCGTGATTACGATTTAGAAGTGGCTTTTAGAAAACATACTTGTTTCGTTAGAGAACTTGATGGTGTGGAACTTTTAAGAGGAACACGTGGTACAAACTTATACACCATCTCTATCGAAGATATGACGAAGTCTTCTCTAATCTGCTTGTTGTCAAAGGCTTCGAAAACAAAGTCATGGTTATGGCATCGTCGTCTCAATCACTTGAACTTCGGCACCATTAATGACCTTTCCAGAAAGGACCTAGTAAGAGGCTTACCCAGATTAAAGTATGAAAAAGATCATCTTTGTTCAGCATGCCAATTGGGAAAAAGCAAGAAATATGCCCACAAGGCCAAACCCGTAAACTCAGTTATGGAAGTTCTTCATACTCTTCATATGGATCTGTGCGGACCCATGAGAGTGCAAACGATAAATGGGAAGAAATATGTATTAGTCGTTGTTAATGACTACTCTCGATTTACTTGGGTTAAGTTTTTGAGGACAAAGGATGAAACTCCAGATGTCATCATCAAACTTATCAAACATCTGCAGGTTCGACTTAACAAGACTGTTCAATTATTCGAATGCACAATGGCACTGAAGTTTGGTAACAAAGACCTAAGTCAATTTTATGAAAGCATTGGAATCAGTCATCAAAGAAGTGTTCCACGTACGCCTCAACATAATGGTGTAGTTGAAAGACGAAATCGGACCCTTGTTGAAGCTGCAAGAACAATGCTAATTTAATCAAAGGTTCCAATGTTTCTTGGGGCTGAAGCCATTTCCACTGCTTGCTACACCCAAAATCGTTCCCTCATACACACCACTCATAGAAAAACTCCATACGAACTTGTCCATAAACGAAAACCTGATCTCTCCTACCTTCGTGTATTCGATGCTTTGTGCTATCCAACGAATGATGGTCAAGATTTAGGTAAATTAAGAGCTAAGGCGGACATTGGAGTTTTTGTGGGTTATGCACCAAACAAGAAGGGTTACCGAATCTACAAAAAAAGAACTCGAGATATCATGGAAACTATTCACGTCACATTCGATGAGCCATGCGGGCAAATGGCTCCAGGACAATCAAGTTCTGGACCCGCATCTCAACATTTGTTAAGTAGTCCCATTAGTTCTTCTCTTGTACAAAATCCCTCACCAGCAATTCCATATGTACCCTGTAACATATTGGATTTCACAAACACACAAACAATCACAAGTATGGGCGTATAATATAAGGTTTTTAGAGAGAGAAATAGTTAGAGGTTTGGGAACTTAGTGAGAGAAAGTAAAAGTGTTATTATGAGCTCCAACCCTCTACCTTGGGAGGTAGAGGGTATTTATAGTCTTACACAAATCACCACCTACGGGCTGTGGATCAGGCATACAGTGGGTAAAGACCCGTCCGTCCTCCACGGTGTTACTTAACTAACTACTACTTAACATAAATTAACTACGACTACGAGCATTCTAACGATTACATATACTTGAGGTGACTGACACTTTAATAATTGGATTTACTAAATCCTAACAATCTCCCCCTAAAGGAGGCCACCTCAAGATACATTGAATACAAACTGATATTACATTAAGATTGTTCTTGGATTCTTGTTAAAGTTCTTTGCTCAAGAGCCCGTAGTAATTGATTCTTCATTTTTGCATGTTTGGTTAATCCAAGTGGAGGTCTTTAAGTGATCCACTTGATAATGAGTTTTGAGCCAAAGATTGAAATCATCAGCTACCATAAATCTCTGACTCTTCCATTGCGGTGTTGACATTATGTGAAGTTGTGACTTTTGGACCGACATGCTCACATTCTGGATAATAAAATCTTTTCATTAGAGTAGCGGAAGCTTTAGTTGATTCATGATATTTGCGGCAGTAGCGAAGCATGGAGTGAAAATATCCGAGTCATTGATGCACTTATCATGATTTCTTTAGAAATGAATGTGATGAGTGAGCATGCGGCTATTGATTGACCTCTCCATTCGATCAACGCAAACGCGTCATGCGTACTGCATATAATAGTTAGCAATAAAGTGCACGAAAGTGCCTTTGATCACTTTCGTTGAATTGAGGTTCACGCCCACGTTCCCGTTGATCGGTACAAGTATTGCTGTGATCGGTATGATTCGAAGAATCTCCTTGACAGGTTTTAGCATTTGTTCTAGCTGTTCTCAAACCGAACATCTCAAAGAAGACAACACGGAGTGAGTGAACCGAATTTAAGATTCGATTGATGAAAAGAGATTTGAAAAACAATCGAAAAGTCTTGATCAATAAAGTGTTTTTGCAATACAACGAGGGTTTTTGAGAAAAAACAATTATCAATCATAAACACCTTTTATATTTGAAATATTAATACAGTCGATGTGCTAAAGAAAAGAATTTTAAGCACAACGACCGGTTTTCAAAGGTATCCGTCAATCCATAACCTGAACTAGGATTGATTCATAATTTTGAATCGCCCCATTGTTTCTGTTCAGTTGTCACATGGTTGATCTATTGGAAAGATCTCACATGCCACCCACCAAGAGCTTGTTTGATGTTGGCTCTGGAAGGCTTTCCATCTTTATTGTGAATATGTTTGCATATCACTCAGATGTTCTGGCAATACCGCAAGGATAATGCGTAGGACTCTTTAGATATAATCTCTCTTTCCACATTATGTGAAACAGAGAGTCTTCATTGACAATGTCCTAATGAGATTTATTTGATGATCTCGTGGCTCTAGACTCAATTGTGCACATTTGGTTCCTATGCCGGAGACTAGGGAGAGGGTCCCCTTCTTCAATATCAACAATCTCTTACGAGAAATTCGATAGATTATGTCGGTTCCCCGTGAGAATGAAACAAGTCCTTTTAAGAGGAACTTGAGTGGCTTGGGAAGTTGTAGTACAGTACATCACTGGGTCCATGATGTCTTGTCTTCAATACCAGTGTTACCTTAGTAACCACCAGTAGCATATGAATTGAACCCGGTTTCTGCCCTAAGGTTGAATTATTGGAGGGCTATTTCTTTTCACCCTTTTCACAATTATTTCTTTTTCATTCTTCAACCCCTTCCGTGGTTACCGAGACTTCCTAACTAGAACCTTGTTGGGTTTATTTCTGTACTAGCTCTATCTCAGTCCGCACTTTTCCCTTATTTCACTTTTCTTCTTTTTTCATCATACTTAAGGACTCTACACTATCTAGTGGATTGTACCTGGGTAGATCCCTCCGGCTCTGGCGGGATCGTGGGAACGAATACCTAACCTAACCATCCTTATAACTCCATACCTAAAGTAAATTTTGTCGGTCTATTTGGTATTGTTTATCTGCCATTTGAGCCAATTGAAAATCATTTGAAAATCAATCCAAATACTTGTGATATATTATCAAAGCATTTTGTACCTGAACTGTTTTTGATATTTTTAGAAAAAGAGCTCCCCCTCAACATGTGCAACATGTATTTGAAATCGTTTTGGCACACGGAGGCAAGAGGAAGGATTCACTTCTTTGATTACCATTTTCTAAAGATATCAACATCACTTTCCTGATCAAAATTAGCATTTTTCATACTTTGTTAAGGGTATTTTTGGAAAGGATGTGGTTTTCAAAAGTTGCTCCCCTTCAATATGTGCATAGAGATTTGAAAGTGTTTTGCACATAATAGGGAAAAACTGCACATTGAAACAAATCAATCACGTTTCAATTCTTTTTGGTTTGAAATAGATGCTCCCCCTCAACATGTGCATGTTAAATTTGAAATCGTTTGGCACATGTGGGGAGGAGAGCTTGTAAATCATTACAAACCCATTTATTGAATTATCAGTTTAAATCATCACAAATTCTCCCCCGATCACAATTTTCAAATCATTTGAGATTTGTGATCTCTTGGAGATTTAAATTGATTTTGAAAGCTTTTGAAGAGAATTGAGACTTGCTTATGAAAACATTTAACCGATAAGGATCAAAGCTGAGACTTTAGACTCCACAAACATGCTTGAGTATCTTTTGAAAACATGACATAAACCTTGGTCTGAACCAGTTGTATGACAAATAACCTTTTGATTTAAATGAAATCATTCTCCCCCTCAATCAATGACATAAGTTGTTTATTCAGAAATAGAGATTTTGACCAAATGTCAAGTCCAGATGATTTTCAAAACTTGAGACCGAGTTATCGTTATTAGTTTTCAATTAGATAACAAATATTTTTCAGAAGAATTTTTAGAAGGAAAAATACTTGTGAAGGAAGCATTTGTCGATTTAGTGACAAACATTTGTTTTTAGAATCAGAGCATGAGATGTGAAAAATAAGAAAAAGCATGGCTCTGTTCTTTCTTTAAAAAACGGGTTACAGTCTGAAATGACTATAAGCCTTTGTTTCACTTTTTCTCAATTTTTTTTATTATTATTTTTTTTTTGTTAAAACAGATTATGTACATTCGAAGAACATCTAAAAACCCGTGACATTCTTTGAATGTCAACACAAAGTCCGTAGATGATATCAAAAAAGGAAAAACATGACAAAATAACAATATTTTTGGGATTTTTCAAGATTTTCTAATTTTTATGGATTTTTAAAATTTTATATTTTTCTATTTTCTTTTTGAATAACTAATTACAAGAGATGGATGAAGAAAACCTTTTACTCCTCTTCTTCCTCTTGAAGGCGTTTAAGTGTTTCCGGTTGTAGACTCTTTAGACCAATTCGTGGGAGGATAAACTCAAAACGTTCTCTAGGAAGAGCTTTGGTGAAGATGTACGCTAAGCGGTATTCATCCTCACAAAATAAAGTTCCACCACACCGTTTTCCACTTGCTCCCCGATGAAATGATGTCGAATGTCGATGTGCTTTGCTCTTGAGTGTTGTACATTGTTGCATAAGAGAGCAATGGCACTTTGTTATCACAATGAGAGGGATTTTGTTGAATTCAAAGCCATAGTTCGATAATTGGGATCTCATCCATAGGATTTGAGCACAACAAGATGACATGGCTATGTATTCAACCTCTGTAGAGGATATTGAAGTACTCATTTGTTTCTTAGAAGACCAGCTCACGAGCTTATCACCCAAAAACGAGCACCTCCGGGATGTGCCGACGTGTATCTAGACATCCTGCATGATCGGCATCTGCATAGGTCGTTAGTGACATACCGGTGTCCTTCGGTACCAAAGTCCCATATTGATGGTTCCTTGGAGATACCGAAAGACCCGCTTAACCGCTTCAAGGTGCTTTTTGGTAGGCTTAGCACGGTATCTAGCACACATGCAAACAACGAACAGAATGTCCGGTCTCATCGGGTGAGGTACATCGTGGATCCAATCATACTACGATATTTCGTTTGGTCTACCATGATCCCTGAGTGGTCCTCATCCAGTTTAGTACGCTCTATCATGGGAGTGTCAAGAGGGTCACTAGAATCAAATCCAAATTTCTTTAAAATCTCATTTGCATATTTAGATTGATTTATAAAAATGCCTCCGGGACTTTGTGAAATTTGTAATCCCAAGAAAAATGACATTTGTCCCATCATTGACATTTGAAATTTGGAGCCCATCTCCTTAGGAAAACGGTCACATTCATTAGGGTCGGTCGAGGCAAAAATAATATCATCAACATAAATTTGAACATGAATTAAATGTTTGCACGACTTTTCGGTGAACAATGTCGGATCAATGCTCCTTTCTTTGAATCCAGTAGATAGAAGAAACTTTGATAGCGTATCATACCATGCCCTTGGAGCTTGCTTCAAACCGTAAAGGGCCATCTTCAAGCGATAGACATGAGTAGGATGCTTGGATTCACAAAACCTTCAGTTGGCCGACGATACGACTTCCTTAAGATCTCCGTTAAGAAAAGCCATCTTAACATCCATCCGATAGACTACCATGTTCTTACTTGCAGCATTAGCCAAGAAGATTCTGATTACCTCGACACGAGCAACTGGAGCAAATGATTCTTCAAAGTCAATACCTTCCTCTTGACAAGTATCCTTTTGCAACCAATCGAGCCTTGTTCTTTAATACATCACCATGCTCATCAAGTTTTACTTTGAAGATCCACTTTAGAGCAATGATCATAGCACAGTCGGGAGTAGGTACTAATTCCCATACATCTAGTCGATCAAACTCATGAATTTCTTCTTGCATGGCATTGAACCAAATGTCTTAATTCATGGCGGTTTTAACGCCTTTTGGTTCGACCTTGGAGAGTACGGAGTTGAAGAAGCACCATAAGGCATCGGTTGCAAGTTGTTTATGAGTGGATACTTGAGCGAGAGGGATTTCTAATGATGTTGTCCAATGGATGATCATGTGTCCATTTTCTAAGGTGTTCGTGTGGTTGTTATTGAGGAACCGAAGTAGCGATTCGATTTCTCCCGAAGAAGATGGTTCGATGATGATTCAGGAGCAAATATATTTTCAAAGGGGGCATCTTCAGGAGTAGCAAAGGGATTATCTCCATCATAGGTGCCAGACACAATTCCATGATGTACACTCGATGATTGATGATTTGTTGATGAGACAGAATGATCAGCAGCAGGCGCTTCTTGACTTAATAACATAGAAACTGAAGGGTTAACTTCATTGACAGGGATAGGAACAGCCTCTGTTGATGGAATTGACAGATAGCACTTGGCTCATAGTGTTCATCAAACATTGGATCAAACAGTTTCTTCAAATCATCTTCTGAAGGAGGTACATAAGGAGTTGCTGGTGAGGGATTAAGAACAAGAGTAGAACTGATAGGACTACTTGATGAAGGTTGAGATGCGGGTCCAGAACTGGATTGTCCTAGATCCATTTGCCCGAACAGCTCATCGAACGTAACATGAGTAGTTTCCATGATATCTCGAGTTCTTTTGTTGTAGATTCGGTAACCCTTCTTGTTTGATGCATAACCTACAAAAACTCCAATGTCCGCCTTAGCTCTTAATTTACCTAGATCTTGACCGTCATTCGTTGGATAGCACAAAGCACCAAACACACGAAGGAAGGAGAGATCAGGATTTCGTTTATGGACAAGTTCGTATAGAGTTTTTCCATGAGATGTGTGTATGAGGGAACGATTTTGGGTGTAGCAAGCAGTGGCAATGGCTTCAGCCCAAAGAAACATTAGAACCTTTGAATAAATTAACATTGTTCTTGCAGCTTCCATAAGAGTTCGATTTCGTCTTTCAACTACACCGTTCTGTTGAGGAGTTCGTGGAACACTTCTTTTTGACTGATTCCAACACTTTCATAAAATTGACTTAAGTCTTTGTTAACTAACTCGTGCCATTGTTTGTTCGAACAATTCTAATCGTATTGTTAAGTCGAACTCTGCTTGATAAGTTTGATTATGACATCTGGAGTTTCATCCTTTGTCCTTAAAAACTTTACCCAAGTAAATCGAGAGTAGTCATCAACAATGACTAAAATATATTTCTTCCCATTAATAGTTTGCACCCTCATTGGTCCGCACAAATCCATATGAAGGGTATGCATAACTTCCATTACTGAGTTTGTGGGTTTGGGTTTATGGGCATATTTTTTGCTTTTTCCCAATTGGCATGCTGAACAAAGATGATCTTTTTCATACTTTAATCTGGGTAAGCCTCTTACAAGATCATTTATGGAAAGATTATTAATGGTGCCGAAGTTCAAGTGATTGTGACGAAGATGCCATAACCATGATTTTGTTTTTGAAGCCTTTGACAACAAGCAGATTGGAGAAGACTTCATCATGTCTTCGATAGAGATGGTGTATAGATTTGAACCACGAGTTCCTCTTAACAGTTCCACACCATCGAGTTCTCTAACGAAACAAGTATGTTTTCTAAATGCCACTTCTAGATCGGAATCACAGAATTGACCAACAGAAAATAAGTTATGACCAAGACCTTCAACATAATATACCCTGGAGATTACACTTTTGCCAACAACAAAGTCTCCATAACCCATAATTGCTCCAAAATGGTCGTTCCGAATATAACATCCCGATGAATTTACTCATGAAGTTCATGAGCCGCGAGCGATCTCTAGTCATATGCTTGGAACACGAGTCCAGTACCACGAACGATTTGAACGATCTGCAGTTGAACACAGACAAGAGTGGATAACTGGATAATTGGGATCCCCATGCAAGAATGTGTTCCATTTGGTTAGTAACAGTGATTGAAACACCCACATCGGAAGTAGAAACAATGGAATCATCAGGAATAGATGCAGGGCTAGTGTCCGTATTTGACCTATCCAAAGTATGTTCACTTCTTAAAGGAATAGTTCTACCAGTAGGCATCAATTTTCTAATGGGCATTGACTTAGC
This sequence comes from Chrysanthemum makinoi, assembly GCA_910596185.1. Taxonomy (NCBI): domain Eukaryota; kingdom Viridiplantae; phylum Streptophyta; class Magnoliopsida; order Asterales; family Asteraceae; genus Chrysanthemum; species Chrysanthemum makinoi. The sequence continues at coordinate 210,848,541 of OU343223.1, read as the reverse complement.
AAATTTAGGGCAAGACTCGTTAAGATTAAACTTATGGCCAATAGGTATCCATTGATAACCAATATTACTAAATTTTCTTCCTGTGGGTTTCCAATGTTTTCTAACTCTCTTTCGCCTTTGCCTTTTATCCTTCTTAGCTTGATTTTTGTCATTAACAACTTTAACTGGGCATTTAACAGCATTAAGCAAAACATTTACACCACATTCATGATCAAGAATGTAAATCAAACAAATCATCATTACATGGTTTGCGGATAGTAGCGTAATTCGAATTAATTACAGTACGTTTATAGCTAATACTAGAATCAACACTATTCATTTTATTCAACTTAAACTTAGTGTTCCTAGGGTGGTCTTCTACTCTCTTCCAATGCACATTCTTAGCTTGCGAGGTCCTATCTTGCTTTGTATTGCCTGGAGGCTTTGACCCGCTTGCTTTTATGTCACTGATTACTCCTGTAGAGGGAATTATGGGAACATTAGTTGGTTGGGCTAATTTTTGCATTCCTGAACTAGACGTGCATGGATCAGAACTACTTGCAGGCACTTTAGAATGGGTTGCACAATTGGCACTAGGCATGGAACAAGGCATCACAACTTTTTCTTTTGCACCTAAGGATTTAGGACATGTTACTCTTAAACATTCTAGCAGCTCTTGAGATTGTTTGGCCTGAATGCAAGCAAACCTAATCTCTCTATCAAGTGGCTTATTTATGAAATCCTCTTCTACAATCTCTCAGAGACATTCTAGACTATCCTTAAGGTGAGCGAAATAGTTATGAAACACAAGTTCGTTATTTCTAAGATGAGGAGGAATGTATTTAACAGTCACAGTATATTTGTAGTCTGCAGATGACTTTGATGCAACATTCTCATTAAAGACAAGTGGCATTTTCCCTTTTTTCCGACTCTTCAGATTCTCAATTTCCTTTTGCAAAGACGTTATCTTTTCGTTGTTCTTGTCACGAGTGACTTTCATTGAATCATATAACTCTTTAAAGTGTCGTTTAACTTTTTCATTTTCTTCTAGAAAACTCTCATTTTCCTTTTGTAAAACATTGACTAAGTTTTGAAGATGAAAGGTTTGAGACCACTGAGAATCTAAAGGAGGAGGCATTTGGGAGCCAGCCACGTTGTTCTTTTCACCATTTAATTGTGAAATTTGGGCTTTCAACTTTCTAATTGTGTTACAATGAGCTTGAATCTGTTCGTCACGTTTGTTTATTTCAAAAAGTGCATCAAACTCTGGAACATTTGAGGATGTCTTAATGTTTGAGGTTTTGACATTTTCCTTGAGATGTTGATATTTTAATTGCAAATCAAAATGTTCCACTTCTAGCTTAGAAAGGTGTTTTACCAAATTATCGTGATCATCCTGATCAATTTTATCATTTAGTTCCGAGTTTTTGTTTTCAAGCTCAATGACACGATCATGGGAGACTTTCAAAGCAACAGTTAATTCATGAAATTGAGAAGCAGTATTAGAATGCTTAGTAACAAAGATAAAACACATCTTGAGCCACACAACTTAATACTAAGTTCTCATTTAAAATATGCAAGTTCTTCCTTTCAATTTCATTATATTTGAGTTCCTGTTCATAATCATTTACCTCAACAATTATTGCATCAAATTCCTTTTCCATTTCTTTGATATCTGAGTTAATCCCCTTTTGAAGACTCTCAAATTGACCTTTTAATTGTTTAAAGAAAGACATGACCTCAGTTAAATAACATTCTTTAGTTTGCTCAAAACCCCTTTCCCTTCGCTATCCCTGTAGGTGTGATTCTCTTCTTACATGTCTTCTCAAAATCAACGAATAGTTGATAAACAACATACAGGCTGATTAAGGTCTTGCTATTGGTGGCAATAGTTCTAGGAACTAAGTGCATTGGTGTATTTGAAGGATACACAGTAGCTGCAGGCATTTTCCTAAGGGGAGTGTTTGTTTCAACAAGTACATTAACTTTTTGTTTATCCATATCTTTCTTCCAAAAATATGTTCGGGGTTAATTGAGTTTGAGGCTTAAACATGTTCAGGGAGATCCAATTTTCCTTAGTGTAATCATGGGGTTTGATCGTTATGTTATTCTTTTTACACGCATGATCATTAAGCTTCTTATCCATTTTCTCCCTAGATGCATCATCTAATTTTCTATCCTCTTCCGTGCTTCCAATACATGATGGTGTTTACCTAGGCTTAAGAATCTCATTGCCATCATATACAATATTATGGAAAGCTTTAGCTCTTTTGCAATATTCGGGATTTGGTTCCTTTACAAGGGGAATACTGTGCTTATCGCTTAAGACTCTATGCTTAGTGATCATGTGAGCTCTAATGGTGTTCCCTTGTACGTACAACTTATTTTCAAGCTTGTTTTTCAAAGTTTTTAGATTAGAAAAATCATTCAAAAGTTTTGATTCCTTAGCACTGAATTCTTGTTTAAGCACTTTAACATTATGTTGAAGCTCTTGCTTTTGCTTAACAGTTTTAGAAAGATTTTCTTGTAAGGAGTTTAACTCTTGTTTTAACACTTCTTCTCTAAAATTACTTTTTCTAATAATTATACGCATTTGGTCGTCCATTTCCTGCTCACGGGTATTTAACTCAAACTTAGCACGTTGTTCATAAATAGCAACTTGTTCTTTATATGCATTCAGTTCAGAGATAACAGAATCATCAGGAGCACATGCGGTATATTCATAAAAAACATAGTCATCATTGACTGCAGAAGATGCATCACTTGGTACAATCTCACTTTTACTTTGCTTCACATATTGATCATATGGGACAATATTGCTATTACCATGATTATCAATATCTGATTCATAAGTTTCAAGAGATTGTACTTCATTATGCATATTTTGCTTATCAACTTCATCGTATAGCTTTAATACCTCTGAAATGATTGAATCTTTGGACTGACCAGCCTGTTGTGGTGATGAGACCTTTGGAGAGACCATTGGTGAAATGTTAGCCATGAAGATTGTAGGCAAGAGGTTCATCATCGACGCCGAGTCAAATGCATCACATCACTACTTGAAAGGCATTTTGATGATTGTGACCTATTTCCTGAATTGGTGCTCATCAACATCGCATCATAAGTTTTGGCATTTCCTCAGAAGAAACAACAACTCCTCTTCATCCAAAGTCGCTCCATTATCCTGAGCTTGCACAAGCAACATCTTGTCTCTGAAGTATTCTGCATTCTATGGATGTTTTGGAGATGTGCAGTTCCTCGCAATATGTCCCTCACCACCACAGTTGTAGAATTTGATTGGCTTTGCTTGTCCTTGATTGGCATTTCTCTCACGACTCTGATTAGCCATATACCCTCCACCAACTCCTCCTCTTCCCTGTTCATACTGCCTTCCTTGAGTTGGTTGCACCATAACCTTTCCATCTCAGACAATAGCTTGATTGTGTGGATTGGATGCTGTTCTGAGATTATTGTTGGTGTGTGGGAGGGCATTCATATTTTGACTAACCATGAGAGATAGTTGATTGATGAAGTTTTCCATGAGTGTGTTTGAGTCAGGAGGCTTATATGCTGGATCAAGGATGAGCTTGTAATTACCATTACCCGTGGGTATGACTTGAGAAGCTTTGGTGGTAATTATAACATTGGTGTAAAAGGTCAGAGAATCATTTGACTAACTTGTTTCTCCCTGCTTAGATTTGAACTGTTCAAGAATCCTTCGTTCAAACATAGCATGTCTCTCATTCTAAAGAAGGAAGGCATACAGTTGCTCATAGTTGGTGTTCTTCAATCCTTTGGTTAGCTTCACATAGGTGACAAATTTGTGCCATTCGGGATTCATGTTGTTCACAAACTTTGAGTTCAGCTGAATACTTGGCATGGTCATTTTGATATTCCTCATATCATTCACAAGCTTGTGGAATCTCACGGAATATTCATAGACACTTTCTTCCGGTTTCATCTTAAAGTGCTCAAATTCATCATACAGTT